>OU898276.1:190666253-191266253 GCA_918026665.1 Diabrotica balteata
GTTATCAAGCAGCTCGCGAGCAGCATTTGCTCTCTCAAGGACTGCCACATTTGTCAGCATAGCTGTCCATGGAATTTTTAGTATACGTCTGTGCAGCCACATTTCAAAGGCCTCCAGACGATTAATGGTGGATATTTTTAATGTCCATGCTTCGACTCCGTATAAGAGGACTGACCAAATGTAGCATTTAACCATGCGCTTTCGAAGTTGAAGTTGCAAGTTATCATTACAGAAGAATGACCTCTTTTTTAAAAATGTCGTGCGGGCTATCTCGATTCTACATTTTATCTCTTGATCTGGACCTAGTTGTTCAGTAATATGGCAACCAAGATATTTAAAACTGGACACTTTTTGAATTATATGACCATCAACATATAATCGTGCATCTTGATGTGCTAAACGGCTAAACAGCATGTAATTTGTTTTTGAACAGTTTATGTTTAGGCCAAACTCTCTTCCCACTGTATCAATGGCATTTAAAAGGCATTGTAATCCATTCATGTCATCACTTAAAATAACTGTATCGTCTGCATATCTGATTGTATTTATCAGAATTCCATTAACTTTCACGCCCCATTCCAAATTATGCAACGCTTCTTTAAAAATTCTATCTGAATATAAATTAAATAACAGTGGGGATAGTATACAACCCTGTCTGACACCTCTTTGTATTTTACATATTTCTGTTGATTTTCCGTTTATGCAAGCTGTCGCTGTTTGATGCCAGTATAACTTTTCTATGAATCTTATGTCTTGACTATCAACTCTTTTATCTTTTAATATTGTAATTAATTTGTGATGCTGTACTCGATCAAAGGCCTTTTCATAGTCAATAAATACAGCAAAGATGTCTTTCCTTTGATCTCGACATTTCTGCAGTAATACATTTAGTGCAAAGAGGGCGTCCCGAGTTCCCAGTCCATTTCTGAAGCCAAATTGTGTTTCATCCTGATCTTCTTCACATTTATCTCTGATTCTACTGTGGATGATGCGTAGAAATATTTTCAAAGTGTGTCTCATAAGGCTTATGAGCCACACACGTCAAATATATCCTTTAGGTAATCCAGATCCTTCTTCTAACCATGAGTTAGACATGGATTGGGAAAAGTATCTGTTTTAAAATAGCGAACCAGATAATTGATTTACACTGAAAACTAGCAGATTCTACCTAACAAAGCATCTTAGAAAGAGAGCTAAAATAGTATCGTTAACTCCAGTGATAATGGATAATTGCCTGAAGAGAATCGGCTTATCTTAAAGCTTCTGTCTGAGTAACCTAAAGGCATTATGAAATCGAAATGGAACACATCATTGAAAGGTTTGTGGAAGCGTCCAAGAAACATGGATCCTTAAAACATCAACAGGATATTTATACTTTTAACTTGGAATTTGAAAAGTATTTGGTTGAATAAAGTTTCTCAAATAAGGAAATTTTGATCCAAATGGTCCTTGTTACTAAACAAAAATTAATAAAATAGATTTTAAAAAGGGATTTTGTATATCTTCTTCTTCTTCTTCAAGTGCCATCTCCGCGGCAGAGGTCGGCAATCATCATAGCTCCTCGGACTTTTGAGGCGGCTGCTCTGAAAAGTTTATTTGATGTACCTACATCCGTACCATTATCTCAGGTTACGCAGCCATGACATTCTACGCTTCCCTATGCTTTTCTTTCCTTGGATCTTTGGATCTTTCCCTGCATAATCAATTGAAGTAAGGGGTATTTCTCTCTACGTGTAATCTCTCTCTCTCTTCAATCCTGACCCCCCAGGGGGAGTGTAGTGGTCGACGTGATGTCGTGTATTGTCCGTCTCCAGAGATCTCTGTCTCTGGTCATTTCTTTTAATTCATGCATAGGTCTTTGGCATATTCCTGTAATTTGATCTATCCATCTTGTTGGGGATCTTCCTCGTGATCTTCGGCCTTCTACCTTTCCTTGTATTATGAGTCTTTCCATGTTTTCTGTGTTTGCTCTCATAACATGCCCAAAATATTTTAATTGTTGGAGATGGACTTTACTAGAGAGTCGTTGGCTAACTTTTAGCTTAAAATTGAATTATTTGTTCTGCGGTCGGTCCAAGGAATTCGTAACATTCGTCTCCAACAGAACATTTCAGTGGCGTCTATCTTTCTTCTCTCCGATTGTCTCAGAGTCCATGATTCACATCCGTAGGTCAGCATTGGGAATATTAAGCAGTTGATCAACCTCATCTTTATCGCTCTTGAAATTTGACAGTCCTTCCATATTTTGGTCATTTTTGCTGTGGGAACTTTTGCTAGATCAGATCTACGTTTAATCTCTTCTTGTAATGACCCTGTGTTTGTGATTAATGATCCCAGATATAAGTATGAGCTTACAACCTCGAACCGGTCAATTGTGGTTATGTGTGGATGATTGTTGTGTAGTCTATCCACTATCATGATCTTTGTCTTTGATATGTTTAATTGCAGAACAAATATTTGACTTTCGTTTTCGATCAGTCGTATAAGTTCTATCAGCTCTGCTTGACTATTTGCAAGAAGGGCTGTGTCATCTGCGAAACGTAGATTGTTTAGTTTATGACCATTTATTGAAATGCCCTTTTCCCATCCTTCAAGTGCTCTTCGCATAATATACTCCCCATATATGTTAAATAATTGTGGAGATAGTATACATCCTTATCTGACACTCCGTTCTGGATTAAATTCGTTCGAAAGTGTGTCAAGTACTTTAACTGATCCAGTAGTGTGTTCATATAGTTCGGTTATAAGCGTAATTAGATGTTGTGGTACGCCTACTTCTTTTAGTATTCGCCATAAGTGTCTCCACTTGACCCTGTCGATCGCTTTACGGTAATGTATAAAACAGATGTATAGTGGGATGTTGAATTCCCTAAATTTCTTGATTATCTGTCTTATATTCAGCAGGTGTTCTCGAGTACCTCTACCTTTGGTAAATCCAGTTTGCTCTTGTGGAATTTCTCTTTGAAGGAATGTTTTCAGTCTCTCATTGATTATATGTAGCATTATCTTGCTGGCATGGGATATAAGAGAGATAGTTCTATAATTGTCGCATTTATGGAAGCTGCCTTTTTTATGTATGGTCGTTATTGTAGATTTTGTCCAGTCTTCAGGCCATTGTTTGGAATGCCATATTTGGTTACAGAGTAGATGAAGTAACTTTACGCCGGTTTCTTCTGTGGCTTTAAGCATTTCTGCTGTTATTATATCTGAACCTGGTGCTTTGTTATAATTGAGCTTGTTGATAGCCTGTCTTACTTCATTTTCGAGTATATCAGGTTCTTCTTCCACCTCGTCAGAGATTTGGCTAACAAGCTCTTGGCGTTGATCATCTTTATATAGGTCCCTGCAATACGATCTCTATGTCTCTGCTATGTCTTTTCTGTTTGTTCTCAGGGTTCCAGTGTTATCTTCAATGGCCCAAGTTCTGGCTCTGAAGTCTCTTGTCAGGTAGCGTATTTTTCTAAATAGATCTCTCGGCTGATTATTCTGACCATGTCTCTCAATTTCTTTGCATATACTTTGATAGTACTGTTTTTTGTCGGCCTTACATCTTCGTTTTATTTCTTTATTGAGGTTTCTTAAACTAGCTTTTTCCCTTTCACTATGTACACCACTTTTACAAAGATTTCTTCTATTCTCAATTATTTTAAGAGTTTCATCTGTTATCCAGTGTTTCCGTTTCACCGGATTATTTTTCTTTGAGCGATCCACTGGTGTTGTTACGCAATGTTTAACAGTCTCCCATATTTCTTGTGATGTTCCGTTACGAATAGAGGGCATACTTTTATGTACTTCCTGTAGAAGGTCTTCTTTCTTTCTTAGTTCTATCCTCTTTATCTCATTTTGTTTGTTGGGTGCTTTAAGTTTAAGCATTACTTTAGCTACGAGGAGAGTATGATCGGATCCGCATATCGCCCCTGGATATGATCTGACTGTTTGAATGGACGATCTCCAGCGAATATTGGTGAGGACGTAATCTATTTGATTTCTAAATCTATCTCCAGGACTTTTCCAGGTATAAAGTCGACGTACATGGTGTTTAAATCGAGTATTCATGATGGAGTAGTTGTTTGTGATAGCAAATTCGATTAAACGGTCTCCTCTTTCGTTTCTCTGCCCTATGCCAAACTTTCCCAGTACATTCTTTAAGTCGTCATTTTGTGTAGTGTTGCCAACTTTTGCATTAAAGTCGCCACATATTATAGTAAGTTCTTTATTTGGTATGTTAGCGATTGTGGTCTCCAGTTTTTCGTAGAACTCCTCGATCCTCCCACGTGTAATATGTCCGAGATTTTTAGAGTTTGTTTAGAGAATGTTTCAAGTTTTTTCATTGATGTCCCATTCAAGGTCCAAGATTCAATTCCACTCTTCATAGCACTCTCAACATTTTGTTGTAATTTGATCTAGCCTTTTCTCTTCTGATTTTGATCTCTAGAATGTAATCATTTGTGGAGTTAATCATTGCTCTCAGATATACATATTTGTTCACTTGTTCGATGTTGGTTCCGTTTATTAGAAGATTGTCGTTTTTTCTTTGAGTTTTCGATAGTCTAATCAATTTCTTCTTCTTGAAGTTTATTGTTAGACCGTACTTTTTTCCATACTCCGCTATTCTGGTCACTAGTCTCCGAAGATCTTCAACATTTTCGGCTAAGATCACAGTGTCGTTCGCATGTCTAATGTTGTTAATAGGAACTCCATTGACCTTTATTCCAGCTGTTTCACCCTCAAGAGCGTTTTTCTGGATCTCTTTGGAGTAGGCATTAAAAAGAATTGGCGACAATACGCATCCCTAACTTCAATTTCTTCTGACAGATGTTCGTTAACACGTAATTTTGCTCGCTGTTTATAATATAAATTTGATATGACCCTGAATTCGTTGTAGTCATTCCTTCTTTGATTTCAGGACATTAATTGTTTATGTCGTACTTTATCGAATGCTTTATTATAGTCAATAAAACATACGTATATATCTTGATTGACGTCTAGGCATCTTTTTTATTAGTATAATTAGTGAAAAAAGAGCTTTAAGCGTTCCTAGGCCTTTGCGAAAACCAAATTATATATCATTAACGTCTATGTCCAGTTTGTGATATATTCGGTTATGGATGAGTATACCACTTTTAGTAGTAACTTTAGCACATGAGACATCAAGCTAATGGTGCGGTGATCGCTGCATTCTCTTGCTCTTTTTTTTTTTGGTAGACAAATAATACCTCTCTTTGAGTAATACGCCTGAACTATAAATTTTATTAGGTTTTCTATAGGGAGCTTATCAGGTCCAGGGCTTTTCCCACTCTTCATTGTTTTTAATGCGTGTAATATTTCTTCTTTTGTAATATATGGACCTATTTCTTCTGACGTAAGTTCTATGTGCTCCAAATCTCCGCTTTCATCATCGAACAATTCGTCGATATATTCTGACTATCTTTGTACTTTCTCGTCCATATATGTTATAGTAGTCCCGTGTCTATCCAGAATTGCACGAGTGGAATTTTATTTTCTTAGTTCTGCCAGTTCTTTAACTTTCTGGTTTAGGTTAAACAGATCATATTTATTTTAAAGGTCTTAGGTCTCTTTGCATTTCTCTTCAAAGTATTTTTCTTTTGACTGCTTTATCATCTTCCTGATCTCGTGGTTTATCTCTTTGTATTTATTGCTGTCTTTGTTTTTAAATTATCTCCGTTGTTCCATCATATTGAGTATCTCGTCATTCATCCATTCTTCTTTTCTCCTTGCGGAAGTCTTTAGTATTTCTGGAATATTGTCTAATGGAACAGGGTTCTAGTAGACAATGTTTTAGTCGATCCCAGTACTCGTCAATATCATTGGTGTTTGTGTTCAATTTGCTGCAGTTCACAGGCAGTTCATGTTGGAGGCATTCTTTTACTTTAGGTTCTTAAGTTTTCTTGTGTGAGTGTAATCTTGGCGATAAGTGGATTGTGATCTGATGCTACTTCTGATCCAGGATATGCTTTCACGGCCTTAAAAGCATTACGGTATCTTTCATCGATCATAATGTAGTCTATCTGATTCCTGACTACTTTCTCCGATGTATCTGCGGGCGATCGACATCTATACAGTCGTCTGTTTGGTAACTTAAAAAATGTGTTTATAATAATCAAGTTCCGCTTTTGACAGAATTGTAACAGACGGTCTCCTCTCTTGTTTCGATTTCCCAGACCATAGTTTCCTATACACTTTCCGCTTTGTCCGTTTCCAATCTTTGCATAGAGATCACCTAGGTCTATCGTGATTTCTCTTGTTTTCGTTATTCTAAGTCCCTCTTCGATATCTCGGTAATATAATTCCACTTCTTCTTCGTCGGCATCGCCGTAGGAGCATAAACTTGTATCAAATTCAGTTTGGCATGAGGTGTCACCAACTTCAGTACCATTACTCTTTCTGAGATATATTCCACCGCTCTATTTTATTTCCAGAGTAAGCGAAGACTAGCAGAGAGTTTATGTATCATCTCTTTTTGACATGATTGGAATAGTCTTGTCAGTTATTCGTAAGATTTGTTACTTCCATGTTTTAATAGTTCCCCGTATATATCTCCTGTTTTGGGAATCCTTAATTTTTCAAGAATTTATATTATTTTTCACTTCTTCTTTTAATACTCTTATTCAAGATTCTTCTGCTAGTATGTTTTGTGTGAGTTCCTCTCTAAACTCTGTTCGCTATTTCGTTAATAGAAATTTGAAATCTTCCCATCTCTTAAGTGAAATTGTAAATAAAATATCTTGTAGTGTTGTCTTGCGTACATTTTTTAGAAGCGAACTTTTAGTACTTCTCCTTTATAGTTTTTGTCCTAATAGTTATGATTATTTATGATTTTTCGTTTGTTAAAGTCCTGTATTTCGTGTCTCCCCCGATACGTTGTAATACACCACTGTATTGATTAATCCGGTAGGTAACAGTTAAAAATAAAATATTTTAGGTAACGCAATTAACGTATTTTGCTTTGTTACCCATGCAATACATTTGTAAATTTTAAAAAGAATTACAGGAATTTTGATATTCGAAAAAATCATTTCATATATTTTCACGATGAAAATGGACCAAAAAATAATCCCCTTGTAACAAAAAACATTTTGAACTATTTATTTACGATTTTAATATTCAGGTGTTGTAAAAATACAACAATAATCAAAATGTTCGCATTTTTCTGATACATTTTTTGAAGTATTTTAACTTTTATCAAATATTTCGTAGGGAATTATAAAATAAAAAATAAATTAAAAAGCCATAGGATAAAGATAATAAATAGGTACAACAAATTTTTCAATAAAACAAATTTAACACAAAATATAATTTCCGGAAGAACTTTGCTTGGTAGTTAGAAAGATCTTAAAGAAAAAAAATCCTAGGAAAAAAACTGAACCAGCTTTAAGGTCGATTCAGACACATCAGTCCCGTCACAGTCCCGACGCCGAACCGGTCCTGTTTGGTCACAGAACTATCAACTATCTGACAGCTGGCAAACTGTTCGTCGCCTGATGAATGTGAATGCCGGCGCCATATTTCTATTAAAGAATATTTTGTATGACGGATTGTTCGGTTCGGCGCCAGGACTGTGACGAGACGTGACTGATGTGTCTGAATCGACCTTTAGTGTCGAGCTCTCGCTGCATTAGCCTAAAGCTGGATTTTCAAAAATCCGATATCCGATGACACAAAATACGAAATTTTTTTGTACGAATATATTTGATTGTCGTATCCGAAATTTTTTGACACATATGTCATATATACGTGTTATGTGTCAGTGGATAGATTCGATGGATTGATGCACGGTTCGTAGACTTACTACGGTTGCCTCTTCCGATTAACCAATGAACATTAAGCCCGAAATTACGTCACTAGAGTACAGTAATTTGAATCGTAACATTGTTAATCGGCGTTTTCATGTCTTTGATGTATAGAAAATAGTAAAGATAGTTATGAAATAAAGATTTTTAGAGGATTATAATACCTAATTATGGAAAACTGTTAATATTGTAACATTTATTTATATTGTTCTAGTTTATTTGTCTTTATTCTAATTTATTGTCTATAATCTAATTTATTAAAACTCACGATAGCTAATTACTAATTTATTAAATAACTTTACAAATGTATTTATTTCACGTTTCGTTACATTTAAATATCGCGGTTCCCGAGCTTCTTATGACTGCCTGCCAAATAAAAATCTTTCATTTATATACACAACTGTTGTCATCTAGAGAATTCGGCGGACTTCTTGAATAATCTCGTATTTTGGTGAAGGCGCTCGACTCGTTTTTCAACTGTTCGAAAAGCCTGGAGACGTCGATTACTCATAAAATTAGGGTCTACATATTTCTGTAAACAACTGGTATCGAAGCTCAGGTAGATTTTGACCTACAAATTACGAGAATCAATAAAAAAGAATTAGTCATAAAATATTTACAGTTCTATATGCCATAACATTTAAAATCGTAACAATATGTATACTAAGGTATCAAACTTATGAGATAACTATATGATAAGTTTGATACTTAAAATTAATCAGAATAAAGTTGTAGATTTACGTAAATCTAGGATTTCAATCTTCATTTTACACTTAAAATTTGTCGCATAATATGCGACAATATATTATACTGAATTATCAATACTGGGTTAACTTTTGAATGAATTACCTGCTCTTAGAAGTCAGCTAGGATTATCTGAGTTATAATTACTTGTATAATTTAATGTAAGAATTTAAATAATAGGTAATAAATGTTAATTGGTAAAAAACGTAACTAGTTTATTATATTTCCAATAGATATAAATAAACACTACATAATTATTTTTTTCGTTTTTATCGTTTCTTAAATAAGATATTTAAGAAACGATAAATAATAAAGCAAATAATAACTGAAAGATAATTACCACGAACAAACTGTGATAATAAATGTAAGTCTACGAACCGTGGGATTGATATTTATTTCAATGAATTGTCAATAAATGTTAGCTGTTTTGTTTGATATAATATATATTATATTGAGCCTCACATAGGGTAGAAGACCCAAAAGCAACACTTTATTCATTGCAGTTTTATATAATAATTAGGTCTTTGTTTCATTTTAAATATATTTCTTCTTCTTCTTTCGTTTTATGGCCTCCACCTCTTAGGTACGTGACCATAAGTATATTTCAAATAGTAAACAAAAACACTCCACAAAAATTAGGTTAAGGTTCAAGTTAGAATGTCAACAATGTCAAAATTCATCCGATTTTCGTGCAAAAGTTAAAATATTTTTAAGTTCTTCCGATGACTTTTAACTTCGTACGAAAAATCCACCTGTCATTTTTCAATCACTGAAATTCGCTGAAATTTATATTGTATTATCGTACCGTCGGATATCGAACCTGCGAAAATTCACCTTAACTGATTCTTCATCTTCACTTTCCAGAAGAAAGTATGGAGTATTAAGTTATTTTTTAGTAGTTTTTCTTGGTTATTTGTGTACTTAGGTTAAGTTGCATTTAAGTTGTTTTTTATGTTTTGTTATTGTTATCATTGTTCATTAAAACCAAGATCATGTCGTTGCTTTTAATCATCATTTGAATGCAGTGCTTCTGGGATGTCGATCTGACATTCCTGAGTACTTTTTAATTTATTATAAAACCTAACACTTATAAAGTTGACCCAAGCTGGGTTCCTTACTACATTACAAAACTGTGTCAGCGATGATAACTAACTAATTTCAGTGTATTTGCATTTTCGTTTTAAACATGCAATTTTCGTTGTTTATACAGGGTCGAGTATTCGTAAATATATACTGTATTATAATAACAATTTTATCCTCGTGCTCAATAATATCTTTGCCTAATATTGCATTTTAGTATTGAACTAAATTCAAATCGAACGCATGTAAAATCAAAACTTGAATTTCCAAAATCTCTATGTGAGCTTGTACCACACAGCCCAAACAATAACCTGTAATTTTATAGAGATATATTTATGCTGATAGGTGTTATTTATTTATTTATTTTATTTTAAGATGAGTTAATAACCTACTTTTACATGATATATGTAATATGACTCTTAATTAGGAAAAAAGGGGTGTTTTGCATAGAAAGTTCGCCAAAGTTATTATTCTAACCAGTAAATACCTCCGTGAAAAAAGTTTTCGTGAAAAATTAGCAAAAGAACACATGAGAGCGTGAAAATTTATTTCTGAAGTAAATTTAGGCAATTTGGTAATGGGTTATTTAAAAACGCATTTTGAGCTTCGCGATTGTTTATTTATGAAATTTGGTAATACAGTTAAATACTTAAAGATAACAGTAATCAAGAAACATAACTAGACAAGTAGGCAAAAACAAACTCGTATTTGGTTACCAGACTATAATTACTTGTTTTTGCAGGAAAGGCTCTTGTCGCACTTAAAATTACACAGTACGCTTGATTTTTCACATTCGCAGCGTTGTTAATTGCATTAGCCAATACAATTGCAGTGACAGAATCTTTGACCACATAAACTCGAATCTTTACGGGCGCATTACCTGAGACTTATCTCAGTATCAGGCACTGACACTATTTTCGCTGACTGAAATAACTGTTACTGTTACCTACATCTTCAATATTCGCTGTGAATCCTTGGTCGTACTGTTGACATGCACATTATCAGCGTGCTTTACTCCATCATCAGCGTCATTAGACTGGTCTGCTAATATTGCTTCTAAATATTTTTGGCTTCTGTTTTCAGAAAAAGTACCAGCAGGTAAAGATGTTTGTAATTCAACTTTAGCCTTACAACCGAATAGTGCTTCGTATGTACTAACATTATTGCTGGAATGGTGAGCTTTATTTTTTCATAACTTTGATGAGTTTTATGCCTTTCTAAACTAACCAACATTTTTTCGATATCTTGATTCGCTCTCTTTACCGAACCTTGTAACTGGCTGTGTCTGGGTTTTCCGTGGACAGTTTTTAGTTCATCCCACATACTGCGGACTTTTTCAAGAACCTTGCTTGCGAATTATCTACCATTATCACTGTGACATATTGTGTTAGACATTGAAGACGGAAACTCTATCAAAACTTTAGGCTTTTGAGCTGTGGCTATACAAAAGGATCCTGAAGATACGATGGACAGACAAAGTCAATAATGAAGAAGTACTGCGGAGGATGAACACAACTGCGGATTTGGTAACATTGTGAAGGGCCGTAAGCTGAAGTATTTGGGACATATAATAAGAAATCAAGGCAGATACGAGCTACTTCAATGCATTTTGCAAGTTAAAATTGAAAGAAAAAGGTCTTCAGGACGAAGAAGAATGGTATGGTGAACACATCGAGCAAATGGTATGCAACTTCTTCGGTACGCTTGGTTTTTAATGCTCTGAACTGGACAAATTTGGTAAAATGGTCTTGATAGACCATATTAAATTTGTACTCATTATCCGCTTGTAACTGCATGTCAATAAGATCGATTTGACATCTCGAATTAAATGCTTGGTTTAAAATAGGCTTTACAATGAGTTCGTTTTTGGAATACTCATTTTCTTTTGACACGGTACACAAAGATTTAAGTAAACCATGACAAACTCCACAGTGATGTTTTTATATTTAATCTTAAGTTCTTTCATCGTTCTGTTACGACCACCGCACCGTGTCCAAATTAAAGTCATGAGTCTCGTGAATGATATCGAAAGTTTCTCCATAAAGACATAATAAACAATAGGATATCTTTCATTTTATACTGACACGAGTTTCTCGACATTACCAATTTTTACAATATCATACCCTGATAACCGTTGATATTTGCTCAGAGGTTTTGTGAAAAGTCTTGTCTTTGGTTGTTTTTTAAACCTAAAGCCAAGATTAATACTATTACAGGAATTAAACTCAATAGTTTAACTCAACTTCGATGTCTTCTTCGGGGCTTCCTAGGTCTTGGTCTCCTGAGCCCCCAAACACTACTACACTGATCACTAATCAATGCGTTACTGGTGCTGGAAATAGAGGAAGGTTGGCGGGTGGGCCAGCGTGGTGATTGGTGTGGAAATTGGCGCAGGGGTTGGCTCGAACATTTCTGACAGTAAGATTTTGATTGATGGGTGAAGCGGACGGTCTATTCTTTATGAGAAGTCTCCAAGTCGAAGGTAACCGTATGCCGGTATTTCTTTTATTGAGACAATTTGGCCTTTTTTCAAGTTCTATGGCTTCTCGGATAATTCTTGGTACTTTATCAATACTTCATTGATAGTAGTATACTACTATCCTAGTACTATTCTAGTAAGATACTACTTATGTTTATACATGTAAAAGAAATGCTTATAGTCCCAAAGTAGACTCTCCATTTTCTTAAGTCCTATTCGTCATTCATTCCTATCCAATCACAATCATTTATAGGTTGTGGCACCAACTTTCCTTACATCCTTGTCAGCTCTTTCGTTCCTATTAAGTTTTGGTCTAACTTTGTCTACTTTCCCCAAACTGTTACACAATTACTTATCTAGGAGGGTTGTTCTGTATATTGTGCTATATCTTCATCTAAGTCTTCCTATTTGAGTTATCAGAACATTTCTACCTAGTTTCTGTTTGTATTTCTTATATATTTTGCTTAGTTGTACTGTGTTCGTAGTTCTCTGGTTGTACCTTCTTTTCTAGATACCATTTTGATATATATACTGTCAAATATTCCTTGTCATCTGCTTTGATTCAACTTAAACTTACATTTAGCTTCAACATTGTATTGTTCTACCTTTTATCCGATTATATTATTATGTACATCTTAACTTTACTACCTATTAGGAATTTTATGTTTTTTGTTTATGAATTCGTACATGTGTATACAAATAAAAACGGATAATATTATATCTAGCACTAGCACACTCGTGCGTCATCTCTGATGGGATAGAATAGGTGTACTAAAAAAATTATTCAATTTAAATATTTCTGTGAAACTGTTGCTCTGCCCTCTATACTGTAGAAGCCAAACTAATATGATACACACATATTTTTAATATACTCGTTAAATTTCATCAGAGACTCGTTTATTATAATTTTTCATTTATTATGGTATATTATTTGCCCTATTTAAGTTAAAGATGTTTGTAAACAAAGTGAAATTAATTTCTGTTTTTCGTATATGTAGTGCTGCTATCTGTACTACAAAAATTAAGTTAGGTGTTTTTAGAAGATACCACTCCTAGAGTTTTGGGTGCTTTGTTAATTTCCTTATTTAGGACTATCTACTAAAATGTAAAATGTTTACTAAAAACTAAATTTAATTTGTAAATTTTTAAATCTGGTGTGCTGTCTTTATATGTTAGAAATTAAACTTCTTCATATCCATGTCCATTTTTAAAGTATTCCCAGTTACACATTTTTATCTATTACACTTTTTTATTTCTTGTCAATGTGGTAACTATCTCATATATTAGAAAGTGAAACTAAACTTTTCTAATGAAAATATCTTTTATTTCAAAATAAATTTATTTTTAATATTTCTATCAACAGTGTGCTGCTCTCTCTACAAAAAGGGAAAAGTTATATAGAAAAATCATATATTAGAAAATGATTGTAATTGAAATTTTGTGTTAAATACTTAAACTTTTATTTCCTCTTGTTTGAATAAGCTTCTTCTATATTATGATGAATAAGATTTACTAAGAACAATGAATTTTGTACATGTACTACAAAATATTGTGCTGACATCTTTACATCAGAAGTCAAACTAAGGGACTCGAGTTACAATTTACTGTATCTGGATAGTAAACATGAATTAAAAAAATGTATTATAGTTATTATATTATTCACCTTCCTATGCTGTCTTGATGCTGTCCTCTTTAGAATAGAAACAAAAAAAAAATAAACAATATACCTAAAGCACAGAACACTAGTTGTGATTAGTATTCTGTGCCTAAAGTAACTGTAATGCATGTATGGTTTTGTATAAGTACAATTGAGTGGCTTCATATCAAAGACGGACATGTGTCATGCAAGAAAAATTGAAATAAATTGGTTTTTTTGTACACAGCTGCTATTATTCTTTTTATTTTTTTTATAAAAATCTCACTATATACATATATATATATATATATATATATTATATATATATATATATATATATATATTATATATATATATATATATATATATATATAATATATATATATATATATATATATATATATATATATGTATATATATATATATATATATATATATATATATATATATATATATATATATATATATATATCGGTTTTAAAACGTTCTCCTACGTCTTCCGATGCCTAGTCGCCATTCACTTCGGTCCATCCAAAGGTCTTCATCTAATTCTCTTTCTCTCATACTTCGATTTATGCCTTCTCTCCAACTAAGGCGGGGTCTTCCTCTTTTTCGCCTACCATGAGGGGTCCACGTTAGGATTTGTTTCGGGAGTCGTTCTTCGGACATTCTTTGTACGTGTCCATACCATCTAAGCTGTTTGGTACTAATGTCATCTACTATTGTGTGTTTCACATTCATTATTTCCCTAATTCTGTTGTTGGTTACCCTTTCTAATCTTGATTTTCCTGCTGAGCGCCTCCAGAAATCCATTTCTGTTACTTCAAGTTTTCTCTTGTATCTTTCTTTTATTTGCCATACTTCACTGCTGTAAGTGATTATACTCTTAACAATTGTATTGTATATTCTATGTTTGTTGTTGTTTGATATTGCCTGGTCCCACAGTATGCTATTGAGAAGGGTAATTGCTTTTCTTCCCTGGTTGTTTCTTTCTTCTATCGTCCAGTCTACGTTTCCTTCTTGTGTGATGGTCATACCCAGGTATTTATATGCGTCGCAATGTTTAATAATTTCGCCATTCCCCAGTGTAAGGTCCTGCTGTGTCCCACCAATACATATATATTCGGTCTTTTTTATGTTTATTTCCAAACCACCTTTTTTGTACTCCTCTATTAATTTCCTTGTCATATATTCTATAGCATCGTAGTCTTGCGCTAGTACAAGTTGGTCGTCTGCAAATGACAAAGTGTATATTGTATTGTTGTTGATCGGTAATCCCATGTTTTTGCATTTGCGTTTCCAAAGTTTTAGAGTTTGCTCGAGGTAGATCTTAAATAATGTCGGTGAAAGGCAGCACCCTTGTTTTAGGCCTTTGCTAATTTGGAATCCTCTCGATAGCCCGCTTCCAACTTTCACCCTTGCTGCAGTTTTGGTATACAATTGTTTCGTCGCTGTTATTAAATTTGCGCTTATATTGGTTTTCTCTAATGTTTCCCATAGTTTGTTTTGTGGGATGCTATCATACGCTTTTCTCAAGTCCACATATAACAGATGCACCTCCTGGTTAACGGCCAGTTTCTTCTCAATAATCTGTGTAATACAAAACAGATGGTCTACCGTTGATCTCCCTGCCCGGAATCCTGCCTGTTCTTCAGCTTCTATATCTTTATATTCGTTTTCGATTTTATTTTTAATCAGTTTTCCGTATATTCGGCTGATCGAGTTCGTTACAGCGATGCCTTTGTAGTTGTCACATTGATCCCGTCTGCCTTTTTTATGTATGGTGGATATCCATGATGTCTTCCATTCTTCTGGGATTTCCGCTCCGTTGATGTATCTTTGAAAGAGTTTAGCCAGGTTTTCATATAATTTTGTTGTGCCATATTTTATTAGTTCAGCTGGTATGTTCCCTGGTCCTGGTGCTTTGTTATTTTTTAAAGACTTACATACTTCTTCTACTTCTTTTGTTGTTATTCGTAATGGTGAGGCTAAGATATTTACGTTGCTGGTATCACTGTTATTTAAAAATTCCGCTCTGTCCTCATTTAGGAGTTTTTTAAAATATTCGTCCCATTGATCCGGTGAGATTGATGATATTATATCTCTTTTCTTTTCCTGTCGTAGCGATTTTAATACTTTCCAACTTTCTGTACTTCTCCGTCCTCCTAAATGTGTGTTAATCATGTTACACTTTTGCTCCCAAGCCTCATTCTTCTTTTGGCATATCATTTTTCGCACTTTAGCTTGGGTCCTCTTGTATTCTACCTTATCAGCGTCGGTTCTTGTGTTCAGAAATTTTTTATACTTCTGTCTTTTATTTTTAATCTCTTGTTCTATTTCTTCGTCCCACCAATACGAAGTTTTTCTGTGGTTTTTTACTTGGAGTCCGAGAGCCTCTGTTGCTGCTTCCTGAAGACATGTTTTTATATAATGATAATGCTCTTCATTGCTGGTAAATTGCATGGTTTCTAACTTTTTATCTAGTCTACTCCTGTATAAATCCCTCACGCTTTCTTGTTCTAAGCTGTTTAGGTTGTATTTCTTTTCTGTTAGTTTTTCTATTTCCTCTGCAGCTTCTTTTAAATCTCTTGCGCTATCTATTCCTATTGTGAGCTTTGTTTTTAATAGATGGTGGTCACTGCCGCAAGTGGCTCCTCTATATACCCGCACATCCTGTACAATCAATTTAGTCTCACTTCCTATGTTAAAAATTTCATGGCATTCTTTTTTTGTCACAAATGTGTTCATTTTTTTAATGTTTTCTCTATCATCCCAAATACTCTGTCGGCAGGAAGGAATGAGTGCCCTGTTACAGGAAAGATTGTTTTCAATTTTTCGTATGCTGGTTGGACCATAGCTATCCAGAAACTTGCAACACACAGATAAAATATTTATATTCTTATTTTGTCCAGCGCAACCATCAGACAATAAACGAATGGAGTCATATCCTGAGAGATCAGCTGATCTCTAATCATTGAATACAATGGAAGCAACCTAGTTGGATGATTTTATTGCTTCGTCTTCCGTCCAGGTATAAATTGAGACAGTACTGGGATTGAGGCTTTTCTGAGGAGTAAAAGGCTTTGTGCAACTCCATGACATCACGCATTGGTAAAAGCTGGCACTGGTATCCAACTCGGTAATGACAGGTGGGATACAGAGGAAGACCTTGGGGTTGAGTACCTGTATGAACATACAAAAGGAGGAATTACTTAAACTTTAGTTAAATCAATGAATTCATTCAAGTCAATAGTCAGGATTTTCATTAGGAATCTCTCAATTTTATGATAAAAACTATTCATAACTCGGACGAACATATACAGTACCTTCTAACATATCAAACTTCCACCCACCTATTAACATTTTGTTACAGCAATCAAATGTTAAGTATGTACATGATTGAGTTCAATGATTAGACTTATCTTTGTCGTTTCTGGATACTTTTTTTTTAATTTTTCGGGATCGCTCTTCCTCTTACGCGTCGTCCCTGGATTGACAGGTATATTTGATTTCATGAATCTACTTTGTAAACTAATAATATGTGAAAAAACAGTTTAAACTAGTGATAAAACACAACTAAAACGATTAAAATCAGACTAGTTGAAAGCAATGGCTGCCATTGTTGATTTATCAGTCATGTGATCACAATACAGCATTCTCGTTTACTGTTGGGGAGGTGTCCATTTTTGAAACAGACCTTCAACTGTGAAGTTGAAAATAACGTATTTGCGTCCATGTTGAAAGGAAACTATTATCATCGTTGAAAAGAACAGGAACAATTCTATAAGAAACCACTAATAGAATACGAGCGTTTAATTAGTAAGATAATAAATGTATATTAAAATAACCAAATAGGTACATAGGCCGCTCATGTGCGCCTTACGCATTTTACAAATACCTCAACTTTGTTACCAAAACTTAAAAAAATTCATGCTACCTATAGGTTTTTGAAGATTAGGCTCTAGCAACGGAAATTCCATAATGACCGGCCAATGGAAGTGATAAATTGTATTGATATTGATTGAGCATTTATTTATTTTACACCTTTATAGAAACTGATGAAAATGATCTGAATCATTTGATTCAGATCATTTTTTCTACAGCGTACAGATTCTCGTTAAATTAATGTTTTTCGTTTTAATTTCAAAGCTCAAAGTGGGAAACCTTTTTGAATCTTTTTAGGATCCCAAAATTGACATTCTCAGCAAAATTTAGCTTGTTAGTATAATTTTTACAGCTTCAGTGACATTTTCTTTTCGTCTCTAAGGACTGGAGTACCTAGTCAAACTGGCAACTATTTTATCAAATTTGTCTCAAATACCTAGTGCTATAAGAATTCTCGATATGTCTAAAAAAACATAACAAAAGGCTCTGAGAATAGTCATACTTTAAAAGTATACAACCATAGATAAATAATATAGTATATAGAAAGTATACAATGACGCAGAGTGACTATGTGGCTAAAATCAAATAGAAGGTTAAACAATAATATATTATATACCAATAAATTGAAGCTAACAATATAGCACGCCACTGGATAAATTTGTCAAAATCTAATTGTCTGTACTACTTTCTATAGAGCATATTCGCCAAATCTGAAAAAATATTCATCAGCGTTTGTGATCTATAATAAATTTTTGAGTTTGATAAACTGTTGAAGGTTTCGTCGTTTCGTGTTTATTTCAATGGTCAACGTCCTGTAAAGTATGAGGAATTTGATATAAAACGCATAGTGTCATCTACTGGTAGAAATATTACCAAGTGTCATCTGATGCTTGCAATTTACAGATTTCATTTAAAATATTGTGCTTCCCTCTGTACAGCGGCGTATCACACTTTTCAAATTGTTTTCTATCCTATCCATTCAAAAGCCATGCATTGCGTACATCTATGCGCAAAGCTGAAAGTTTTGAATTCGTGTGCTTGTTTGAGTGTAGTGCATTTCAAACATGTTGAAGCAAAACCGGGTAGTGTTTTAGTGAAAATTTGTAATGAAATATGTCAGAAATCAAACGTGTCGTCCTGAATACACTCGAAACGCAAAAAGTGAGTGATAAAGTGATAAAAAAAGTGACCAAAACTGTGCGAATCACCTTTATTTTACCCGAATCTAACGAAGACAAGCACCCTGAGTATAACTATAAGGACGAGCTAGCTGCTGCTGTAAAGGTAAGTTATGAGAGAAAATGGTCTCGATTTCTGTTTTACACACGATAAATGCAATAAAATAAGCATATTCCAGTGTTTTTGGTCAATCTAGCCCGTCAGGTGACAGCTGTCAAGGTAAAAATTCTTGAGGAAGGTTCAGCCCCTTTGCAATATGTAGTTAAGTGCAGTTACAATTTTTAGGATCTTAAAATTTACACTTTAATTATAAGCTTAGTATTTACGTCGCCATGTTTAAAGTAGATTGATTAAAAAACAAATTTTTAGTCCCAAACACATTCAATTTTGAACTCTATACAAATTGTGTATTGTTCTTAGATATGGGAAGAATGTGGTCTACGTGACTAATTTGGTTGGTTTCATACGAAAACCACCTCCCAGGGCTCTTCACAGAGATCGATCACGGTTATGTCCTTTTATTCCTACCAATCTGGACTACATATTGTAACAATTGCATTGTCTGCTTCCTTGTAGGGGAGTGCAACTCCACTCGATTTAAACATAGTTTTTACTGATTTTCTATCATAAAGGAGTTTTGTAAACGTTGGCAAATTATTATTTATAACAATCATTTTGAGAAATAATTGTGAAAATTAACCTTTTTTGCAATGTTGCCACGTTTTACAACCTCCAAATAATGAGGGAGAATGTTATTATTGTAAACAACTTAGATCTGTGTTATTTCTTTCATCTATAAAAAAGAATGAATTATGTTAAAAAATTGCATATTTGATCATTATTGTTGAATTTAAGATTTATTATCTTTTTTAGTAGGTTTTGCTAGCTTTTTTAAAAGGAATTTTCTGTGATAAAAATTCTTAAAATTGCATTTACTTTTTGTGGTCGTACTTATTTAGATTCTCGTCAGTTTTGTTTTATGTTAATTTATGCCTCACATCATTAAAACATTGTTTAGTTATTTAGGGCAACTACCCCCACCCTCAAATAATTATTCGTTTATTGCTCACATGAGTAAACATCTGTTTATAAAAGTAAATATTCATTTTTATAGAAAAACAATAATGTTGTGAATGAATGTGTTCTTTTTATTGGATTAGATAAATTAATGTTATTTTGTGCTTCAGAAACACTGTAAGTAATTGTAGTCAGCCAGTCATACCAACAGCTTGCTGGTACATATAAGTAGATGAGACTTTCAGGCATTCTTTCCCGTCCCATATTGAAACTTGAGGAAAATTTCTTCAATTGCTCGATACCATAAATAAATTTTAGTGGAAAATTAATTCAGAAAGTACATTTTTTGCGATTTTTGCGAATTTGAAGCAGTTAGAGATTGAGTTTTGGGCGCGCTTGTATCAGGAGTACAGAAACGCCAGGAGGTGTAGAAGGTAACGTCATGCTGCTGCGAGTATCGCGGACTGGGTACATCTGTGACCATGGGCGGGGAACGCGCTTGGAATTAGGGTTTATATTAGATATGATTACATTGCACATATTATTTTAACGTATTTTTCTTATCGCTTATTGATATTTTGTCGTGAATTTTATTTACACAATATGAACAAAACATCGTTTAGTATGTGGAATATTTTACAGTACAGATAACTACTTGTGCTCCGTATAAAACAATATCATAGGAAGTTCTGGAGGCGGAAATATTCTAATAGTTATTAAAAATATTCGAGGCTATGATAGTGGTGTGACGTGAATAAATAATAATTATCGAAATCATGCATACATTCTTGGAATAGAAATTGAATAATAGTACTTTATGACGCTCCACAATGTTGTCAAGTAGTCTAAAAAATTTATAAAATAAGGAAAATGTTTACTGATTATCTGAAGGATTTTATTATATTTAACCAATTAATGGTAGCTCTAAAATACTATCTCATGTTGGGATAAGTCTTCTATAATTTATTGTATACAAAAATTATGTATTTTTTTGGAAGAAGACAGTTTAAACAGTGATATGAGTAATAATTAATGAGATATATTGATTAATTGTACATTGTTAAAATAGTAATTGGGTTATGTGATTTATTTCGGTAAACATTCTAAAATGTTCAATAAAAGTTTCTAGTTGCTCACACTTTATTATAACTTTTGATCTTTTAAGTCTTAATAATCTCGACAGTTTTCCTGGGTTTTTCTACTCTTATATTCACACAATATGAGTCAAATATACGAAACACAATTATTTCAGAAACGGTTAATTATGGAATTTGTTTTATGGGGATTGTATAATATGGCCGATTTTCATTTGGTGTTTGTGTTGTTGCCAGATCTTCAGTTTTTCCGAGAATATTAAGAACTTTGGTGTTGTCAAATAGATCACTAGATATTTTTAAATTTTAGACGATTTTTAGATTATTAAGTAGATCATTTTTTGAGTATTAAGTAACCCTGTTATTTTTATTAAACACTCTAAATATATATAAATGTAACAGTTTTAGAAATAAAATCAAAATCGGGGAATAATAGAAATTTAAATTGTTTATACACGAAATACTTATAACTGGGCAATTCCAATCTGTACATTTTTTTTTGTCAATAAAACCTACAAATAAGTAATTTACATAATTGAATACAACAAACAAATATTTGAAAAAATATTATTTTACCGTTTTTAATTTTTCAAAGCATTTCAGTTTTTTATTTTTAGCCCTATTTTGATGATTTTTTTAACACACTGTAAAAATTTATAAATTTTAATTTAATATGGTGAGTTCTTTTTTTAAATTTTGTATTTGACTTATACGGAATTAAGCGAAAGATGGTTTTTTATCCTAAATTTGAAACATTCTGTGAAATAATTCCGTTGGCGGATTTTCCTAAAACTTTGTTTTTCAGTTGCAACCATGTCTTCTAAATATTATGTTTTTTTTTTGTTTCGTGGAAAATATGGATTGGTTCATTTTTAGGAGCGAAATGACTTTGCCACTTTTCCTATTATTACCATTATCTTTTGTATTAATTTGTAATACGACGATGGGAGCTTTGGTGACTGATATCGAAGGAATGTCATATCAACATCTCAGAAGCACTGTATTTAAATAATGATTAAAAGCAACGGCACAATCTTGGTTTTAATGAACAATGATAACAATAACAAAACATAATAAAATAACTTAACCTAAGTACGCAAATAACAAAGCAAACTACTAAAAAGTATCGTAATACTTTGTACTTAGTACTTTGAATCTCCCTTCCCCTAGCCTCTATAACTATAGTACACGTCGGCTCATGCGGTCTATGAGGTTGAGAATATCATCTTTCTTGATGTTTTGCCATTCCCCTTCTAGATCCAAGCTAGTGGTGTGTAGTTCCAGAACGAACTAGTTCATGGAACTAGTTCATTTTATATTATAAATGAAATAGTTCCGAAAATTAAATGGAGCTATACTACGTTCCACCTTAAGAAAATAACATTGCAGAGATAGGGTCATGTATTTCTTATGGACGATAGAAACGCGGCGTTGCCACGACACACACCAGCACAATTTAGTCGTTTCCACAGACATGAATTAAATTAATGTTTTTTAACTTAATTGACAAAAAGTGCCCATTCAAAACAAGAGATGAAAAGTAGGGAAAATGATTTTAATTAGATAAATAGTATTTACAAAAGATAATTTTATTTTATCTTATTTTAATTATAGTAACGACAGTTTATTTGATTTTCGGTGAGCCATGAATCATAGAAATCAGTAGAAAATATTGCTTAGTTAAATCATGCATTTTGCCGCCTATAAAAGTTTTAAAAGCAAATAAACGGACTTGGAATGCGTATATCTAATTACTAATTGCAACTTAAAATAATACGATTTGTGTATTTCAGCGATTTTATGTCGTTCTCTGACTAAATACATAATGATAATGAGGCTTTTATTTAGTAGTTATTCTGACTTTATTATACAGTTAAATGTTAATTAAAAATGAAAATTCAAAAATTAAGCAAAGGGAATATCTTGGACATCCGTGCAAAAGAGAGTGTCTGAGAGTTTTGGCAACACTGATCTCCATAAGCGTAATGTTATTTTCTTAACTTGAAACAAAGAATAGTTCCGAGGAACTATTAACGTCACTGCTGAATTGATATTTGATACCATCATTTGTGCGAACTGCATCTCTAAGTATTTCTTCGATCGACGAAAACGAAAAACGAACTAGTTCCGAGCCGATGAACTAAGATAGTTCTGAGGAATGTATGATAATCGTGATCGGTTGGGTATACTATGTTTGATCGTTGGCTGTCAGCTTCAGCTTGTTGTAGGTACATACGTATATACATATACTGTAATTGTCTGTAGTAACCGTGTCTCGTATAAGAGAAGAAAAAAGGTTGAAACAATTTGGCGGTATTTACTCAATTATTATTGAGTAATTATCTCCTTATTTTTAGATGACGGCCACTTCGTTATTTTCGTGAATAGAAATAATGATTTAAACCAATGCCTTCGAATTTAGTTTCCTATCGTTTACCATATTTTACTTTTATTTTATTTGTGATGTCGAATATCGAACTTATTTCTAAATATTCGATCCGGTTCATATTAAGATTGGTCATACCGATCTGATCACAAGGTTAGTTATAGTTCCAAAGAACTAGTTCCAGGAACTAGTTCCTTTTTAGGAACTAGATAAAAGGAACTAGTTCCTAGAAAGGAACTATGAAGCCTACCACTAATCCAAGCGTAGTTTGTTAATTGAAGATGGTGCGACTTCGCGACCTCTAATGTTTTTACCAAGCATGTCCCAAACGTGCTCTATTGGGTTCAGATCTGGCTAACACGCTGGCCAGTTTATTTTATTAATACCAACTTTCTCTAAATATTGCGTGACACATTGCAGAGTGGAGTCGCGCATTATCTTGCATTAATAGAAAATCATAGCCGATATATTAAGAAAAGGGTACTACGTGATTCGCTAAAATTTCCTCAATACACCGCTGTGCAGTCAACGATTCATCAATAAATACCAATTCTATATTAATTTAAATGTTCCCTGGAATGGAAAATTGTAGTCTAGCCACTCTATGCTGTGGAAGTAATTTGGGCCCAGTTGTGGTCTGCAACTTTGCAAACCAAATTCATTTAATCTTCGACGAACTGTTAATACACTTATGTTATTACCTCGGACCTCTTGAAACTGTTTTCTTGTTTGCACCGCTGTTAAATGACGATCCCGCAAAGCGTTGACTCGTCTAAAACGATCATCTAAAGCAGAAGTTTTGCACTTATTGCCACATTTCGTATAAAACGTTCCACTACCCTTTGGATGTTAGACCATCCAATGAGTGTGTAGTGCTCTAGCCACATATTCATAATTTCGCTCATCTTCAACCAGGGCAATGGCTTTCGCACAATCTTCGACACTAAGAACCATGATCAATCATAGGTAAACAAAATGTAAGTGTCAATATGGCAATGATAACAGCCACCAAAGCCACCTCGTCGTATTACAAAATAAATCTAAAATAATCATCATTAAAAAGTCCTAAATTGTGGGTGGCAAATTCATTTGGCTCTAAAAAATGAACCAAGGCATATTTTGACATGAAACAAAAAAACACAATGCTTAGGAGACATGGTTGTAACGGAAAAATAAGATTTTACGAAAATTCGCAAACGGAATTATTCCACGGGATGTTTTAAAGTTAGGATAATAAAACCTCTTTTAAATTAACCCCATACAATAGGTCAAATATAAAATTTTATCAAAAAACTGACCATACCAAATTAAAATTTATAAATTTATACACAGTGTGCTAAAAAAATCATCAAAATAGGGATAAAAATTAATAAATACTTAACTTTTGCTTATAGGTTTCGGCAATTTGCAATTTTCAATAAGCACTTTATTTTATAAAACATTACATTACTTAAGTATACAGTTGTATTCTCATGTTTACACTTTTTAAGAGATTAACATGAAATAAAAAATGGGTATCTCCAAATAAAATACTTCTTGAGTCCATTGTGTTTGTTTTTTGTTTATTGTCCTTAAATCTCTTTTCATTTTGGTAGTTTCGGTTTCGTGGAGCTCTGGATAGAGATACTATATGGAAGGCAACCTTTTTAGGAGATACTTTATCCGCTCTGGATTCCAGTTATTCTCCTCTGGGACCGTGGAGGCATCTAGCTGTATCGAGATGTTTAAGAGCTCGTCAGCTATTTTTCGGTCACCACTTTCGAGGAACTGCGCGTGTAAGTCTTCACATTTGTATTTTAGTTCATCCGGATACACATTCTATGCGATAACCCCTAGGGATGGTTTCCTTTGCATCGCTTATTACTGCACCTACAAATATCTCGTAATTTTTGCTGGTTGGTGGGATCCAGCTCAAGATGTGGTCTAATTGTTCAGAGAACTTGCTCTCGTTCGGTTTTTTAAGAATCCATCTACGTCGAGTTTATGATCTGATTATTGAGATTGATATGCCGATGGTGATAAGGACAGGACGATATTGAGTATGTAGAAAGTCTAAAAAGGCACGTTTCGCAGCCGTTAGTGGTCTATCATTCATATCTTTTGAGATATGTGATTTGCTCTTCGCACCATTCAACCAGTGCCTTCCCATTTTCATCATTCGTGATATACGATGAGACGTGCATCAGTCTTTACCACTTCTGGTTTCCATCTAGTGTCTGGAGATTTATACATGTAACTATGGTAATCTCTCCGATTTTGGTGACCACTTCATGTACTTATATTGTTTTCATTGTAAGCACTAAGCAAGAACCCACTTTCTGTATAAGATTCACTATAAGATTATGCTACCTTATACCGATTGTTTTACAAGATATGACCAGTTTTATTTTGAAACAGTCCGATTTGACACCCTTTAAAATAAGGTAGTTATAGTCAACTTCCGGGTATAACCGAAAGTGGTAGGGGGATCTAAATGTTTTAGAATGATTGGGCATATCCAACAATTCCATAAACTATTAATTATGCTAATTATATCTAAAAACGTCTAACTAGAACTCCCATAGAATCATCCTGTATATTCAAAAACAATTTTTATATGAAATATGAAATGAAATAAAATTGGATGTCAAGACTGAGCTAAAACAAAACATGTTGTCAAGTAATTAGTTCATCGGGATAGTATCGTGAGTTTTTGATGCTTTCCTCATTACTCACTATGGAATTACACATAAGAAAGTTTTGGTATCACGTTGGGAAATTATGAAATGTGTAGTATTAATACAGAAGAATCATTTGTTACTTGAATTAAATATGTCATCAATTATAATTTAAAAATATGCCAAAAAATATTAATAAGAAATTATTTCTTAAAATAATAAAAAAATTAACAAAACCTTGAAATTAAATAGTATTAACTGGATTTTTGCATATTTTTTATCAAACCATATTTGCCATTTTTTATTTTTTCCGTAAATTAATTTTATCTGAAACTGTTCCTCGATGCTCTTCCTACGCCTATGTGTCGAGCATCTCATTCAAAAGTAGTTCCTATGTACGTGTTCTCTAAGGTTTGTTAGAGATAGCCGGTGGGTTAATTTATTTGCCTTTACATTGTGATCGGATTTTTTGCATATAAGAGTAATGTGGGGGACAAGTTATGTATCTCTCTTAAATATCTTCTTAACAATGAACGATTTTAATAAATCTATGAGGAAATCAATTTAAAGAAAGATGATAAATTTGGCATCGTTTATACATTCACTGAGGAGTTTTTAAATGTTCAGTTTAAATAGACTAAAAGTGTGTAGGGTAGGTGTCGGAAATACTACAATACTATTATCGTCTGCTGTATTTTAGTGTACATGAGGCTCAGGATGTGATTTCGACTGACGATGCATAGCATTACTGATGATTTCAACTGTAGGTTATTTCTATTTAAAGTCAGTTGTATGTCATCAACAAAATTTCTATATCGTCACAGTAGAACCAATTGTTTAGAAATTATCTAAGTTTTGGAACTCTTTTAATTATTTTGACTTATAACCTATAATTTATGGAATGCAAATGACAGTTAGGAAGTATTTTCATCTCTAAAAATCCTGGTATAATTTATGACCAATCTTTTTGTGGCACCCCGTATTATTTCCACTTTTGACCATTGCCACCTGTGATTGTTATTAAATAATATCACAAAGTTTTTGTAATGTAAATAAAGCTAAAATAAAGTGAATAAACAATTATTTATTATATTTCATAAACAAAATTCCAAAATCAACTCAAGGAACTTCTAGTACGTCTATTAATTCAATTTTTTTGGAAAAAAACATGATAATAATGGAATACCACCGATACTAGCAACTGTTATGAGAGTTGTACGTAAGAATAAAAATATGATGTTTCTTCTTCTTTGAGTGCCGTCTCCCAATCGGAGGTTGGATATCAACATCACTATCTTTATTCTATCTACTGCTGCTCTGAAGAGTTCTATAGAACTGCATTTAAACCAGTTCCTTAAATTCTTCAACCATGACACTCTCCTTCTTCCTATATTCCTTCCTCCTCTTATCTTTCCCTGTATTATCAGCCTTAGCCGTTCATATCGCTGTCCCCTCATTATATGTCCCAGATATTGTAACTTTCTTATTTTTATTGTATTTATTATTTCGCATTCTTTGCCCATTTCTCGCAATACTTCCGTGTTAGTTTTCTTCTGTGTCCATGCTATTCTAAGCATCCTCCTGTAACACCACATTTCAAAGGAATCTAACTTATTTATGTGTTCTTGCGTCAATGTCCAGCTTTCAAGTCCATATTACAGTATCGAAAACACGTAGCATCTCAGTTCTCTTACTCTCAGTTCTAATCTAAGATCTTTGTTGCAGAGAATTGTTTTCATTTTTACAAACGCATTTCTTGCTATTTCTATCCTAGCTCTTATTTCGGTTGTTTGATCATTATTGTGTGAAATCCAGATTCCTAGGTATTTGTATTTATCAACCCTTTCTATTGGTACATTTCCCAAATGTATTTCCCATCAAATTTGTTGATATATTTGTTTTCTTTGTTATTGTCATGTATTTGGTCTTTTTATATTCATTTTTAGTCCATATTTTTCACAGAAACTGTTTGTTTTGTTCAACAGAGCTTGTAATAATCACGGTGTCATCTGCATATCTTATGTTGTTAATAGATCTTCCGTTAATTAGAATTCCTTCACTTTGAGATAGTAATGCTCTTCAAAAATGGTTATGGTTTAGAAATATGAAATGGTTATCTTGTGTTACAGCGTGTTTCAATTTCAGCGAATGAAATATTGTTTGCCATGGCGACCTTCATTGACTCAACATATAAGGTAGGGTTTTTTTTTAAATACGTTGCCTAAAGGGCGTGTCATATAGCATATTTTGAATTTGCTCGGAGACAGTCAAACCGGTATGTATATCTTCCAATTCACGTTGTCCGAATGCAAAGCGTGTCCAGATTAAATGAAACTGAAGCTTCGGAAACTCACAGAAGTGTGTATTTCAAAGAAACGATAAATTTACTAATGAATACGAGTGAAAGTGAAGATGGCATGCCTCTTCTTACTTTTCAAAACCATATCATGTTTTAATCCGTAAAACTCTCACAGAGCATTCAGTGGAAAAACGCTTGGCAGATAATGTCGACCTTGTAGCATAATGGACACTGATCACGTAAAGGTGCGGCCTTCTTTTTCTTCTAGTACGGCATTATTTAGTTCATCGAGTTAGAATCTATGGAGAGGGCATCACGTGACTAAAAACGATCTCACTTCGGCCATATTGGTATGATCGTTTTGATAGATCATGTATGATTGTTTACGTTTGTTGTTTTTTGAATATTTTTAGTTTTAGAATACTTTTATAGAAACTGTAATATTATATTGTGACAGTGCATAATAATGGTTTCTTGTTCTCAACTTAGTTACAGTAACAGAAGCAATGTTAATAAAAAATCTTTAATAATATCGTTCCACAGGTTAGTATACAAATATGTAAACAAAGTAATGGCCCGTACTTCAGAGAATAAATTAATAGTATTTATAAAAATCTTATAACTGTTATAAGATAATGTACTGTTATTTCATACCGTATTCATTTTACCCTTTAAAATATTATTTATATTATCTCTTTCATATATAACTTGCACTGTTATATAACAAAACACACATTATAACAAAATGTATTGCACTTTTTTAGATTATGATTAAATCTTCTGAATAACTAGTCATATTTGTATAGTAGTTTTAATATTATTGAGTCTGGCCCTGATCCCACCACCATATTGGTATGATCGTTAGCCACACCTACCTACGCCGTTTTTAATACGCACGTTAAGATGCTTATAGCTTCTCCATAGATTCTAACTCGATGATTTAGTTACACCACCAATGAGTGTCCGAGCGAGAGCTTGTTTTATTGTGCTGGACTTCTTTATACACCACATCGAAACAGACTTAAACGAGAAAAGACGTCGAAGCTTAAGTTTGATATTCCTCTTACGTTTTGTAATTATTAATTTGAAAAATAAGTAAAAAAAATAATTAATATTGTTTAACACGTTCCTTGCCGATAAGACTTGCCGTTTCAGACTTTTATTGATTATGATCTTGGATTATTTCATTGCACCAAGCAAGCAATTTAATTAAACCCAGCCTGTGAGACATGTTTACCCCTTAAAGTTACGTTCGGGTGTAACAATTCATTGGAGCGAGGTGTATTAACTCGAGTAAAACAGGAGTCATTCCACCTCGCTCCAATGCTCCAGACCATCCCTTTTGTGTCCCGATAGGGACACAAATATCAGCCAAACGCTCTTCATGTGGGAGTCCTGGATAATAGAATTCCACCATGGTTCCCTAACCGATTCAAATTCAGGCTAGCGTGACGCTCTTTATTCCTGCAATCCTCGTGACTATCCGCGAAACTGAAATTGCTTGCTTCGGCCCCAAGCCTCCGCTCCGCACTACGTCCATTACGGAGACTTGGTGCTCAAGAGTTTGAGCTGTACGTGCCCCGGTTTTTGTTTTTGTTTATTGTTTTGTTGGCATTCGCCGGTTTTTTTTTGTAGGATGTCAATATCCTGTTATGGTTTAGTTGGTCCTTGCCCTTTGGGACTCACACGGTGCGGTGATTTGCAGTGTTTGTCGACTATTTAGAGCTAACAACTATCTTCTGTTGATTTATTTATTTATTTTTTCTCTCTGGTGTTTTTGTTTTCTCTCTAGTGATGATTATTTCATTGGTGCTACAACAGGGCATATTTCAGAGGCAGGTAACTAGAGGTACCAATTCTCTAATTTTGTTCTTGGTTCATCGACCGACGACTTTTTGTCCCGATAGGGTGTCTATATATTTTGGCTTTGTAATAATTTGTAAATATTAATAACAGTACATAATATTCTGCAAATGACTATTATTTTATCGAATTAGTAAAGTACATCCCAGAGGTACTTTTCAGTGCGTCATTAATTATGACGTCATATAATGAATTAGGTGTGTCGAGCATTATTTCATATAATTATTGAAGAATCTGACAGATTCCAGGATCGTACTTAGCCACAGGGGGTAATCCCGTATATTAATAAAATTAAAAAATATTGCTTATAAAATTTATAAATATGGAAACATTCGAAATTGACGACAAATTGATTCATTTATTGAATTTTTGTATCTTCTTCTTCTCAAGGGGCTGTCTGCGCGTCGAAAGTTGGCAATCATCACAGCGATTTTTAATTTTGAGACACCGGCTCTAAATAAGTCATTAATATATGGGTTACGTCTCGTTCCTATGAATCTTTTTCTCCGGATTTTTCCTTGCATAATGACCTGGAGTATTAGATATTTATCTTCTTTCATCAATGACCCATATACCCCACTTTTCTCCTCTTAATTGTTAGTACTTCTCTTTCATTATACATACGTCACATTACCTCAACGTTGGTTATTCCATCTACCCATGAGATCTCTAGTACTCTTCGGTACATCCACATCTCGAATGAATTCAGTCTCCTCACGTGAATTTTCTTCAGTGTCCACGCTTCCATCCCGTATTATAATACGGATAGCACGTAGCACCTCAGCAGTCGTATTTTTATCTTAAGGTTTAAGTTTCTACAGCAGAGAAGCCTTTGTATTCTTGTAAATGCGCTTCTGGTCTGTTTGATTCTGATTCGTATTTCTTGAGAGCTGTCATTGTTTTCATTAATAGTTATATCTAGGTATTTGAATTCTCTTACTATTTCAATAGGCTTATTCTGTACATATATCTCACGAATATACTTAGTTGTCTTTGTTATTATCATGTATTTCTTGCTCTGTTGAGTGATGGTCCATATTCTTCTTCGCTTACTGCGGTCACCTAATTAAGAAGTATCTGTAGGTCTTCATGTGATTTGGCTAAAAGAACTGTTTCATCAGCGTATCTCAGGTTATTTATGATCATGTCATTAATTCTAATGTCTACGTTTTGTTAATTCATTGCCTTACTTAATATGTCTTCCGAGTATACATATTAAATAATACTGGTGTATGTATACACCCTTGTCGAACAACTCTTTTTATTTCTATTTCTTCTGATGTTATTTCTTCTATTCTCACTACTGCTTTTTGGCCATAGTATAAGTAACACAAACAAGACTGTTTTCAAAAATTTATTAGGTAACGTCTAAATTAATTACAATAATAAAATATAATTCTAATCATAAAAACTATTTATTTACTAATGTGTAATAATAATAGTTTATTGAAAACACTGAAAAGTAGAATTTGAATATCAGTGTAATAGAAAATTATAGAAAAATCCTGCCGGTGAAGAGTTTTCTTAAAGATATATCCTTAGACAAATTCGTGGTGAAATATTTCGGTCATAACCTAGCAAAACATTAATTAGAGAGGAGCCCGTCAGATTTGAATATAAGAATTGGATGATAACTGGTTCCACTGGATATGATTATGGTTTTCACGTTTGTTGCGAAAAAAAAACGAATGATATTGAAGATAATAAAAAAATACCACTTGGAGCTAAAGTAGTAATTGACCTTTTGAAATATAGGCCTAAACCATCTAGAAATGAAATTAGATCATCTAGATAATTTCTAATTTCTAATATCCGTCATTGGATAAGGACCTAGGAGTTTCCTGTGTTTACAACGTTTTGAGCAGAAACAAGTAATTATAAATAACAAAGTTTATTCATCTAGCGCATAATGTCAAAATAGGCGATTCTACAGTTTATATGTACAAAATTAGACTTTTAGCAGATAAAATTATAGAAAAATACTGCCAGTGGGGATGTTTCCATAAAGATATTTCTTTATACAAATCCATGGTCAAATATGTTGGTCATAACCTGGCTAAACAGTCAATTAGAGAGAAGCCAGTCAAATGTGAATATAAGGATGGGATGATAACCGGTTCCACTGGATATGATTATGGTTTTCACGTTTGTTGCCGAAAAAAACAAATGGTACTATTAAAAAAGACCACCTGGAGCTAAAATAGTAATTGATATTTTAAACTAGTTGAATGAACCATCTAGAAATGAAATTAGATCAGGTCATTGGATGAGGACCTAGGAGTTTTCTGTGTTTACAACGCTTTGAGCAGAGACAAGTAATTATAAATAACAAAGTTTGTTCATCTAGCGCATAATGTCAAAATAGGTTATTCTACAGTTATGTGTATGTACAAAATTAGACTTTTAGCAGATAAAATTATAGAAAAATACTGCCAGTGGGGATGTTTCTATAAAGATATTTTCTTAGACAACTCCATGGTGAAATATTTATATTTTCCAATTGAAAATAATAATGCAATTTTAATATTAGAACTTGTCCTTTTTCCGTACAACTTGCCATCTTGTACAAATACAAATAAAACCATAATCACAATACTATGTAAAACAAAGTTCAAAATAAAATTATACAAAACAAATACCAAAGAATATAAATATATTATATAGCCTTTATATTCTTTGCAAATACTGACCTGAACGACAGCCGTCACTTGCTGTTTGAACCTTTCGAAAGAATGGCCAGCATGGACGAAGTTTTACGTCAACTATCAGTAATAGGCGTATTTGATTGGCTAGAGAAAGCGCGCATCTAAATATCAACGAATCAAACGTAGGTTAGGAAAGAACCGCTTATGTATGTAAGCTTATTCCAACGCTGCAATATAGTTCTGTTTAATCACGGAACTACCGCTTTCTCCGTCACATCCAACTTAATGCATTAGAAAGAAATCGAAAAACTGTGACGCACTGAAAAGTACCTCTGGGATGTTCTATAACAGTGTAAAGATTAGTAATTCTCAGATTTCGGTATTTCCCTTATTTTCTAGTCGCGAATCGTAAAGCTTGGTAATACCCGGATAATTTCAGTTTCCTCTAAATATGATATGGTTTCTATTACACCTCGTTTTTATTTGAATGGGATAGGGTGTGCATATTGAAGTGCAAAAATGAATAAAAGTGATAATATTACCAAGTGACTGAAATTCAGATAATAAAATAAGATTAGATATGAAAAAGAAATTATCAGATAAATAACTCCTGAGATTCTTTGAAGCAAGCGATGAAGAATTTAATGACTTTCTTGATTCCAGACAGTGAGAATTAACCAGAATCTGATGATGAAATTGAAAATATCTTGCAGCACTTATTTGGGATACGGAAGATGATGTGTGTTATAAAATTAGATGCCAATATTATTTTTTTAATAAAAACATATTTAATTATAGCGATTAAATATCCCTTCTAAGGCAAGCTCTGGAAAAAACATATGAGTATGGCATTGATACTCATCACCTGTTTGTTGATTTTAGATGTGCCGATGATAGTGTTGAAAGAAACACACTGTACAAGGCCATGATAAAATTCAGCATACCAGTACATTTAGTAAAATTGGTGAAAGCGACCCTCTCAAGAGTCGAGTGTAAAGTTAGAGAACAGAACGGAGTTTCCAGAACGTTCCAGTCTCAGATAGGACTTAGACAAGGAGACATCCTATCATGCCTTCTATTCAATATTGTACTAGAACCTGGAAAAGAATCTGGAATAACAACCAGAGGAGCAGTAAGTAATCGCAGCGTACAATTACTAGCCTACGCCGATGACATCGACATTATTGCAAGAAGAAAGGCGGACGGGATCGAATCATTCAAGGCGCTTGAAGCAGCAACAAAAATAATGGGATTAGAGGTTAATAGTAGTAAGACGAAGTATATGAAAGTATCAAATTATATACAAGCAGCACAACACGAAGACCTAACGATCGGAACATATACTTTCGAAGAAGTAAGAGAGTTTATATACCTAGGCTCACAAATTAATCAGAATAATGCCGTAAGTGCAGAAATTAACAGACGCATATACAGATTGAACGAAATAAATTCGGGACATACGAAATATTATGTATTTCGGCTCAATTCTGCTGTAGGTGGTTGGCCAACAAAAGGTTGTCAAATAATTATATTATAAAAATCCAATACTTCAGCGGGCTGCTGGATTCTGAACTAATTCAAGAACACATTCATAGGTGGTCCAACCACCTATCGCTTCCTAAAGCCGGCCACTTACGGTACAGCGGTGTCGTTCGAAATAATCGGACAGAGACGTTGTTCAATTTGTTGGTATATCTGGTGCGCCCACACACCATACTGCGCCGCAGTATTTGTTCGGTTCTCGACCATGTCAAATCAAACAATCATTTTTGCGTCTCTTACTTTGTGTATAAATTCTTTGTGTATAGATTCTGGTGCAAAGAATCCAATATTTTGGTGCAAAATAAATCTCGTCTGCCCCTGCACCTGATTTACTGGACTGCACTGCTAATTTTAATTCTCTTTTATAGGATGTTCTAAAATTGTTATTTTTTTTTTCTTACATACTCCTAATTCGCATCTTTGTTTACTTCTTGGAACTTTAAAACTAGAATGTCAATTGCCTGTTTTCGGGCGTTTCTATCGTGATACGTTTTACCTTTTATTCGCTATAGCATTCTTGTTTTTTATATAATTTAAAAAACTCTCTTAAAAATTTTTCGCTAAATCAAGCCATTTCGATTTTCTATAATATGATCAAAGCAAGTGTTTAGTTAAAAACGAAGTTGAACAACGCCGCTGTATCGTGAGTGGCCTCCTTTAGGCAAGCCCTTCTTTTGTTTATCGGAGATGGAGATTTTGAGCGGTGTTGCCAATATCATTCCACTAGATGTTTCTAAAATAACTACAAACTTCTGAAATAACTACAAACCATTAAGTTTATTTTTGTTATTAGTCTGTTGTAGTAGATTGGTAAATACATTGAAAAATATAGGCAAATATCCCATTTATTTAAAGATACGAAGAAGATATAACTCTCAAAAAGATCCGCAAATCGGATTATTACACGGCGATTGGAAACATTGACTTTGAGCTGCGCTCTAGAAAATGGTGCGTTCTAAAAAGAGACAGATAGTTGAACGATATTTTATACAATGTCTAACACCGGGTATGGATTTATTTTTGTCCAAGTTTTATATTGGTCCACTATTTCAAATGCAGTTCAAACAGACATATATTAAATTGTATGATCCGTTTTAAATTCGTTCAATCTGTATCTGGCAATTAGAGCCTATTATGGATTAAAAAAAATTAACAACAAGCCTAGTTACAAAAAGAACGAAACTAGTGATATAGGGAACTCTTATCAAGCCCATCTTCACCTACGCGTCGGAAACATGGACGATGACAAAGAGCGATGAAGAATGTTTAGGATGCTTTGAACGTAAAATCCTCCGGCATATCTATGGAGGAGTACAGGAGGGCGGATTATGGCGTAGACGCTATAATTTTGAACTTTACCGCCTGTATGACAAACCTGATATTATTAAGTCCCCGGTTGTGGTGGTTAGATCACATAGATAATGAATTAAATGGAGCCGCCAAAACATATTTATAACCAAAGAATAGATGGAGTGAGAAGGAGAGGCATACCCAGAGCACGATTTAAGGATCAGGTGGAGGAAGACTTGACAATGTTGGGAGGAAGGATAAGGGAAAATGGAGACTTATCCTTGAGCAGACCAAGACCCACCACCATGGGTTGTGGAGCCAATGATGATGATGAGAAGCTCTTTGGATGTCTCATTATTACATGACCGAAATATTGTAACTTTCGAATTTTTATCGTTTTTGTTATTTCTGTGCTCTTTTCCATTCGATGTAAAACTATTTCATTTCTTATTCGATCAACCCAATTTATCCGCAATACTCGTCGATAAATTCACATCTCAAAGGCCTCCAAATTTTTCATTAATGTCTCTGTAAGGGTCCAGTAATTGCTGTATGGCATGGGTCTCTCGATGCCATACAGCAATGTGGAGAATATTTAGCAGCGTATTAATCTGATTGTAGGTTTAACGTAATATCTATTAATTAGAATGTTCTTTAATTTATAAACGGCGGCTCTGACTTTTTCAATGCGTATTCTTATTTCTTTATTTATATCCAGTTATCGTTAACGTTTGCGCCCAAATAGGTAATATTATGGACTCTTTCTAACTCTATGCCATACGCTCTGATGTTTATAACTCCGTTTTGCTGCCAACCATAAGTTTTAGCCCATATTCATCACATGCTTTGGTTACCCTGTTTATAAGTCGTTGCAGGTTTTCTTCATTGGAGGAAATAAGTACCGTATCGTCTGCATATCTGAGATTGTTGACATTAATTCCGTTAATTTTAATGCCTATAAAAAACTTTTGCTTAGTTAGTTTTGTTTTATATACATATATTTTGTGTTATTTTGTATTTCATATTTTTTTTATATTAGTTGTTGGTAAATAAATGTTCCTTTGAATAAAAGTGATTTTATCAGTACCTATTATTTACAAAACGCAGCATCGTGTAATAGGGCATATGTACACAAATACTAGGGTCGAGTGCTACTGAAGCTCTGGCGCGTTCACCACCAACCGTTATTTTATATTATGTGCATTTAGTTTGAAAATACTTACTTTATTCGAACTTTTCCAAAAACTAATAAATAAACGTCTATGTATCAGAAACAGTAAACGGCTCTTGGTGTGAAAACCTACACAGAATAGCTCGGCAGTTGGCGTGTTAAGAGAGAAGAGAACAGTATTTTAGTTCCAAAGTCAATTAAATTTTTGTAAAACCTCCTCCTCCTAAGTGCCTTCTCTGTTGGGGGCTTTATGCATTAATTCATTTCCTCTTGTGTGGGTCCAATCTTTGATGTTTCGTAGCCAAGATTTTTTCTTTCGTCCTATGTCCCTTTTACCTTCAATCTTGCCTTCTAATATTACCTGGAGCTGCTCAAATTCCTTTCATGGCGCATTATGTGTCCTAGATATGACGTCTTTCTAATTTTGATAGTTTTGACCAGATGAGGGCGTGTGTTCATTACTTTCAGTACTTCTTCATTCTCCTGTTTTAATGTCCGGGTCTCACAGCCATATAGTAATAGAGACCACACATAACACTTAAGTGTTCCCAATCTTATTGAGACTGATATCTTAGGGTTACAGAGCATTTTACGCATATTTATGAAACCAGATCTTGCTGTTTCAATGCGTCTTCTAATTTTTTTGAGTGGCTGTCTCACCTTCAGGCCGATCTTCAAGAGAAGCTCTAATTATATGTTCGGCATATACATTAAATAATAGGGGGAGAAAATGCACCCTTGACGCACTCTTCGTTCTATGTTGATTTATTTGGTGTTTCCGTTCTCTCTTCGAACGCGTCCTATGTGGTTCCAGTGTGTATTATTTACGATAGCTATGTCGTATCCGTCCAACCCTACTTCTTTTAGCAACTCAATCAATTTTTCAGGTTTGATGCGGTCGAAGTCCTTTATATAATCGACAAAGCACACATACAGCCGTTTTTGAACCTCAAGATACCTTTCTGCCATCAGTTTCAGTTCCATAATTGCTTCTCTAGTGCCTGTACCCTTTCTAAAACCATATTGAGAACGACTAAGGTGTTCTTCACACTTATTGTGAATTCGGATATAAATTATTCGCATAAAAATCTTAGAGGCATGACTCATTTGGGATACAGTTCGATGGTCTTCACATTTCCTTGCATTTTGTTTTTTAGGAAGAACTATATATTATGTGGATATTAGCTAGTCATGAGGTATTATGCCATGTTCATATAAAATATTGCAGAGGTATGTTAATTTCCTGACAACATTATCACTAGGTGTTTAAAATGTTCGGCTGTTATTAGATCTTTGCCGGGTGCCTTGTTGTTTTTTGCGTCTTTGATTGCCTGCAAAACATCTTCGGTGAGAATGTTTAATTTTCCATCCGTATCTCTTTCTGGGCTCTTCTGCTCTCTGATCACCAAACAAATCTTTAAGATTCCCATATTTCTTTCTGTTTTTCAGGGTCTAATTCCATTTGGTTTTTCTTGTTTGTTACAATCGATAAGTGTTTAGGTTTCCATATTCCAGCTACTTCTTTAACCTTTCTGTGCAGTTCTCTATCTTTATGGTTCATTTGCAAATCTTCTACCTCTTTACAATTTTCTTTTATGTACTCTTCCTTAGCTACATTTTTTTTCTCAATTTCCTTGTTGACTTCTTTGTATCTTGTTAGGTTTTTGTTTTTTACCATCCGTCTCCTTTCCATAATTTGTAATATTTCGTTTGTCATCCATGGTTTTCTATATTTACGGTTTTCTTTCTGTATACTTTTTTGTTTTTGTTTTATATCATTTTTGTTTTTGTAAAACACACTATGTTTATTTTTGTTTATTTATTTTGTTTATTTACATAAGAAACATGGATTATTTATAGTTAAGTAGTTGAGGAATTTTTTAAATTTGTTCAAGATGATTGTCCTACATTAAAAACTTCCGAACGATAAAAGTTTCAGAAAATAATTTGTGTTTGTTTGTGTACATTGCATCATTTATTTATTTTTTTTCTAATTTATAATTGATATTTCACCTAATACCAAATGATAAAATAAAGTGAAACATTCGCACAAACTTTGCAAATATGCAAAAATATGCGAATGTGAATATTCGTAACATCACTATTAGTAAGAATCACTTACGTAATACTAAATAAAGTGAATTTTTATATTCTAATTAAACCAAACGACAGATGATGAGGCGTAAAACATAATCGTGTGTGAAATTCAAATACTTCGTTAGTAATTTTAGTTTTTTGCTCTCCATTCTATATTTATTTGGCAATGTTCATTCTCACAAGTTACTCTATACCGTAAACATTAATACAATGTTCTTCAGTGGGCACAAACTCTCATAGGGATTTGTATATTATAAATTACCGAGGGATGAAACGAGACACCCCCTCTGTCGTTAACTGCCCTATGTAGGGGACGATATTGATAAGCTTCACTGTAGCATGATCGAAAAATGTATCATTCGGAGCTTTCTATCACGGAAAATATTCAGTAAACTTTGTTTTTTGTTTTAGAGAAAATCAAAACCCGCGAAAGATTCCTCCAATTGTGTTGAAAATGGCTTGGATCCGTTTGGAGAGAATGATGATGATGTCAGAAGAATTGCGCAAGAAATGGAAGCAAAATATGTAAGTATCTATGTTTTTTTTTTTTGGTAGAAGTTAAAATAAAGAGATATTTTTCAAATTAGAACCGATATACACTGCGCGTCACGAAAAAGAGGCCATCTAAAATTTTTGCCATTTTTTTAATTTTTACGAATCATACCACAAAGGTTTTAAATGATAAATGTAAAAAAAACAAAATAATGATTTTATTGAAAAATAAAAAAAAATTAACATTGTACATTTTTTCTGTTTTCTTTATAAAATTACAATTAAGTCGTGATTATTAATACTGTGTATTACCACCCCTATTGTGAATTAAACTCCTCATTCAATTTGGCATTGAATTGATCAAATTCTGGATGTCCTTTTGAGGAAAAGCTTCCCATTCTTCCATGAGCGCCAACCGATTCTGCTCACGATTTATTGGAGCAGGTATTATGTTTCTTACCCTTCGTTTGAGTTGGTCCCAAACATGTTCAATCAGGTTCAAATCTGGACTTTGAGCCGGCCAGTTCATTTTTGGCACACCGATAGTTTCCAGATATTGCGTTACCATCCTGGCTACGTGTGGCCGCGCGTTGCTTGCATAAAAATAAAGCTTTCGCTGACAAACCCAGCAAAAGGCATTACATATCAGTGTGCATTCAACCCTCCTCTCGGCCCTTGAATGAAATGCCTACCCAAAACATTACCGAACCTCCTCCAAAAGCAACACATACACATCGAACAGAATCATATCGTTCCTCACGTCTTTTGTATGTTTTGATGCGACCATCTGAGCCATAAAGAAGCATCCTGGACTCATCACTAAACAAAACATTTTTCCAATCTTCTATCGTCCAATGCTCGTGGTCTCTAGCAAACTGTAGTAGGCGTTGTTGTGCTGCTGTTAACAAAGGTCCCGTTGCTGGACAGCGAGCCCTTAAACCAAATTCCCTCAACCTTCTTCTCACGGTGGAAGTGCTTAAAGTCTACCCGTGAGAATTTTGAAAAGGGTTTTTGGATTGATCTAGCCATAAAGAACCGATTTTGCAAAGAAGTGCGCTGTAAAGAACGGTCTTCTCTGGCCGTCGTGATTCTTCTCGGGCCTGATCCTGGTCGTCGTTTGTGAGATCCAGTCAAAGTAACAATTTGAACAGATCTAGCAAATTTGTCAGCCATAGTTTTCAATTTAAAAATTGCACAAATTTACTCTTCGTACAACTGTACACTAGTGCAGGGCTTCCCAAACTGTGCGTCGCGACGCCCTGGGGCGTCGCTGCGTTGTCCCAGGGGCGTCGCGTGTCAGCGCGGACTTTTAATACAGAAAATATATTTATTTAATTTTAAATGAGTATAAAATATATGTATTAATAAATAAATCAAATAAAATATAACATTAAGTCGATAGACTCTTGAACTATCCGAAATTATTCAAAAAATTGTTCAATCCGAAAATTATCCGATGATCCACGAAATTATCCGCAAATCGGATAATTATCCCGACAATGGCATCACTGTCAAGTGAGCGCCGGGCGCATTCTGTTTAAAGAAGAATCAGGTGAGAGCAGTAATATTAATTTAAGTAAAAAGGAGAAATATAGGAAATATGACGACCAATATTTGGATTTTGGATTTACCTGCGTTACTAAAGGAAATGTAGAAATTTCACAATGTGTTGTTTGTCATAAAGTGTTGGCGGCTGCAAGTAGCTTCCTAATAAGCTAAAACGGCATTTGGTAGTCATTTACAACGTAAGCCAGGATACTTTTTGTAAGAAAATTGAGTACCACGGCTTTGAGTATCAAAGAGTATTCTTTTTCAAGATTTTTTTTCTTATTCAAGAGTATCAATTCCTACCAAAGCATTTCTTGCCCCTTATATGGTAGCTTACAGTGTTGCCAAATGTAAAAAAACCATACGATCGCTGAGCAACTGATCGCCGTATTCACGATATGACAGAAGATATTAATGAGAAAATTGTGGGGAAACTTCAGGTTTATTTGCCATTAAACTGGACGAGGCGACGGATAGTAATGATGATGCTCAATTGATATGTTATGTACGGTACATACACGAAACAAATATATGTAAGGATTTTTTATTTTCAGAAAAATATGTGAAAGTTGTAAGGCTACTCATTTATTCCATATTTTAAACTCATATAATAATATGACTGAAAATAATATTAACTGCGATAACTGTTAACGCTTGTACGGATGGTGTCCGAGCGATGTCTGGACAGTATGGAGGACTACAAACTCTCATCAAAACCAAGGCTCCAAGTGTTAAATGGACGCAATGTGTCATACATAGAGAGGTCTTAGCAGCAAAGAACGTTACACCTGAATTAAGTGCTGTGATGTGCTATCTATCACAGCATAATATTATATAATATATTATATAATATATTATATAATATATTATATAATATATTATATAATATTATGCTATTAACAGTGAACTGTGGTGAACTATAATAAAGTGGTGAACTATATTAAAACACGACCCGTGAAATCAAAACTTTTCCAAAAACTTTGTGAAGAAATGGGGGCCGAGCAACACCTCTTTAATTTATTATTGCAACTCTCTTTGGTTGTCCAAAGGCAACGTTCTCGCACGTGTGTACGAATTAAGAAATGAATTTTTGCACGTATCTACATACAGAATCACATTATGATGCGCAAAACTTTATTAATTCAGAGTTTATAATAAAATAAGCATACCTCTGTGATATATTTAACAAATTAAATGATTTTAATAAGTCTTTGCAGGGAAACAATACTCATATCCTGAAATTGACAGATAAAATTACTGCTTTTCACAAGAAGTTGCTCTTGTGGAAGAAAAAATTAGAAGATCAAGAAATTGACTGTTTTCCCTGCTCTACAAGGTATTCTACAACAAAAATCAATAGAAATCCTTGATCTCTCTTTAAAAAATATGTTTACACAACACATGTTATTATTGAGGGAACACTTTAAGAAATATTTTCCCGATGATATGGAGCAATGTGACTAGGTCAGAAACCCTTTCCTGACATCAAGTCTTCAAGAAAAACAACTGACATAATTGTCTTGTGATTCCAGCCTAAAGCTTCAATACGACAAGGACAAACTGAATTTTGTAGCTCACTTTCTCATGAATGTCATGCCATCAGCACTGCTGCATTAAAGGTATTAATACCATTTACCGACTTAGTACTTGTGCGAAACGGGCTTTTCTGCAGTTGCAGTAATTAAAAACAAGTACAGGTCAAACCTAAACTTAGAAAAAGAAATGAGAATGAAAATTTCCAAACTGGAGCCCCGTTTTCATAGCTGTGGTCAAAAAAGCAAGCACATCCCTCACATTAATCAGCCATAAATAAATATCCCTTTTCATTTTTAAATCATTATCCCTATATTTTCATTTTGTTCTTAATTTCTAAGAAAAACTATAAATGTTCAAATAATTATAACCTGTTACTAGGCTAGTACTAAAATTGGTAAGTATTATTGACGGTTGGCTTAAGGGGGCGTCGCAAAAGAATAGCGAAATCCCAAGGGCGTCACAGTACGAATAAGTTTGGGAAGCCCTGCACTAGTGAAAGGTTTTTGAAAAACAGAATAGCCATATTCCAAAAAAAAATAAGGTACAAACAACACGTGCATTATCCGAACTCGTAAAACTGATATCAATTCTGCAAAATTATTACCCTTAATTGACCTGTCGGCGCCGTTTGTCGGTTCCTAAAAGACGCTAAAAGTAATTCTGCATTGTGGGAATTTAGTTACAATAGAATAAATTGTATAAACTTAAAGTTATTGAAAAATTCTTTTTTCATTTTATTATCTTCCATAGTCATCTTTGGTTAGATTTCTGCTATTAGTGATATTGATAAAAGAGAAAAAAAGTCTTACATTACAACAGCGTCCCGGAAAACATTGATGCTATGCGCGGCATGATTAGAGTATATCCACGTGTTCTATCTATCATGAGATTTGTGCAAAGTTGGACATGGCATGAGTCAAATACAAAACAATTTTGTATGTCTATGTGGCAATGAGGAAAATATGTAATCGTGGAAATTCCTCACAATTCGACTGCTGCTCATAAGAAGATAAGTGTCGACACTCGACGAACTACTTAATGGAGGCATCTCAGATTTGGTATGGAACGTAGATATATTGCATAAGCCAAATAAAACAAAAAGACGAGCCACAGCTAAAAAAGCTAGTCCGCGCTCGCAACGTTGGCAAACAAATGGTTATTGGTTAATTAGCCAAAAAAATAAAGATTGAGGAAGGAACACTCAAAAGAGCTTTTACAGATATGTAAATTGCATTCACCAAAATTTAAAAAGTGATTGCCAAATATACGAGATATTCTTCTTCTTCTCGTATCACTACAACCCAGGGTGGATCTTGGCTGATTTCACAACTGGCTTCCATCTTGAACGATCGTCCATAATAGTTGGGTCAGTGGGTAGCCCCATTGTTCTTAGATCTGACCATATATTGTCTCTCCATCGCATTCGTCCTAAGGTCATTCTTCCTGTGGGGGCTTCCTCCCCTATTATCTTGAAAATGCGGTTATTAGGGAATCTATAGACATGGCCAGCCCATCTTGGACGTTGGGATTTAATCTCTTGGACTATGTCGCTCGTTCTATACATCTGCTTGACCTCAATATATGATTCATTCAGTTTTGGCTGCTATTAATGCCGTGATAAGGACCAAAGATTCTTCTGAGGCTTTTTCTTTCAAAACATCTAAGTTTTCTTTCAGTTTCTTTCATACATCTTTCATACATACATCTTTACATACATCTGTTTGCTGCCTGAATTCTTTCTTGAATCTCTTCCGCGATATCGTTATCGGCAGTGATTGTTGCTCCGAGATATTTCAAACTCTCCATTCTTTCATAGTTATATGGGTCTATTGTAACATTTTGCCCTATTCTATCTCGTCCCTTTTGTCTGTTGATGCACATGTATTTGGTTTTTTCTTCGTTTACCCTTAAACCAGTTTTCTTTGCCTCTACCTCCAATTTATTAAAAGTCTCCTTCACATTCTTAACTGTGTTCTTCTGCGTATGCTAGTAGTAATTTTGTTTTAAGTTGTGCTGCTCTTACTACTTTCTCCAGGATGATATTAAAAAGGAGAGGTGACAGCGCATCTCCTTGTTTCAGGCCACTGCTTATTTCGAAAGGTTCTGAGAGTTTGTTACCTATCCGTACTCTGGATCCACAGCTATTCACACATAACTTAACGCTGGATAAGTTTTTTTGGAACTGAAAGTTCTGCCATTGCATTCCACATCTGATCCCTTTTAACGCTGTCGTACGCTTGCCGAAAATCTATGAAGAGATTATGGATAGTTCTATCGAATTCCCATCCTTTTTCAAGCAGCTGTCTTAGGGTAAAGATCTGATCTATGGTCGATCTATGTTTTCTGAAGCCGGCTTGGTATTCCTCCATGATATTTTCTACAAACGGTGTCAGGCAACTTAATAAGATGTTCGATAAGATTTTATATGCCGTATTAAGTAGGGAGATGCCTCTATGATTAGAGCACTTGGTTTTGTCTCCCTTTTTATGGATAGGGATTATTACACTTTCGTGCCATTTTGTTGGTATTTTCTCTTCGTTCCATATATGTGTTATTAGTTTGTGTATTTGTCTATGAAGAGTTTGTCCTCCGTACTTATGGAATTCAGCCAGTATATTGTCAGAGCCTGGAGCTTTTCTGTACTTCAATTTGTTAAGTGCTTGCAATGTTTCATCTATTTTGGGGTCCTCTACCGGTAGGTCCACCCCAAAATATATATTTTCTCCATGTTCTTCCTCTTGATGTATGTTTAGTACAGTCTTGAAATATTCTTGCCATGTTTAGAGCAGTTCTTTCATTTATTATTAATTCATCATTTTTTCTAAATACAGACACGCATCTAGGTCTGAAGCCTTTCTTTTCGTTTGACACTGATTTGTAAAATGTTCGACTATTTGACTGTTGCCTATTCCTTTCCATTTGTTCATATTTCTGTTGTTCGTACTTCCTTTTTTCTCTCTAATTAATTTTCTTGTTTCTCGGCGTGAATTTGCATAGTTTTCTTTACTTTCTACTGTTCCTTGTTGAAGCATTAGATAGACATTCTCTATCAAACCATTTCCTTGTTCTCTTCCTGCTTTTTCCTATTAGCTCTGCTGACTCCGTAATTGATTTTTCCATTTGTTGCCACAGCCTTTCGGCATCATTGCTCTGGTCTACTGTATTTAGATGCTGTTTGATTTCTTATTTGTAATTTTTTCGGATTTCTTCATTTTGCATTTTCTCGATGTTCCACTGTCCAAATAGGAAGAAATGGAGCATAACCACGGAAAATTGTTGGTAATCAAAATATAGAGAGAGAAGGTAAGCTGTTGCAGTAGGCATCATTCCTCTGTTAGTATTACTTATATTCTTATCGTTGTTAAATTTAATAAAATAAGTAATCATATTGTTGATTTTGTTTGCAGGGCTCCGGAGTGACAAAGAAGAAGCGAAAAGGAAGAAAGGACGATTACGCGGATATAGGTATGGGCTACGATGAGTCCGATCCTTTCATAGATAACACCGACGGTTACGATGAGATCATACCGCGGAACGTTACGACGCTCCACGGAGGTTTCTACGTCAATTCCGGTGCGCTTGTATTCAAGACTGATGATGAGGGCAGTTCAAACGCTTCCTCTTCCGATCCCTCGTCACCTGATGCTTCCTCGTCGTCTGAGAGCGAAGGTAAGTGGGTATCTTTAAGCTTAACTAAGTTTTAACAGTTCCTGTGAGATCAGAGCCTTTTACCAAGCAGTGGAATTAATATTAAGCCTGGTAAAACAAAAGAATAACTTTAGGGTAACAGAAAAATATTCGTATAGTCGGTTCGATATTCCCAGTCCGAACTGTCTAGTGAATTTATTTATAGTAATTATTTTTTTGTGAAGTTATGTAGTTACTGACAGACTACAAGTGGCTGGAAAGTACTATACAACTAAGCACATATACTCATATCCAATATTAATGTAAACAAACATAAATAAAATTCAACTTTACGAATTACCGACAATCAATCTTTATTTATTTACACCATATAATGTATAATAACAAATAATAAAATTATAAGCGTCATTAATACAAATACTTACTGGAATATATGTTAAATTATAACAACTGAAATATTTTTTTAAATATATACAGTAGACTCCCTCTATAACGAGAACTGAAATGGCAGATTAATTACCTCGTTATAATCCGATTTCGTTATTAGAGATTGCAATTGCTGGATCCAGCATCCAGCAATCCAGTTGGATCCAGCGTTTTTTTTATATGCTGGATATCTAGCAGCGCGGATCCGCAAATGTGTCAAATTCGAAATAAGTTACTTCATGTCTTCATTAACCTCTTTACTCAAAGTGAGTCAGCACTTGCCATTCTATCGCGCTAGCAGGTACGACATGCCACAAATGCGATTGAGCTGCAACATCGCGTCGCCCTCTCTCTCTCTCTCTCTCTCTCTCTCTCTCTCTCTCTCTCTCTCTTTCTCTCTCTCTCGACTGCACCGCCTACGCCTACCCATTGACTCTTAGACCTCTTCTATTTGTCTAATTTTTAGTTGAATTTCTGCTCTCGCCAGTAAAAGTGTTTTTACGCTTAATAAATGCCTCTCTCAATCTAATGTACTGTACAAGGAATTAAGTTTCATTCTTGACTGCCGCACCAGGTAGCAGTTTGCTCAGTATGCTGGAACGTTTCTACAACCTACAAGTTTGCATCGATAAAGCATTAATAGACATTGATTCTGCAATAAAATTCTCTGCTGGCGAGTGGTCAATAATCAATGAGTTGATCGCCACTCTTCAACCGGTAAAACTGGCTGTAGAAGTTCTTTGCAGAAGAGAGTCCACTTTTGTAACGGCCGACACAACCTTGAAATTTGTCTTAGACAAACTAAATAGCCAGGACTCTAGTCTTAGTGCCGAGTACGCAACAGGATTGTGGAACGGCGCCTCTCTGAAATTACAGGTACATTAGTGCACTTACAAAATCCAAAAAAGTATGACGAAGGACTAAACAATCCTGGTTATTTCCCCATGCCGAAAAAGAATGCAATGCGACAAGAGATGAAAAATGTTTTAAGTCGTATAAATAAACAAGTACTGTTCAACAAATGTCTGTTTGAAGGTAAAATACCCAAACAATGGAGAAATGCCAACACAATTTTAATACATAAGAAAGGAGACCGAACAGACCTAAACAACTACCGTCCTATTTCCCTTTTGTCACAACTATATAAAACCTTCACAAGAATAATAAACAACCGACTAACCTATAAACTTGATAACTACCAACCAGTGGAACAGGCCGGATTCAGAAAAGGATACAGCACAATCGACCATCTACATACGCTTAAAATCTTAATTGAGAAAACCAATGAATACAACCTTCCGCTGTACTTAGCATTTGTAAATTATGAAAAGGCTTTCGACAGCATTGAACACTGGGCGGTTGAAGAAGCTCTGGTCAATAGTAGAATAGATTCAAGATACCGACAATTGATACATGATATTTACCAAAACGCAACCATGACCGTAATTCTGGACGACAAATTAATAACGGATAATATAAAAGTTAAACGAGGAGTCCGACAAGGCGATATAATTTCACCTAAACTGTTTACCTTGACCCTCGAAGACATAATAAAATCAACAGATTGGGAAAACAGAGGAATATGTATTAACGGAAAATACCTAAATCACCTTAGATATGCGGATGATATACTCCTGATCTCCTCGGAACGACAAGAACTGGAATTAATGCTGAATGAACTTCATGAAAAATCACTGCAAAAAGGCCTAAAAATTAACTTCAACAAAACAAAAGTAATGACAAACACGGAAGACCAAGAGGCAATAAAAATAAAAGCAGAAAAAATAGAACAGGTAAATGAGTATATCTATCTAGGACAAGCAATCATAGCTAATAGAGAAAATCAAACAGCCGAAATATCGAGACGAGTAAGAATGGGATGGGCAGCGTTCGGCAAACTTTTTTACGTTCTAAAAAATCAAACAATCCCTCTATACTTACGAAGCAAGGTATATAACTCCTGTATCATACCGGTGCTCACCTACGGAGCACAGACATGGACATTTACACAGGCCAATTTGGATAGGATAAGGAAGGCACAAAGAGCGATGGAGAGACAAATGTTGGGTGTATCACTTAGAGATAGAAAACGTAACCAGTGGATCAGAACCAGAACAAAGACAGTAGACGCAATAGAACAAGCATCAAAACTGAAATGGAAATGGGCTGGACACAATGAACGTCTCCAAGACGGACGATGGAACAATGCCATCGGAAAGTGGCGTCCATACAATGCAAAGAGATCAAGAGGCAGACCACAGATGAGGTGGAAAGATGACATCAGGAAACAAGGAGGTCCCACATGGCAGAGAACAGCTCAAGATAGGGAAAGATGGAGAGAACTGGGGGAGACCTATATCCAACAATGGAAGGATAGAGAATAGGTTAAAAAAAAAAAGCACTGTGGAAACAGTGCTAGAGGACATAATGGAAATAGAAGATCTGCCAGCTAATCCGGAGTCCGTGAATTTTACTTTAGAACAAGAACTTGAGATTGAACTGAAACGAGAGAGAGAGAGAGAAAACTTTTATAACAAAAAAAAACTGGTTCTCAAAAAGATTTTGAAAAAAGAAATGACCGTTTGTGAGACCGAAGGAGTAAAAGGCAATCATTTGTCCATGGTTTATGACTATTTGATGACCTTAAAACCGACCAACGTAGAGGCCGAAAGGGCTTTCTCTGCAACCGGCTATATGTGCAGATCTGCGCGAAGTGGGTTAGGCGATAAGACGATAGATAAAATATGTTTTTTAAGGTCTCACTTCCAAAAAATTAAATAATTCATGTTTCAGTTGTTTAGAAATTTAGAATACAGACTGATTTTTATCATGATATTAAAAAAAAACTCGTCCTTAGTAAGCCATGGAAGAACAACATATTACTTAACTTGTGTCAGCTTAAAATTGCCATCAATGAAATTTGCTTCAAATGAACTACTCTTACAACAGATAAGTTCATTTGAATAAAATTTCATTCTCGACAATTCTCAGCCGACACAAGCAAATCCCTATGTTTCACTTCCACGGCTTACTGAGTACGAGTTTTTTTCATCTCATGATATTTGTGGCATTTGCTCTATCCATTAGGATTATTCGTCATTATTTGGTTATATACACCTAAGATACTTTTTATATTGAGTTTTTATTTTATTAGTTTGTATTAAAAAGCTTAAGTAATAAATGACAAAAAGAAAACAGTAAAATCGTGTTTTTATTTTGATTCCACATTTTGCTGGATCCAGCAGGATTCAGGCCAATCTTGTAAAAATCCAGTTGGACTGAAAATGCTGCTGGATTACAATCCCTATACTCGTTATATCAAACAAAAATAATACTGTGCATACATATGAATATGTAGTTTTCTAAAATATTAACTTTCTATAGTGAAGCCATTCGGAGCAATATAAGATACCAAATATTGTTTGAATGGCGTTTTTGAAAAAAAGTTGTTTACTTTTATTGTCAATGATATACGTTAAAACAAAAAATCTGTATTCTGTAAATCTGTATAAAGCATATTTTCAACGATAACATAAACTATTGCTTCTGCAATTGGAACAAGTCAGTCATTTTTGACTGCTTTAAATTGTCCAGTATTCTATCTATCATATTTTCTAAAGATGTGAAACAGTTGTATGCTTCTTCATTTTCGTTTTTTATTTGGATTTGAAGTGTTTAAAGCACTTTCCACATCTTGTCTATTAGGATCTTCTTATTATTAGGTGCGAATGGTCAACAGTCAACCCCCTACAATGACACTTGTGAATCATAAATTGTAAATTTCCGAAGTTTATTGCAAGCGGCAATTAAAAAGGGTATTTATTTATAGCCACAGCCATGCCAAAAACGTAAAAAACACGTTTTTCGATCTTATTTTCTCTCGTTATAACCAAATTTGCCCTGCTATAACAGCCGGTTATACATAGTTCAATAGAAATTACACGGACATCTAATGTACCTCGTTATAAGCGAAATCTCGCAATAACCGTGTTCGTTATAGAGGGAGTATACTGTGCTACCCAAAATTGTATGGGTTTTATATACACTACCGCTATTGTGTAAATGTCTTCACAGAGGAGAAGTCCCAGATGATTGGAATGAAAGTTTGACAATTCTTCTCTTTAAAAAGGGAGACAGGGAAAATCTGAAGAACTATAGGCCAATATCCCTGCTGTCCCAAATGTACCAATTGTTTATGAGAGTAATAACTAACAGGTTCACGTCGAAGCTCGATAGCTATCAACCCGTAGAACAGGCAGGATTCCGAAAGGGTAACAGTACAGCGGATCATCTTCTTACAGTCAGAACGCTAATAGAGAATGCCAATGAATATCACTTGAACATGATACATTGGCTTCGTTGATTATGAAAACGCATTCGACTCCATAGAACTTTGGGCAATAAAGAGAGCTATGAACAACTGCTGGATAGACTCCCGATACAGAATGCTCATACATAATATTTACAAGAAAGCTACAATAAAAATAGAAATAGATGCGAAAACCAAAGCCATTCCAATCAACAGAGGAGTTCGCCAGGGAGATGTTATCTCATCAAAGCTATTCACACTTAGACTTTAAGACGTGTTCAAAGACATTAACTGGGCAGATAAAGGAATAAATATTAATGGAAGAAAATTGAGTCATTAAAGATACATGCTGATGACATTGTAATATTCGCTACCAGTTTCGAAGAGCTACAGACCATGATGACGCAACTATTTCAAGCTTCGGAAAAAGTAGGTTTTAAAATGATCTTGGAAAAAACAAAAATGACAAACACACCGAACACTAGAGAAATAACGTTGAACGACATAAATTTAGAAACGAGACTTATAAGACAAAAAAAAACAAACAAATGGATTAGAAGCAAAACGAAAGTAAAAGACGCAGGAGAACATGCTGCCAAATTAAAATGGAGATTCGCAGAACACAATGCCCCACTGAAGGATAAGAGATGGAACCACGAAATACAACAATGGAGACCATGGTTAGGGAAGAGAAGCAGAGGAAGACCACAAATGAGATGGGCTGATGATATTAAGATCGGAACACACAACTGGAAGCCAGTGGCGCAAAATAGAAGACACTGGATTGATTTGGGGGAGGCCTATGTCCAGAGTTGGATTACTTTAAACTGTTAATACTGTGAGATAGGAAATTTTGTGTTGTAGGTTTCCAGCTATGAATCTGTCAAAATATGCCCGAGCTAAGCGAATGGACCTTATGCAATTTCTTCGTGACTATCTTTTTTCTTTGCCTTTCAATTTGCCCGTGCCACTTTTTTCCTGTATATAAAAACTTATATCTGTCGATTAAATTCACACAGGTCAGAATGTAGTTGATTGTAAACTTGTATTCTCTTAAATAATGTCATATTACTATATAATAAAAATGCTCTTTAATACATTCATTCAAAGTTTATGTTATCTTTGTTTTAGGTGAAGAAAAGCAGACGACACCCAAAAACCGAAAAAGAATTTTGGATAGCTCAGCCGATAGTGATAGCGATACTGCCAATCCTGCCCAAAAGGAAAAGAAACTCAAAGTACAATCAGCAGCCACTAGCATGCATCAAGCTATCCAAAAGAAACTGTTCAGTACGAGTAAAATACAGGTATGCAGTTATTTTTCCATTATTGCTACATTTGATAGATGTTGCTATATTCTTAAATGTATTTTTTTAAGTAGTTCACATTAAGATTTTTACTAATTTGATTGTAACTATATTAACGTTACTATCTGACTTGGACAACTACTATTTCTTGTATACTACTACGATATTGTATTGCATCGAAGTATGGTGCGAAAAGTTTTTGGTGTGCTGAGTACGAAACTGAGCTCCAAATTGCTGAATTGGCCCTGGTTTTTGAGATAACGTAACATAAAAGTGTAAAAATAGCGTATTTTCATCAATTCTTGTCGGTCCTGAGCAGCTATTTCCCATTGCTGTATTCCCATTTTGCGTAGATCACTGTCTACTGCGTCCTTCCATCTCTTTCTTGGGCGACCAACTCACCTGCCATCGGACCTTTCCCAGAATGTGGCCTTCAGGATTCTTTCCTCTCTCGATCTTAGCACGTGGCCATCTTATTCGGTTTGCTTTAATATAGCGTACTATGTTTCCATCTCCATATACTGTCTGGAGTTCATCATTATGTCTTCTTCTCCATTCTCCTGTTGTCTCTTCTCTGCAAGGCCCGTAGATAGTCCGCAGTATCTTTCTTTCCAGTACCAGTAATTTTGTCGTTTCCCTCTGGTTCAGAGTCCATGTCTCGCTTCCATACGTTATTGTGGGACGAATTATTGTCTTATACACTCTTATTGTTGCTGGTATTGAGAGTATTTTTGATTTAAATATGGTCTTTAATGGGTAATATGCCCTGTTTCCTGCAATGATCCTGGATGCCACATCCTTTTCATATTTATTTTCAGATATTATGGTCGCTCCCAGGTATTTGAATTCTTTGACGACTTCAAAGTTGTAGTCATTGATTGTTACGTTTTGTCTAAACCTTGACCTTGGGTTCTTCGTAACCACCATGTACTTGGTCTTGTCCTCGTTGACCTTCAGACCAACTTCCTTGACTCTGTTTTCGAAGAGAGTGAAAACTTCTTTTGCATCTCTGGTGGATTGTGCAATTGTGTCCACGTCATCCGCAAACGCCAATAGTATTTTTGATCCTTGGGCGGCAAATCCGTTTGTCAGTTGTGGTTGAGCTTTCCTTACCGCATGTTCCAGTGCAAAATTAAATAGCAGGGGGGCGAGAGGATCTCCTTGTCTAAGCCCGGTGTCAATGAGGAATTCCTTCGACGTGGTGCTGCCAATTCTGATCCGTGCGGAAACGTTCTCTGTGCTCACTTGTGCTAATCGTACCAGCTTTCCAGGTACTCCCATTTCTACCATGGTCTCCCACAATGCTTCTCTGCTAACAGAATCGTAAGCTTGTTTAAAGTCCACGAGGATTTGGTGTACATCGCGGTTGAATTCCCAACTTAAATATAGGTCTAACAGCAAAAACAATACCGCGTTGCTACCACTCGACTTGTTATATCAAACAAGTAAGTTATATATAACTTAAATATAACTTACTTGTTTGATATAACAAGTCGAGTGGTACATACGCGGTATTGTTTTTGCTATTGGACCTGGATAATCGGGGCTCGAATATTCAATTCAATATTCAATGCTGAAGAAAGTGAAATTCCCAAAACATCTAAACATTGAGAAGGCTTACAACTAATTCAGAAAATCTACGATCCTCAATAATGGTTGTAAAAGATACTCTGATAATAAAGATTGAGTTCCTGTCAAGACCTATATTTTTTTGGCATATTGTACATATAAATCTTCTTCTTCAAGTTTCACTCCTATCGGAGATTGGAAATCATTCTGGCAATTATAATTTTATTGGTTACTCGCCTGAATAGTTCAATTGAGCTGCATACAAACCACTCGAGCCACGAGAGCCACGAGATTTTACGTCTTCCTACGCTTCTTCTACCTTTGATTTTACCCTGCATTATATTCCTTAGTAGTTCGTACTTTTCACCTCTCATGATGTGCCCCAAGTATTCCAATTTCCTGATCTTTATGGAATTTAAAACTTCGCATTGTTTTCCTAGTTGTTCGAGAACTTGTTCGTTTGTTTTGCGATCCATCCATAATATTTTCAAAATGCGTCGGTAACACCACATTTCGAATGCTTCTAGGTTTTTAATGTTGGATTTTTTAAGTGTCCAAGCTTCAACTCCATACAAAAGGGTAGAGAAAATATATCAATTCGAAGCATTCTTATCCGGAGCGATATATTGATATCGCGATTACAAAAAAGTTTTCTCATTATATTAAAAGTTGACCGCGCAATTTCAATGCCGCATCTTATTTCTTTTGTCTGATCAGTATCTTCTGTGATCCATGCTCCAAGGTATTTGTACATATAAATACACAACAGTAATTAACTTAATCACGCATTTTTTATTTATTGTATTTTTTTTCGTTGCAGGTGAAGAAAAGGCGTTTGATAGATCCTCTTAAAAAGACTGTGAAAGACTTACTGCGAGAGAAACGCGAGGATCTCAACATGACCGTACCAGAGGAGTTGAAGACTGTGGAGGATAACATCGAGAAGGAATCCTCGAAAGAAAATAAGAAGCCAATGAATATTACCAGTGTCACGGATGCCATAGAATCTGTTTTGAAAAAAGTGGTTCAAGAAGAAGATCAGTTGGATAATAACAATATAAATCAAACCAAACCGCCTTCTGAGGTCACTCCGAATGTCGTACTGACGCAAAATAAAAGTGGTAAGTGTCTGATTGGAAATACTCTGGTTTAGTATACGGGTAAAATCAGTGTAATTTAAATAATTGCCCAATATTTATTGATCTTGACCAATGTATCAATATTCTTCCCATCAAAATAGTGAACTAATGCACCAAGATATTTTTGGTGAATGTCCAATATTGTCGTGGGTTCTTGCATACAAAGTGATCTATATAAAGATTCGAGATTCATATATTTTAGGTTGAGGGAGACTTTTATGTTCGAGCATTCTTTTGGATTCAAGCAGACTGTTAGTCCAATATAATTTTGATATTTATTGGCTCACGAAATCCGATCAAAGAAGATATCTGATATGCTCAGTTTAATGTTAAAGAAAAATATAATTCTAAAGAATAAAGCAAAGAACCATTTTGTTTATGTACTACTAAAATAGTTTATTAACGGTTTTTTCTTTTCAGATTCTCAACATTCCCTGACTAAGGAAAAGGACAGCAAGCCACAGCTCACTAGGTTAGAAAAAGAGGAAATGGTGAAGTTACCAGAAAATTTACCAGCAGACATAGAAGACTTGGTATCGAAGATGAAGGAAGCAGCATTAAACTATAAGGGAGAAGGTAAAAAGGCGTTCTTCACGAAGGAAGTTAACTCGATGCTTTTAAAGTAAGTTTTTGTCAAGATTGTCATTTTCTTACTATATACTTCCTTTAATGGGAATCAAGCACAATTTTAGTTGGAAATATAAATTCACTCATATTGACAGTGAAGAACATTTTTTTTAATGGAACACACTGTATATATTTTTATATTTTTTTGAATTTTTCTCGATATTCCTGGCTGGCTTGGTTGTTTTTATAACATCCATGTAAAATTTGTGCATTGACACTTGCAATATTCAATATTGTAAAAAAAAAATAGTCATTTACCATCGCCAAGTTTGCCGGTTAGTAGAATATGTGGAACATTTTTGATCTAGGGCATCCACGCCGCCTTTTATTTGATTATACAATCAAATTTGTAGAAGCAAATGATTTCGGGTTTACCAGATTATATGTCCTCACATTCGGTATGGTGCATTGATGATATTAACACAACTGCCTTCCCTTTTTTGGACGTAGGAAATTATAGTTGTTAAACCATAAATGGAAGATCCTTCAGCTCTGCTCCGACTTGGAAGTAATTGCATAGGTATTTCCTTTTTGTTTCGCTAACCGTGCCAACATAGGTCAGTCCTCGTTTTTTTAATGCATCCATGATTTCTATGGATGAAAACCAATTGTCTTCTGTGACATTTCGATGTGAATTAGCAATTGGATGACCACATGACACAGTCTCAACACCGCTTGTGTTGGTTTCATGAAACATCTCTCCTCATTATCTCATATAAATATAACCATTATAGAAATAGTGGATACTTGCGTCTGTTAGCGCCCCATCTCAACAAGAAGATGCCAGTTTTGCGACGGAACCTGACGTACTCAAAAGTGAAGTTGAAGCAGCAATTATGAGGCAAAAAAGTCAGAAAGCTGCCGGTCCAGATAACATACCTATTGAAATGATTTGGGACCTAGATGACGTTGGAGTGGATATAATACATCAAATTTGTTAAAGAGTGTGGGAGACAGGTAAATGGCCTGAGGACTGGACACAATCACTATATATTCCCATACATAAAAAGGGAGCGAATGATTTATGTAGCAACTATCGCACAATTGCTCTAATTTGCGATAAAGCCCTTTTTACTACCTAACATTGCGGAGGAACAAGCAGGTTTCGTCCCCGTACGTGGTACTAGAGAACAAATTTTAAACGTACGGCAAATTGTAGAAAAATGTGGCAGGTTTTGTCTGAAATGGGAATCCCCAATTATCTGATCCTGCTAATTAAAAGCCTGTACAATAACAATTATGCCAGAGTTAGAATAAATGGGGAACTAACCGATAGTTTCAGGGTCACAAAGGGCGTGAGACAAGGCTGCATACTAAGCCCAATTTTATTTAACATCTATGGTGAATGGATAATGCGGAAAGCTACTGAGGACTGGAACGGTGGCATCACCATTGGCGGGAAGAAGATTTGCAACTTGAGATATGCAGATGATACTACTATCCTCGCTAGTTCTGCAGCTGAATTGATTCACCTGCTACAACGGATAGAAGACGTAAGCTTAAAGAAGGGCCTTATAATAAACAGAGATAAAACGAGAATCATGATAATTGACAGAGCTAACAACAATCAAAATCATCTGGTCATGATAAACAATATCGCTGTTGTAGATAAATTTGTGTATCTGGGCTCATTAATATCCAACAAAGGAGGCTGTACTAAAGAAATAAAGCGGCGGTCAGCAATCGCAAAAAGCGCTATGGCAAAATTAACAAAAATTTGGAAAAGCCATGAAATAACTACTAATACAAAAATGAGACTAGTAAGAAGTCTAGTTTTTCCAGTTTTTACTTATGCATCGGAATGCTGGACCCTTCCTGAGAAAAACAAAAAGGACACAGATGTATTTGAGATGTACTGCTGGAGACGAATGCTGAGAATACCATGGGTGGCCCGAAGAACAAATGAATCTATACTGGACCAGCTAAACATAAAGAAAATGCTAAGAACACAAATATCAGAACAAATAATAAGCTATTTTGGACATGTGCTTCGAAGAAATGGTCTTGAAAAACTTACCATCCAGGGAAAAGTAGAAAGCAAAAGAAATAGAGGTAGATCTCCCACACGATACACGGACCATATTGTTGCTACCATTGGCGCTCCATTGTCAGAATGTGCTAGAATGGCAGAAGATAGAAAAACGTGGAGGAACATTGGGAAATTTAGCTAATAGCTTCATGATATCACGATACCTGCATCAGGTTAACGACGAAGAAGCGTCTGTTAGGTCCATAATTTTCAGTCCATATTTCCGAGGTTTATTAGGTATGTACATGCGGAACCTACATCTACCGCGAAATCCTTTTATCATTTCGTCGATAAAACAAAATTCTCCCAGACACTGCTACAGTTCGATCATTAGTTTTACCTTCTTCTCGATCATCTGCATTATCGAACCTAAAACAAAAGCAATATCATATTTACACTAACTATTCAGTCAACAAACCTTAAACATTCGAGCAACACATATACTCTTTTCAAAAACAAGATAGCGAGAAACGCTCTAAATTATTCCTTTGTTAGTTTTTTCAGTTCTGTTCTATCAGAATTGCTAAATTTATCTTGAAACAACGATATATTCTCATATTTTTAGGGTATCAGAGACATCACCAAATTTTGCAGGTCCTTTCAACCCCAGAACACTTTTACCAGATTGTGTTTTTTGTTCTAATATTCAAATCTGCTTTGGCCGAAGCAGCAGACTACTTGTAGCGATTTTTACCAAAATAAAACTTTCCATTTGTTGTTTCTGGCCCTTCTTCTTCTTCACCTATAGCCTGACTTTCTTGTGTTTCAGCAGTGTCCCCCTGATCTTCCATCTCGGAATCAGAGTTATGGTCACTCTCTGGAGAAAAATCTTTGTCGTTGTAGTCCTCATAATTACCAAACTCGCTTTCTAATTCATCATACCACCGCCTTACACTTTCATTAAAATTAGGCTATCCGAAATACACTCTTTATTTTATTAGCGTCTATTAGCTATTATCGTCGTGGTACCACACAGACCCTAAATGAACTTTACCGCTCGCTACTCAGAGCAATGCTGAAACACAGTTGACGTGCGTATCGGAGTGGCTTACGAGTGCACCAACTTAAAGGTAGATGGCGTGGCCAGGTATAAATCCTAAATTTGCAAGTTTTACATGGATTTAAAAAGTACTGGGGGTCCGCCTGACTCCACAACACAAGTTGAGGGCTAAAAGATAATTACGTTATATTATTAATTTCATGGCAATATTAACACCCTGTAGAATTATAGAGATTTGACATTAAAAAATCTTCTTGTGATCAAATGATTTTTAATATAGTGTACTATTGTCCAAAATTATTAGCATGGCATTTTTTCTTTTTCTGGCGACATTCTTCTTGTTAACTATCTTCAATAATTATTTAAAATTCTTTAAAAATCTTCTTCTTTAAATTCTTTAAAATCTTTTTAAAATTCTTAAAAATAAATATTTCCAAAAGCGGAAAACTCCGTGGTTCTGCGCAGAAGTGAAACAAAAATGCAAAGAAAAAAAGAAAGCTTACTTAAGATACATGTCTAACAATAGCACTAGTAAGAAAAATTAAAAACGAACACTGGGAACGCTTCTCAAAAGAAATGGAACACGACTTTTACGGTCTACAAAAGGAAATATGGCGTTTCATAAGAGGCCAAAGATCAGAGATGAAAGACTTAATCGAACCGAAACACATAGATAACGACACACGGATTGAATACCTAAAGAAGCTTTATAATGATGAACAGCAAATGATGTTAGAACCAGAAACACCAGAAATCATTACAAACGAGGAAGTCGAGATAACCATACAAGAAGTAAAACAAACTTTAGAAAAACTGAAGAACAGAAAAGCTACAGGTAAAGATGGAATTCCAAATGAATTATTGAAATATGGTGGAGAAGCATTAACAGAACAGCTAACAGCACTAATTAACAAAATCATCAAACATAATAAAATACCTGAAGAGTGGAAGAAAAGCGAGCTTATCCTACTATACAAAAAAGGAGATAAAAAACAACCTGAAAACTACAGAGCTATCAACTTATTAAACACCACTTTGAAGCTTACAACCAAAATATTGCAAGGCCAAATAAATCAGAGAATTACCTTAGCGGATGAACAGCAGGGTTTTCGCACAGGAAGATCGTGCACAGATGCAGTATTCATCATAAAACAGATTACCGAGAAAGCACTAGAGTATAACAGACCAGCATTCATATGTCTAATAGACCTGAAGAAAGTGTTCGATAAAGTAAAGCTTAAAGATGTAATTCACCTTCTTTACGATAGAGAAATTCCACTAAATGTTATAAAAAGAATAGAGAACATTTACCAGAACAACAATATGGAAGTCAGAATAGATGACCAGCTTACAGATCCAATAGATATGGGCAATGGAATAAGACAAGGAGACTCGCTTAGTCCAACGCTATTCAATCTAATCATGGATGAAATCATCAATACTATTAATAAAGGAAGAGGATACAAAATGTGGAACAAAGAAATCAGAATACTTTGCTATGCAGATGATGCGGCCCTAATTACATCCAATGAAGACGATCTACAAAGACTAACCTATAGATTCAACACAAGGGCAAAGGACTTTAATATGGTGATCTCTACACAGAAAACTAAAACAGTTGTAATCAGTAAAGAAACAATTAGATGTAAACTGGAAATCGACGGTATCAGCATTGAGCAAGTAATGGAAACAAATTACCTAGGAATTACACTGTCATGCTACGGAGATGTGGAGAAGGAAGGGAAAAATCAAGTACAAAAGGCTAATAAAATAGCAGGTTGTCTTAATAACACGATATGGCGCAATCCCCACATTAATAGCGACGTGAAATCAAGAATCTACAAAGCAACAATAAGACCAATAATGACATACACTTCAGAGATAAGACCGGATACCTCCAAAACTCAGCAACTACTAGAAACAGCGGAGATGCGTTTACTGAGGAGAATTACAGGAAACACACTGAGGGATCGAATGAGGAGTGAAGAGATCAGAAGAAAATGCAATATACCAGAAATAAATGAGTGGACACTGAACAGAAAAAAGGAATGGAACGAACACATAAACAGAATGGACGAGACCCGATTAGTCAGAATAGCGAGGGACAAATCACCAAACGGTAGAAGAAGTATCGGGCGACCACGCAAAAGATGGAGTGATAACCTCCAATAGAGGCATTAATCGACATTGAACAAGCATTTTGCTTATAAAAAAGAAGAAGAAGAAGAATCTTTTAAGTACACAGATAAAAATTTTGTATATGTTGTACAATAAATATGACATAATAATCTAAATTTTATATTATTTATATTATATTTTGCATATTTTGTTTCAGTCTTGAGAAAAGGAGCAAAAGCATAAGTAAATCCTCTAGGGTGAAAGTCTACGAACATCTTTCCCAGTATGTGAATTGTACAAAAGACACATTAACGCGTCGTGCTAGAGTTCTAGATCTGGAAGACAGCGAGAGGCGATTGAAGATCTTAGAGAATAAATTAAAAGCATCTGTCGCCGCCGTAATGCCGATGTTGGAAGAGAAGTATCAGCAGGAGAGCGAAAAAATCATGCAAAAGTAAGGTTTTATCGTAATACTCCTTAAATTCTATGCTGTTTTTAATGTAATTTTTTTAGGTTTCCGAAAGGTGATAATAACGAAGATATGAAAGCATTGAAGCTCCCTAGAAGGAAGTTTGTCTGGTCTGAAGAAACTAAGTAAGTAGAAACCATGATTTTAATTTCAAGTAAACTAATATGTTGTTTTTTTAGAAAATTCTTGAAGGACGTAGTAAGTTTAAAAAAACGTTGCTTGACCCTCGAAGGTAAATGCAAAGATAACTTACTAGAAGAGCAAATTATGGATTACTTAAGAAAACAGATCATACCGATGTGGCCGACGGGGTGGATGTACGTGAACGTCATGACGAAAATTATCAATAGCATGCAAGATAACTCTAGGTCCGCTTCTTCGTCCACCAGCTCGCAGTCGAATAGCAGCACGATCACTACCAAAGCAGTTAAACATTCCAATCTCTCTATAACGCCCGTCACCAATGGCAAAACTAACACAGAAAAGCCAGAAATTACTAATAGTCTTACTGTTACCAAAGTAGTTAATAATAGTGAGATCGATACTGCGAAAAAGAACCATTTGATTCCAGATATCACCATAATTAAAGAGAAAGATGAGAGAAGCAGTTCCAGCTCTTATAAAGATCTGGAGATTATCACTAAGCATCCCAGTCCACCCAAAGTTGATCCTAAGGATGTACCCGCTGACCTATCGATACATCCCAACAAAAGCGATGTCGTCGAGCTCGGCAGTGACGATTCCCAATTTCTCGAAGTCAACAAAGTGAAACCAGAACAGGGAAAACCTCTGACTTACCAAAAGCAACCGAAGCAAACTGAGATGTTTAAGCCATACGCCGACGACATATCGATCGAACGGAACATTCCAGAAAAGCCGAAAGTTTCATCGTATGAAGAACATCGTCTACCTCATGCCGAAATCATACCCCAAGTTGCTCAGCATGTTGATCATTCGTATCCAAACAAAGAAAAGGCTGGTGGACAGTCGTCGTACTCCGAAAAAAGCAAACAAGGTAAGTTTAATTCGCGAAAGTACGCCTCATTTTTGATGACTTCATGCCGCCATGGTGTATTGAGGTTTGGATTAGGAATAAACCAAAACGGTCATTTTAAGTTTTTAATAAATGTATTTAGAATATTTTATCACCAGTTTTCAACACTTATTCGGAATATTATCTATCTAAAGAGAAAAAAAGTTTTCAAATAAATATAGAACATTTGAGGCGTCTCATATCAAAACTTGTCTTATCCACGTTATGAAGTTTCTTGTAAAATCGAAAAAACCTTTACCGAAGTTATTTTTACGAGCGAAAAGGCACACCAAGTGTTAATATACAATAAAATGTAAAAAAACTTAAACATTAATTTATTTAAACGTACAGTATCATCATTTTGGTAAAAAAAATAAACAAAAATGTATAAGGCAAGTTTTGATCCATCAATTTGGTTTTGGCAAGTTATGTACAAAAAAAATAAGAATCCTACTGGGTATATGAAGGAAGTTTTTTTTATGTTGTTGACAGACAATATTTCAAGCAAAATATAATATATCGTAAACTAAATTCTTGAGTCTTTATTGTCTCCTGTTCTCACTGGCTCACAAAAATGGTCTTCGTCAAGAACTTCTTCAGAATTAGGTTCTATCAATGGTTGTGCTATTCCCTCTAAAACATATTTAAAGAACTTTAAATTCCCCTTTGTTTTCATTTCCTTCCAAAATGCTTCTTCAATAATTTTTTTTACATCCTTTAACTTGGCATGTTTTACTGGTACACCTATTGGAATAACTTCTGGAGAAAGCTGCTCCAACTTTTTGTCTTTTTTTTAAATTGACTTGGGTATTCTAGTGTCCGAGCAATAGAAAGGTTCTTCCTGAACCATAACATTTTCACTACGATTTGATGTTAGTATAAATCTCTTGGTGTCGGAAAACTTAAAACGCAGGAGCCCACGGGTTTTAGAAAATCACCAACAGCAGTATTCAGTCCATAACGAGACAATCTTGCCCTTAATTTCTTACATTACCATGTTCCTTAAATAGGTCCAAATATATTTTAGGATCGTTGATGGTCGAAATTTTTTTTAATTCTTTTTTAATTTGCCAGAACACCCTGTCAGATGGTAAATATAAATGTCCAGGAACAGGAAAAATGATTTCTATGGTTAAATGTTAGGTGGTGCAACCTTAGAAAAAAAGTAAGACAACATACCTATCGTTGTTGACTTGCGATTTTGTTCACCGCATCCGTCAGCACACAGTCGTATGTTCGAATAAGACGACAAATCAGCTGGTGATAGTGCATGATAAACTGCGGAAGAGATTTCATTCGAACCTTTCTTATGTTGATATTCCATCCAAGTATAGATATGAACGTTTTCTTTAGACATTTTTGCTCTGGAAGATCCTTGAACCACAGTAAAGTTGTAGGTGTATAACTGTCTGCTGTAATAGGCAATTTGGTCAGAAACCTTGGGATTGACCAAATTGTCTTGACAGTCAAATGAATAGGTTATTAAATTAGGATTTACTTCTTAAGTTTGTCAAAAAAAAAAGCATTGGATTTTAGCTTATGTACCCTTTTCTCTATCAAAACTACATTTTTTTTTAATTAAAGTCTTTTCTAATTTAATTTTTTCAGAAATCTCAATGCATTTGGAACAAGTATCCGTTACTGGACTTCCAAATCCAATATTGTACTCTCTTGAAAATATGTGATGAAAAAAAAGTTTTTTTTTACCTCAATAGTAGCATCTTGGTTGTAAAGCCTCCAAAGTTTGAATATATTTAAATCACTAGACAAATATTGCCAACTTGACTTTGAACGGCAGTGATGGCTTTCGACACCTTTCAAACTTTTCAGAAATTTTCTAACGGCCACTCGCTTTTCTTCATATTTTTTGCTTATGCGATCACTACCACGTTTTTCTCTGGGCATAAGTCCGGATTCAAGATGTTGCTTTGCAATTCTTTGGGCACGAGCTTTAAAAATATTAAGAACGTTTAAAAATGTTTTTTGGCAAACCTGAATATTAAACTTCTCGCAATGAGATATTTTTTCACAAAGTATTTTATACATACGCCTTTCTGACTGATATTACTTACTTAATTATTTTTCCCGATTACTTAATTTCATATATCTATATATTTTTCCGTTGTGATTGCACTTAGGATATACTGGCAAGCTTGTCGCAGAATGCATACAAAAAATAAAAAACAATACTTTATTTGTGCTTCTAGTACTTACACAGAGTAGATTCGAAATAAAATGAAAAAGACAGCAAATATTTGATTTCACGCAAAAAACTCCTATGTATCTGTTGATACGTACTTCGACCTAATAGGTCTCATCAGAACAGCTATTCATAGGAGTTCTCAACGTGAAAAATCAATATTTTCTGCCTTTTAAGAAGCAACAATAAAATGGCTTCAATATGGACGCGATAGCGACATCTAATTACAAAATCCGTAAAATAGTTTCGAAACACAATTCAGACTTCTGCTTATAATCTGAGCCTTTTAAAAATTGCAAGGCAAACAGACGTTGATAAAGGATGTTAAAAGGGACATAAGGAATCTAAAATTTGCATTCCACTTAACCTTCCATTTTAACATCTTTTATCAACGTCTGTTTGCCTTGCAATTTTTAGAAGGCTCAGATTATAAGCAGAAATCTGAATTGTGTTTCGAAACTATTTTACGGATTTTGTAATTAGATGTCGCTATCGTGTCCGTATTGAAGCCATTTTATTGTTGCTTCTTAAAAAGCAGAAAATATTGATTTTTCACGTTGAGAACTCCTATGAATAGCTGTTCTGATGAGACCTATTAGGTCGAAGTACGTATCAACAGATACATAGGAGTTGTTTGCGTGAAATCAAATATTTGCTGTCTTTTTCATTTTATTTCGGATCTACTCTGTGTGAGTACTAGAAGCACAATTCGCTAAGGATTTCTGCTTGGTTGTAAAAGAAATGTCGTGGAATGCAAATTTTAGATTCCCCATGTCCCTTTTAACATCTTTTATCAACGTCTGTTTGCCTTGCAATTTTTAGAAGGCTCAGACTATAAGCATAAATCTGAATTGTGTTTCGAAACTATTTTACGGATTTTGTTTGCATTTTATCCGCTCTTTAGTTATAAATAATAATAAAAAAAAGGTAAATACTTGGTTACCGCAGTTTCTCACAAAATCCTTTGTACTACTTGTCCTAACGTATTCTGTATTTTACATTTGTTTTATTTTACCTTAAATACAATCTTTGTTACAGGCGTAGAAAAAGAAAAGTACAGCACACACATATTCCCCGTGGAAGAACATATCCCACATAGTTATACAGAAAGAGACAAACGAAGCCCACAATCGTATCCAGACAGGGAGAAACAGAGCTCCAATGTTGTCGTAGATAAAGAGAAGCAAACGAATCCCGAAAAAGATAAACGCAGTTTACTGACTTATCCGGATAAAGAAAAACATGGTTCTGTCTCTTATCCCGATAAAGATAAACATAGCACGCCTAATTACGTAGAAAAAGAAAAGTATAGTGATCATGGCTATGCAGATAAAGACAAGCATGCGCTGCTTAACTATATAGAGAAAGATAAACACGTTAACCTCGGATATGCAGAGAAGAATAAACATGTTTCTCATGGTTATGTGGACAAAGATAAACACGTTCCTCTCGGATACGTAGAGAAAGAAAAACATGTTTCTCATGGTTTTGTGGAGAAAGATAAACACGTTCCCCTTGGATACGCAGAGAAAGATAAACAAGGTTCTCATGGTTTTGTGGAGAAAGATAAACACGTTACCCATGGATACGTAGAGAAGGATAAACATGTTTCTCATGGATATGTAGAGAAAGATAAACACGTTGCCCTCGGATACACAGAGAAAGATAAACACGTTACCCATGGATATGTAGAGAAAGATAAACACGTTGCCCTCGGATACACAGAGAAAGATAAACACGGTACCCATGGATACGTAGAGAAAGATAAGCATGTTTCTCATGGATATGTAGAGAAAGATAAACATGTTTCTCATAGTTATGTGGAGAAAGATAAACACATGGCCCATGGATACTCAGAGAAAGATAAAGACAAACATGTTTCTCACGCTTATCTAGAAAAGGATAAACATAGTTCACGTAGTCATCCAGAGAAAGAAAAGCACAGCTCTCATAATTATTCGAGTAAAGATAAACATAGTTCCCATAGCTATTCAAACAAGGAAAAGTCTAGTTCTCACGCTTACGTAGATAAGGAGAAACTCGCTGCCCTTGCACATTCCGCTCCTGCTCAGAACAAAGAAAAACAATCTTCGTCGTATTCCAGCAAAGAAAAACCTAGTTCCCATGCCTATTCGGATAAGGAGAGACATGTTTCACATTCGTATGCAGCAGATAAAGATAAGCATAGCTTTCAATCGTACTCTGACAAAGACAGACACGGACATTCAACGCATTTAGAAAGAGATAAGCACAAGAAGTACGAAGATAAGTTGTTGCACCATCAAGAAAGAACCTCTAAGTTGGATAATTTGTTGCACAACGACAAACCCGCGAATCTCACCAAACAGATAGATAAGCCAACTGACCTGTCGAAGTTTCAGATGTTCAAACCCTACTCTGAGACACCTAAGTCACACATGGACGCGAAAGACCTTACCAAACACCATCCCATCGCAGACTATAAAGCTAAGGAGGACAAACACCAAAGATCTATGGACATTCCCAAGTCGATGCCGCATGATGCGTCCAACTTTACAACGAAAGCTTTTACTACGCCCAGTGATTTTATGAATTCGCGGTACGACGTTTCGTCTTCGAAGCATCGGAGCACCAATGTACATGGTTTTACTATAGGTAACCTTAGGTAAGCATGTTTTTGATGTAGATAATTAATTCACTCTCTCAAGTCCCAATTAATAATTGCTCTTGAAAAATTTATTTTTGCTCATTGCTGTCAATTTTTTTCTAATTTTATATCTGTGTTTTCTGCAAACAGCACATTATCAGCATATATCAAAACACCAAGGAATGTCTTATTATCCGGGAACTAAGCACTGAGGTCTGATGAAATCCTATTTGGTTGTAAACTGATTTTGTTTACAACCCTGTAATTTTCAAAATAGTATATTTCCCCTTGTTCATTAACTTTACTCCACCCTGTAGGCCAAGACGTTCATTCATTCCAATACCTTACAAATAAATTTTAACGGTACTGGATAATCTCTAACGGTACTCGGACCCTATGAACAATTACTTAGTACCCAATTTCGGCGACCGATTGTCGAAGAAAGATAAAGCCACTCTCTCTGCTAGTAACCCCCGAGGAAGACGGATGGTGCTTTTAATACAAAAATTTGTGATTTTGTGAGTTGCGATTCTCGGAGCGTGCCTATCTCATCAAGTGGTTAGCAATAAGAAAAGTTGTCTCCGCGATTGTGATCCATAACTTTGTGTCACCACGTATATTATATATTGTACCCGTTATATATTGTGTTTTTGTGTTAAGTATAGTACGTAGAAAAATAGATATTAGCTACAAGTTACTCGTATTCTTTACGTACAATAGGCACTCAAAATAATACAGTCCACTTAAAACCCCAGAGAATACCGGCGGTATAAGCTCGTAGCAGATCAAAAGCACGTGGAATCGCCAATAATTCCACCCCTAACGCCGGCATTTTCTCCACTATTTTTACATGAAATTTATGTTTCTCACACACCTATCTTTATAGTAGTTGTTACTCCATACAAAGAAATATATATATATATATATATATATATATATATATATATATATATATATATATATATATACATACATACATATTTTATACCTGGATAGCTCTTCATGTTTCAACTCATTTGCTATTGTACTTTTGATTTTAATGTACTTTCAATAGGTATACCTCGTACAATTCTTGCAAGATACGCCCGCTGACATGACAGGCCACTTTTTTTGGTGCTTTTTGACGATTGACATATCAGCGATAATGCAGCTAAATTAATGGACGTGGTGTATGACGTCAGTGGGCGTGGTTTGTGATATCAGGGTTTAAGTTGGACACTCCCTACTTGGCCACAAGTAGATCTTGGCTCAAGATCAATATCTATTTAACGTAAATACTTTTGTACAAGTACACTGCACTGGTAGGGTTCAATTCACTTTACATGACATGTAATAAAACAAAAAACGTCATATATCAAGTTACTTTATTGTTTGTTTTTTAACGGAAGGTTCTGTTTTCAGTAACGATATTCCCCAAGTCAAGGAAGATAACGGCGTGATAGTTAAGAATGTCCAAACGAAAGACATTAATAGAGAAGATCACCATAACCCTGTGATACCAATACCTGCTCACTGCCAAGCGGTCAAAAGGAAACTAATGGAAACTTATTCCAGGAACTCCGCCGAGATTACTCCTCCAAATTATTACACTGTCGGTAAGTTCTTTGAACCTATGAGTTGCACGTAGTGGGTGATTCTTGTTTGTTTGATCATTTATTATATTTATTCACCCAATTCACACTAATGATAATATTTACCATCACCTACGACTTTTTAAATTTATTTTAATAATTTCCAAACCAATAAATATATTATTCTCTGTATTTCAGCATCAAATAAGCATAATGAATACTCAACATCAACTCCACTAGTCACTAAATCGGAGGGAGATGGCCAGCAGGACATTCAGATGGTAATGGAGAACCTCAAAGCGCTGCAAAAACTATCCTGCTCTCCTGCCAAGACAGACACCAGTGCCAGCTCACCTGTATCGGTAATATCTTACAACAAAAACTTCCCGTCGCCCAAAACGACCACGGCGGGTCTCAATCTGGGTCGAGGCGACGCGAATAGCCGTAGCGAGTTCCCTGGCGGGTTCCAGGATGAATTCCAGAAACAGTTCATAAATTCCTTACAACAAATGGCTGCCAATGCTGGTAGTAGTAAGTCTAGTTATAATAATGGCAGTTAGTCCCGTTTTATAGAGAATAGAATTATAGAGAGGTGCTGTTTTAGAGGTAAGCACAGTTTATGGTTTCAACGTAGTATACTTCTTCACATTATATATCAATATTAAAAGATATTTTAATTACTACTACTGCATTGTATAAAAAAAATTATGTGAACACTTGTTACGACTATAATGTTTTGAGTGAAAATTATCTGTCTTCGTCTTCTTCCTGCACCATCCTGGATCATCGTGCGTTGGCTATCAAATTGACTATACCGTAAAGTGAGGCTACTTTGTGACACATATGCCTACTTTGTGACAGTGGCCTCTAAACTTAAACTTATTAACTTGGCCTAGTCTCTCCGATTTCATGCCACACTCCGTCATACCACAGCTAATTTGATCGTCGTGAAAACAGGTGATTTTGGTTTGGCGAAAAATTTGTCTTGCCCAGAAGAATTATTAAGAGATATTTCTACCAAAGTAAGTTTATATTTTAACACAATGTGTTGCCTCAATTTAGTTCTAAAATGTTATCTTTTATTAGTTAGTTTTAACGTTGTTTCATGAAAATATTTAAAAAAAAAAAGCACAAACACAGTGTCTACTTTGTGACACATGGAATGTCACAAAGTAACCCCTGGTGTGTTGACTAAAATACTAATATTAATTTATTTTTAGATAAAATGCCACGAATCTATAAAATAAAGATTGGGAGTCGCAACTATGTCAATTATACTAAAGAGAAGTTAGCAGAAGCTCTTGATGACATCAGGAATAAACGACTTTCGCTTCGTGGTGCTGCAGAAAAATACAACATTCACCGAAATACTTTATGGCTCAAAACTAAAAACAGGCACACCAAAAAACATGGACAGCAAAAAGTGTTTAGTGAAGAGGAGGAAAATGTGTTTTTGCAGTCCATTTAATTACGGTATCAGCTTTCGGTTTTCCAGTCACCATTTTTGACCTTCGGTGTATTATAAAATCGTTTTTAGACCGTCAAGTCAAAAATGTTAAACACTTTAAAGACAATATGCCAGGAGTGGAATGGGTAAAATCATTTTTAAAACATCCGCAACTTTCTCAGAGGATAGCTCAAAATATTTCACATGCTAGAGCTCAGACTGATGAACTTTGCTCCAGCCACTAGAAGTGGCCTTTTTCCGCCCTATGAAGGAGAAATGGCGGAAGATCTTGAATACATGGAAGCCAAGTGGTCACGGTAGCAGACTTTCTCCTATACCAAAAGATGAGTTTCCTAGTCTTTTAAAAAATCTGATAAACCAATTAGATGAGAGAGCGGATAACAATTTAAAATTCCCATTTAGAAAGACTGGAATTTTTCCTTTAGAACGCCAGCAAGTCTTAGATCGTTTATGCAATCGTATTGTAACAGCAGATGTCCAAATAGCTGAAAATGTTGGCAATAGTTTTATTGAACATCTAACCAATATAAGAACGGAAACTACCAGAGAAAGGCAGATTAGAAGAAGAAAAAAGTTTGAATGTTCCACCAGGAAAAAGTATAAGCAGTAGTGACTTTAACAACGATATTACCACTGCTGTAATATCGTTACAGAAAATGATGATAAGTCTCAGCCTGGGACCTCTGGAACCCAACACAAAAAACGCCAGAGAAATAATTCATATGATTCAGATACTGCTAGAAGATGAACACGAACCTGAATATATGGAAAGTGATGATAATTCATGGGATGAACATATTTCTGGCGTTGAAAACGAACATTCTTCAGGAGATCCGAAGATTCAGAATATCCGAAGAAGTGGGAAAGTATGTAGTCATTCAATTCGAAGAAAAATATTTTCCTGGTCAAATCATAAATGTCTCCAAAACAGGAGCAATGGTTAATGTAATGGAACGTGTTGGAAAACAATGCAAGTGGCCTGAAAAGAAGGATGAAATATTTTATAGAAATGGCGAAATGATTATGGCCATAAAGGCTCCAAAGCAACGTGGAAAGCGAGCTTTATTTGAAATTCCAGAATTAAATTATAGCTATACTTGAATAACCCTAGGGATTTTATAAAGTTTTATAATATCTTTTTATTTAGTTACCCGTATTTGCCCGTAAGGTTTTTTGTTATCTAAAAGACGTTACATATTCTTAAATATTTTTTTGTTTAATTTTATGTAAAATAAAATTTTATGTTTTTTTAATATCGTTTTATTTCCTACCAACATATAATTTTTTTTATTAATTAGCTATTATAATTTTTCTTTCTAAACCATATATGGGTGTTTCTTTGTGCCACAATTAAAATTCCATATAAATATCACAGAAAAATGTACGTGTCACAAAGAAACCCCTACCCATGGGGCGACTTTGTGGCAACTTTTTTTGACATTTTCTTGATTTCTATAACATATAGCGCATTATAGTTTTCACTGAACATAGAGGAAAGATTGAGCTGTCAGGTAGTATTTTTAAAATTATAATAAACCGAAAGTGTATGCACTATATCATCACAAAACCTAAAAAAGTGACACAAAGTAGTCATTTAGACATTTAAAAAGACATCATTTTACGGTACTAATTTTGTCGACGGCAGCTGGGAAAAGGGATGCAGAGGATTCGTTAAAACATTCCCTCGGGTTTCTAAGTCATTATGTACTTCTTGGATCTGGCTCACGTCGGGACAAGGTCGAAAATGATAGATGTGTAATATTAATCAAACATTGTAAACGCTACAAAAAACAAAATGACGATGATGAATGCATTTTCTTTATAAAAGATTAATTAGGCTATAATTCTGCTCGGGGTGTATGTAAAAATATAGAGCGATTTGTGAAATAATGCGACCAAAATTACTTCTTAAAACCAAAAGGTATACGAAAAAATTCCGTCTTAAATACTATTATATAACGGCACTTAAATTCGTCTTTATAATTATTTTAAACACACTCTTTTGAACTCTGAGTATCGACTATCTGTATCGAATGATCCGTTTTATTTTTTTTTTATCGGTACTTCCCTCTAAGTCCTTAAACATTGATTCCCATTGCGAGGGATTGTTTTATGTGGTAACTAAAATTCTTTCCTTTCGTCTCGAGCGTCATGTGTTCATATTGGTAGGCAGCAGCGCAACAGGTAAATAAAATTGTTAAAAAAAGCCTACATAATAATATGTAATATTTGATATTATTCAATTGTTGGTTAATATCAATGCGGATTTACTGCTGTAAAGTCAATACACATCAAATTAAAGCACATAGGCAGATTTTAGAAAAGTCACTTCAATATAACATAGATACACACCATCTCTTCGTCGACTTCAAAATAACCTATTCTTCTTTCAGTGCCTATTCGTTCCGAATATTGGCAATCATTCTGTCTATAATTATTTTATTAACTGATGCTTTAAATAAGTTTGTTGTTGTTGTGGAGAACCATTTCCTCAGGTTCTTCAACCATGATATTCTCCTTCTCCCAATTCCTCGCTTTCCGAATACTTTACCCTGTAGGATTACCTTCAGTAATCTGTATTTAGTGCTGTTTCTCATTATATGTCCGAGATATTCCAACTTTCTCCTTTTAATGGTATACATCACCTCTCTTTCGTTGCTCACTCTTCGTAATACGGTCTCGTTGGTTATCTTGTCTGTCCATGATATCCTTAGAATTCGCCTGTATAGCCACATCTCGAAGGCTTCAAGTTTTTTCTCCATTGCTTCAGTTAGTGTCCAGGATTCAACTCCGTAATACAATATTGAGAAGATATAACATCGTAGGAGCCTTACTTTTATCTCCAGATTAAGATTGTGGCTTTTAAAGAGTTTGTCCATGTTATTGAATGCACTCCTAGCCTTCTCTATTCTACATTTTATTTCCTGTGAGTGATCCCATTGTTCATTTACTGTAGTTCCAAGATAGTTATACTGTTTTACTCGGTCCACTGGTGTATTATTGATAAGTAGTTGAGCGTCTCTAACTTTATTTTTGCTGATGATCATAAATTTAGTTTTTGTTATATTTACTTGAAGTCCAAATCTTTCACTTACTTCATTTACTTTGTTTATTAGTTGCTGTAAACTGTTTAAACTGTCTGCAAAAATAACGGTGTCGTCTGCATAACGGATGTTGTTTAGGCGTTCTCCATTTAGAAGTATTCCATGTTCGCATTTTTCCAAGGCTTCACTAAATATTTCCTCTGAATATAGATTAAATAATATAGGTGAAAGTATACAACCTTGTCTAACGCCTCGTAGAATCTGGATCATTTCCGTTGGTTCACCTCCAAAATTCGTTCTTATTGTGGCTGATTGGTTCCAGTATAAATTTTGTATTATACGCCGATCTTTATCATCCATTTGGGCTTTTGTTAGAATATCCATCATTTTTTGGTGTTGAACTGTATCAAATGCTTTTTGGTAGTCCACAAAGCAGGTGTAAATATCGCAAGTCATATCTCTGCATCTTTGAAATAATACTTGTAGACTAAACAGTGCATCTCTTGTACCTACGCCTTTCATGAATCCAAACTGTGTGTCTTGTATTCTCTCTTCGCATAGCTTGTATATTCTACGATGTATAATTTTAAGAAAAAGTTTTAATGTATGGCTCATTAGACTTATTAGCCTATATTCTCCGCACTTTTTTGCTCCCTGTTTCTTTGGTAAGGTAATAAATTCTGAAAGTAGCCAATCTTTTGGGATATTGCCTGTGTCATAGATATTATTGAAGATTTTACATAGTACTCTTAAAGATTCATCATCAAGAAGTTTAAGAAATTCAGATTGTACTCCGTCTGGTCCTGGAGCTCTACCTTCTTTTAGTGATATTATGGCTGCTCTTATTTCTGCCACTAGTATAGGTGGTCCTGTTTCCGTAGGTATTGGGGGCTGGTTCTCTCTCTCATCAAAAAATAAATTTCTTATGTAATTTTTCCAGGTATCATTGATACTCTCTTTGTCCACGATTATCTCTCCATTGTCATTAACAAGTTTAATTATTCTTCTGTTTTTACATTTACCTGTAATTTCTCTTACCTTCTTATGCACGTTGAAGTCGTCGTATTTACTTTGGAGAATTTCGATTTCTTGGCATTTTGTCTCCAGTTTTTTCTGTTTGGCTTCTCTGATCTTTCTCTGTATCTCTCGCTGTAATGTTTTATACATGGAGTTATCGTTCTTGTTTTTCCTTCTTTCTTCCGTTAGTTGCAGAATCTCTGTCGTCATCCATGTCTTATTCTTACCTTCTTCGTTCTTCATAAAATTGTCTTTAATGTCGTCTATTGTTTTCTTAAGGGATTCTATCTTATCTTCTGTGCTTTCCGTTGTATTATCGATTTCTTTAAATTTTCTATTTAATGTTTTGCTGACTATTTCTTTTACTTCGCTACATTTCAGTTTTCTCATGTCATGTTTTTTTACAGTTTTTCCGCGTATTTTCTTTAACTTAGTTCTATACACGCCCACTAAAGGATTGTGGTCAGATTCAATATCAGCGCCTGGGTAGGTTTTAACACTGTTGAAACTAATATTATATGAAAATAACCTATAACAGTGTGAAAAGAACTGCATTATATAATGCAATGATAGACTTTGGGGTCCCACCTAAGTTAATTAAGTTGACCCAACTAAAAATGCAAAACGTAAGCTCATGCGTTAGAATTGAAGGTGAAAACTCTACATTCTTTGACATAAATAATGGTCTAAGACAGGGGGACGCGCTGAAGTGTCTCCTTTCGGATGCGGCAAGTGAATTGGGATTTGTGGTAAACGAGAAAAAACCCAAATATATGTTGATTTTTAAAAAACCCAAAATATTCAACAGAGAATTAAAGTTAACAAACATACTTTTGAGCAAGTCAAAGAATTCACATATCTTGGATCGCTAGTAAACTCAACAAACACGACCAGCGACGAAATAAAAAGACGCGTAGCAATAGCAAACACTGTTCATGGTCTCCAGAAACATTTAAAAAATATAAAACGTGCAGTAAAGCTCAATCAAGATCCACAATGGATTGTCGAGCCACGTATGATGATAATATTTGATATACAGATTGAACCAAATTAAAACGGAACATACAATTTAATACATGTGTGTTTGAACTGCATTTGAAATAGTGGACCAATATAAAACTCGGACAAAAATAAATCCATACCTAGGTATAGACATTGTATAAAATATCGTTCAACTATCTGTCTCACAACAATGTTGTTTGCATAAGACGGGTTTGTCTAAGGAAACGATTATAGTTCAGGAAATAAAGCTCGAAAATAGTTAAAACCTCGCAATTTTTTCGTCCTGCATGTATCCATTTTAAATTTTAACAAAAGGTAGGTGATAGCCCAAGGATCAAAATCTATATCGAACCGAAGTGCGCTGAAGGGTTTTAGGGGTGAAAACTACCCCTAATTGTCAAAAATTATAAAATAACATATTAAACCTGAATATGGGTAAGATTTGGTTTGAATTAGTAAAATAATGATTATTTTATACTTTTGAATAGAGTTCCATCATATTTCAACCCTTAAAAAGCAACCCTTGTTAGAGATTAATGTAAAAAAAATTACCAATTATAAAAAAATGATTTCGCCTTGGATCGATTTGGATAAAAATTTGGATTTAAGCTCAATTCACCCGCTGCTTTATAGTTTATGTCATGTCGACGAACCCTGATTGTTCTAAGGGGTGAAAACTACCCGTAATTGTCAAAAATTATAAAATAACATATTAAACTTGAATATGGGTAAAATTTGGTTTGAATTAATTAAATAATGATAGTTTCGTGCTTTTAAATAAAGTTCCATCATATTTCAACCCTTAAAAAGCACCATTATTAGAGATTAATATAAAAAAATTAGTAATGCGAGAAAATGATTTCACCTTGGAACGATTTGAATAAAAATTTGGAATTAAGCTCAACTCGCCCTCTGCTTTATAGTTTATGTCATGCCGATGAACCCTGATTGTTCTTAGGGGTGAAAACTACTTCTAATTTTCAAAATTGTAAAATAATATTATAAATCTTAAGATGAGTGAAATTTGGTTTGGATTAGTTAAATAGTGATTTTTTTATACTTTAAAATACAAATTCATACATTTTCAACCCTTAAAAATCAATTGTTATGAGTGCTATAGGTGAAAACAATTTTTTGCCAAAATTTTGCAACTTTTCAACTTGTGAAAATCACCCTTTACAACATTGCAGTTTTTATAAACTAATTTATAAGATATAAATTGAAAAAAGTAGAATTAAATACAAAAAAATTTATCAACATAAAAAGGCACCATATATTCTTATACATTTACATAAATAGTTGAAAATATTTACATTTATAGGTAAAACAATTGTAATATTAATTTTATTCGTCATCAATTACATCTTCATCGTGATCTATGTCATCCTCATCTTCAATTATTGGTGGACTATTATTGCACCCTTCACCTGAGCACCCAGAACAAGTAGAGTTACAGTATAAACCAACTTTTCTGCACCCACATGAAACACCGCATCCTTTTTTGCATTGCCAAAAAATAATTTTCAAAAGTTCATCGAGTGCAGGTTGTTTGTTCATGCGTACGGGTAATAACAAACCATCTTTGGAATACCATCCCCAATCTGTTGCTCTAATATTTTCATTGCCAAGCCATAGACATATGAGCAGATGTTTTATTCTGTTGTATGGGATTTCAAAATAAGAACGCTTAAAATTTCGAATGTATAACGCCCCACTAGCTAATATACCGGTTTTGTAGATTACTATGCTCCGAAATGTACTGTACTATACTAATAAAATTTTCCGGAAAAAAATTCACTGTTTTTTTTTAACGTATTTCCTTTAATTTTTAACGATAGAGTGTTTCTTCAAAAACGATTTGTAGAGGTTTTTAAGAGCTACAAGAATCTGTGAATTAAATCTTTTTGGAACCCTTGGTTTTTAAATGGGGTGAGTTTAAAGGGATCGAAAAAGATGGTGCTTGATCGTAAATCGATGCTTTAAACGGCTATATCTTGCCAAATATTCATTGTACAACAAATCTAAATGAAGGATAATTTTAGTCATTAAAAAAGCTACAATTTGGTAATTTGTATTTTTTTATATATTGAGTATTTTCGGGCATATTTAAAAAAAGAAGGGTAAAAAATATGAAATTGTAAATCGTTTCTCGCTTTAAGCTGTACTTTTTATAACACAAAGCATTTTAAATGGGTTAAACTTCTTGGACATATTAACAATACATGTACAAAGGGAATTTCAGAAGGGTGAAGATCGATTTTAATTATGGGGGTGGTTAGGGGGTTGTTTTCATCGATTTTTTCGTAAAAAATGAGGTATTGACCTTATTTTCATCATAACTCACTCAATTTTTCAGCTAGAGTCTTTTTTATGATAGGTCTATTTATGCTCTTTAAAAAAGGTTTTGTGAGTTTTCTTCCAAAAATGCATCATTTTCCCGATATTTGATTTTGAATCTTTCAAATTTGGCATTTGAAGAAAACCGCTGAACATTAATAGGCCGTATTTCGGTTCCTGTTATATCCCAAAAACATTTTAAAAAATGAATTGTATTTGTCTTTTTAAAAGCTACAAATTTGTTCTCTACAATTTTTTTGATAAAATGCACCATTTTCGAATTATTCGCGAAAAATCGATTAAAAAACGTGGATTTTTTCGTCCAAAAATTATTACTTTCAATCGCGAATAACTTGAAAAATATCATTTTATAAAAAAAATGTATAGCACATTTTTTGTTTAGAATCACTTTTTTAATCGAAACCTGTAGTTAAAACGTAAAAAAAAAATTCACCCCGGAGATGGGGTGGCAACCACCCCCTAGGCTTTGGCGCACTTTGGTTCGATATAGATTTTGATCCTTAGGCTATTACCTACCCTCTGTTAAATTTCAAGTCAATCCAGGGAGCACGAAATAATTGCGAGGTGAAATGCTTCATTTCCTGGACTATAACTGGTTTGACAGCATAAATCGTAGATTTATGTGTAGCTTTCAATTTTTATGAGTTCAGAATCCAGCAGCCCACTGAAGTATTGGATTTTTATAATATAAATATTTGACAATATTTTGTTGGCCAACCACCTACAGCAGAATTAAGCCGAAATACATTATATTCCTATGTTCCGAATTTATTTCGTTCAATCTGTATGTACAGTAGGTGATCAAATTATTATGATCACTTCAAAAAACTTTATATTTTACTGTTTAATAAAGAATAAAACTACATATGAGTGTCTAATAATGTGAATATAATATAAAAATAGATCATAAACACGTTCTTTTACAAAATTTTAAAATATTTTTTTCTTTGACCTTAAATGACATTTTTTTTTTATATTTTGTGTGACCTCCTTTAGCTTCGATGACAGCTTTGATCCTCCTTGGCATGCTTTGAATGTTTCTCAGGCAGTTTTCTTTTATTTTATCGTTTCTGTGCCAGGTGGCAATGAGTCTCTCAATTAACTGCTGCTTATTTGTGACAATTTCCTGGGCAACCCCCCTCTTCATAAGCTCCATAGATTTTCGATCGGATTGAGGTCTGGGGAATTACCTGGCCACTTCAGTACTTTAATTTTCTTTTTTTCCAGGTACGATGTTACTCTTTTTGCCTTATGGCACGGTGCTGAATCGTGCATAAAGGTAAAATCCTCCGATTCGCCAAACCAGTCTTTGATTTGTGGCATGAGTTTTTTTTCCAGAACTTCAATATACTGATGTTGATTCATCATTTCATTTACAATGTACAGCCTCCCTGTGCCCTTACTGCTGATCACAGACCATACCATAATCTTGAGAGGATGCTTTTCTCGCTCCACTATGCAATCCTTATGATATTTTTCACCCACTTGTCTTCGGACGAAGGCCGACTTATCCATGAGTATCTCCACTGTAGACTCATCGGAGAAACAAACCTGTGAATAAAAAAAACTATAAGATATTTTTTCTAGGATAAAAACAGTGGTTATAGTGATTTAAACTTTAGTAGTGACGTAATTTACCTTATTCCAATCCTCAATTGTCCAATTTTGGTGTTCTTTGGCCCATTCCAGTCTCTTTTTCATCATTACGATGGTCAACTTTGGTTTTTTGGCAGGGCGACATGATTTGAAACCTTGCTCAGTAAGCCTTCTGCGGACTGTCGTCAGAAACTGGCATATCAGCTTCACGAATAAGTCCCGTGAGGATTCTTCGTGGCTTCTTTCTATTGTTTACGAATGTATCCCTCATTTTTCTTTCGTCTCTGGGTGTAGTGACACGCTTTCGACCACATTTTTGGGCACGCTGGTGAATCAGGGGTTTGTTGGTTTCAATTTTTTTCTTGATATTGCTCACTGTTGCTTGCGCTACTTGGCATTGTTGAGCTATCTGACGTTGGGAAAGCTTTGTATTCAATAAAAGTGTCTTTATTTCCACCATTTTAGACACAGGGACGTCTTTAGCCTTACCCATTATGATTTTCTTCTCAAAAATCGAAATGTTTTGAAAATGTCTTTAAAATTAAAACTGATATTCTTTTTTCACTCACAATCACCACTAATAAATTAATAAAACATACTACAAAGATAAAACGATACTAATCTTTCAAAAACAATACAAAAACATACAAATTCAGTTGTAAACTCCAAGCGTAAATTCACCACAATGTGTATGTTGTCACGTAATTTGACACAAATGACAGTTCTAGAGCGGTAAACGGCAAAAAAGTAAGGTTATCAGTGACAAAATATATTGGCATACTTTAATCGTATATCAGCATATAATTTTATTATAAAATTTCTGAACAAATATGAAAAACTTAAATTTTTGTGACTGACCATAATAATTTGATCACCCACTGTATATAAAACTCTTCGGTGAATGAGTATACTAACCATTGGAGAGTTTATGACGCAAAATGCATGGTAACACTTCTGAATATGTCTGTCCAATAAATTGCAAATGTGTTCAGCTAGTGGCTAAGATATCTCGTTTTAGTGGGTGCTCCAGCAGTCATGAGTGAGGGTTCGAGAGCATAAACCTGCCAAATCGAGAGCATAACCCCACCAAAATTCTGGAAATTAACCAGTCTGGAAATTAAAAATGGTCGATTTTACAAGAAAATTTATTACTGATATTTGGTAGCTTTAAGTCATAGGGAGGACATAGTTTATCAACCCCATTTGAAAAAAATTAAAATCGCAATTTTTAGTTTGCAATTATTAATTAGCTATTTAGTTAATGTAATTAACTACAAAGTCTTATGTGACTCACGTTGCATATCACTGCCATTACTCTTGGCATGTCTCAATTTTAAAACTGTTTCATAACTAATCGACATTTTCTTTTTGTTTTCAGCATCTTGAACGTACTGTGGAGTGATGTTTTTAAAATAATGTATATAAATAAGTAAACTGCCTGAAAAAATATTATCTAAGACATGAAAATGTTGTAATTATATCTTTTTTGATTTGTACATTAAAGTTTTTGAGATAAGTTTTATTCATTCTTTGTATTTATTTTAATTTGCCTGTATAATAAAAAAAATATGTTATAATTTTTAAATATATTTTTTAAATACGACAAATGTATTGCTTGACACCTCCTTTTTTTTAACCATGCTAGAATCTCGTTTAGAAGCTTATATGGAAGAAGCATATGATGTAGTAATTTTTTAATTACGTTTAGAGTATTATATGTATGTGGTAAATCCGGCAACACTGACGACAGTATCCTCAGTTCCGGCTATTCAATGTTTAGTCGCCTGATGTAATACAGGAAAGATAAACTGAGACGTGTTAGTTATAATTTATTATGGACCTAGAATTAATTGCTTTTGGCAATGGAAATCATACAGTACTGAATCTACAACAGTAGGTTGATCTACCACTACTGAATATTGGTTTTCTTATACATTATATTAATGTATAAGAAGACATTTTTCTTTAAACTTGAAACAAACTAATTGAAATACATGCTAGAATGTTTATTTTAGCTACATGCTTTGCAAACAATATTTTTGTACTAGGTTTCTGATATTTTGGAAAGTGACACACAAAAGTAAACCCATAGAAGAGATAATACAAAGATTAAACCTTAGAGATAACTGCTGCTTTGTGGAAATATTAATTCAAATAACACTTCACTCAATAGGGCCTGGGCCTTACTAATAAAACAATTTTTACACAAAATTTGATTTGATTCAACATAGTCTCCTACTGTGGTGATATGACAATGTATGACAGTGTAATGAATCAGTGGTGTATGCAAGGCTCTCTTAATAAAATATATTAGGTCACTGAATGAATGTCAGGCTCCCAATCATTTCGCCAGCAGCAGCTTTTTTTTCTCCATTTATATCATTTTTAGCAATTTTTCCTTCAAACGCAAAGGATCAAAAAATGGTACAAAATTGTGAATGTGAAGAACAGTACTTTTCCCATCAGGAAGAAATATTTTATTAACACGAGATATTTAAACCTGTCCATTGTTGAAACTTGCATTAGTAGCATCATTTAAATCAACTTGTAATTTTATTAAGTAATCTAATGGTCCTATACTGGACCAAAATTTTGACAGGTGACATTTGAAGGTTGGTACTTTCTAAATCATATAAATTTGTTATTTATGGGGTTAAAATAAAGTAATATAAGATATGTTTTCTCAAATGGGCAATTGTGACCTGCACAGTGGTTTTATTTCATTAAAATATTCAATTTTCGATTCATCATAAGTTGTATGATAGTCAATTACCAAATAAAACAAAAAACCTTAATGAGAAATTTATTTATAACCTTAAGCTAACTTTGTGGGTTTGACAAAGACCCTCTTCTTCATTTTTCTTCCTTGTACTTGTAGTTTCTGGAGTTTGCTATCAATTTCACCAAATATTTCCAATTGATCTTCTTCGGGAATTGTACGCCTACAAAAATACATAGAGAAATATACAAATATAGTACCAGATTTTTTTTTTAGCATAAAACACAATTTAGTTAAAATTTGTTCCATGTTATGAATAAAATTATGTAGAGCTTTGTTAAATTTTAATGCTTCTTTAGACTGATTAGCAGAAACTAATGACTTTTGTCAGATTTCAAGTCAAATATAGATTTTAGGCAATCTGGAGATGGATATTCTTCGTTACAAGTGGTTAGGTTAAGTTTTGTGTATTAAAAATTTTAGGAACTCTTCACAGATGTTATCTAATGCAGTTGCTTTACAATTTTCATTTTGTTCCGAAGATTATATAAAATTTTGTTCTTGATGAAAGGATTGATCTTTGGGATGAAAGAGACCATACACAATATAATTTGTCTACATCCATATTTCATATTTAGTCCACACTTTTGTAATTGGTAATTCAAATTATTTTCTTAGTCTGTTTATACTTTCACATTTCAATGTTTTTAAATTTACTCCGCTGTTCCAATAAATCTACTAATTATTGGATTTATCTAATGTTTAAGCTATATATTATTGCTTCTCCTTATTCCCATATAAGGTTGTACTTTTAAGCTAACTCTAATTGTCTTTTTTCTCAATTGTATTTTCAGTCCGTTTCATTTTTTTAGCTTTACAGTAGTTGTTGATTGTATTTGTCAGAGATAATTTGATGGTATATTTCCTTTTTTGGGACAGCTATATTTGGTCTTCTTCAATTTAATAAACATAATTAAATAATTAAAAAAGAAGCTAAAATTGTACATTACTTACATATATTCCTTCATTAAATCATATTTCTCCCATGGTGTGGCTAATTCTGCAGCTCTCTTATAGAATTTTTCAGGTAATCCTAAATCTTGAACACCTTGAAGATTTTTCCGTTCCCACCTTTCTAACCATGGTTTTGGTTTCAACTTCACTTTGGTTGTGTTTACTGGGATTTGAGAACCTAAAAATGTCAGAAAAATATCATTATGTGTCAACTAAACAAATAAAAAATGTAACATTTCCGAGGAGCTATAGATCTTTCTGGCAATAAAAGGCAAATTACAAGCAAATATTTTTATATTTTGGGAAAATGAATTATATGTACCTTCTGGTAAAATTTCAGGTTCCATGTTTGGATCATAAGTGCAATATTCTGGAAGGGCATCTCTAAGGTAAAGAAGCTCATCATCTAGGCGTTTTTCTAGTTTTAATACTTCAACTTTTAGTAATGTTGGATCATACATCTCATAAGAGATTTCAATTCCCTAAAAAAGAAAGAAAAATAGAACTTTTATATAATAAACTACCTGGAAAAGACTATCAAATTGTTCTACAAAAAATGTTTATACCATTTTTAATTGAAGAATCATATAATACTTGATTGTCCAGTCTCAATAACAAAAATAAGGTATACTAACACAAATAATTTTTTGCTCTATTGATCAAATTTTGACTTCAAATTTGACACATATAAATATTATATTAAAGAACTAAATTCTCTCTTTGATCTTTTCACATACTGTTAATTAGGTGCACTAAGCTCACCAAAAGTAATGTCTCTTCATTGGAAAAGCTAACTGAGAATGTGTTTGAGGTTCAATACTTGGAAAGAAACTAAAGCTGTTAATTAACTGTCACAAATGTGCATTCAGAATTCCAAAAAAGATCACAGAACTTGGAACACTAGACCTCTGTCTGTGTATAAAAGAATATATATAATATAAAAGAAAGAAAAGAAGTATAAAAGAATTTAAATTTACCTGATGATCTATGATATTCCTCAAAATAAATTTAGCACGAAGACCACAGCCTGTCCTTTGAATGCATATTCCAACAAATCTATGGGGTTTCCCTGGTGCATGGGGATCTGATGATTCCACTGCTAAGATTGAACCTGAGAGTAAACAAAATATAGTACCTGAATATTTTGATTAGATAAACTTATTTACCAACATAAAATTCTGGGATATTAATATGAGCTCTCCTGGCTAGCATATCATTTCGTTCTAGTTTTTCCCGTAGCGTATTTCTAAATTCGACTTTAGGATCTGGTAGAAATTCTGGATACATGTGCCTGTATTCTAAAATTTCTTTGCCAATATTGTCTTTATTGGACCTATTTGCTTGGGGTGCTGCAGCTTTAACCACTGTGGAATATCTTTTGATGCCTGAAAATGAAGATGATTAGTCCTGTGTAGATAAATGAAAATCATTGTTTTACTAACCATTATGCCTTTTTGGAAGTGCAGAAATACAAAATCTACAAAACATTTTTGTTTTACTTTGTAAATTTTATGCTAATGGAACATAACCACATTCTTCTCTTTTGTCTAATTACGAATATTGATTTTATTGCATGACGATATCATGCAGCTACTGGAAAATTCAATAATTGTTCATTAAATTAATTAAGCGAATACAAATGTTAATATTATTTTTTAACTATATGAATTGCAATTAAATGACGTAAAGTATTTATAAAATTATTTATTTTGAGATTTTTTGATTATTTTCCCTTTAAGGTTGATAATAAATAAATCAATTTTAAATGCAATCGAAATGTTTCCTTGCGATCGATTATTTCCTTTGATGAAAAATTTGACATAAATAAATTGACATTGACAAACATAGCCACAGGCGAGTACATCCTTATGTGAAAAAAGAAAACTTTTATATTTTAAGACGTCTAAATTTGACGTAAATACGCAAGTGATTTTAAAGTGCAGTTATTAAATCAGTACCTTATTGTAAAAATAAAATATGACCACAAATTTCGATGAAGAACAAGCTCTGCGTGAATGTGAGGCCTACGTACAGGCTCACAACATCCAGCAGGTTCTCAAGGATTGCATCGTTCAGTTATGTATAAACCGTCCGTCGAATCCCATTTCGTTTCTCCGAGAACATTTTCAAAAATTGGAACGAGAACAAGCTCTGGACGCTAAACAACAAGCGATGTCTCCTGAGGACACTGAAGACTTGTCTCCTCTACCAGCCCACGCTCAACAGCCTGCCCGACGTCGAGGAGGAATATCTGCGGAGCCCGTGAGCGAGGAAGACGCTACCAGCTATGTCAAAAAGGTCGTTCCAAAAGACTACAAAACAATGGCTGCCCTCTCCAAAGCCATTGCCAAAAATGTCCTGTTCTCCCATTTGGATGAAAATGAAAGATCTGACATTTTTGATGCTATGTTTCCAGTAAATTGTCTTCCAGGTAATTCTTTCCTTCATTAATTTTTATATAAGATTATGTTTTTCAGCACAAGCTGTGAAAATAGGTCAAGGTGTTATCATAAGTGTCATCTCAGCATTGACAAAGTATGCATTTAATTTAATAAAAAAAGCATATGTCATTGAGATCAGGGCTTCCATTCTTTCCAAAATACATTTTTTATGTCAGATAAAGCATAAAAATCACATATCATATGCAAACAATCCAGTGATATCTCTTATTTATCTTTTGTAAAATTTATGTATTTAGCTATAAAATTAAGTGAATATTAGTTTTTCCTCTCAAAATATTTGCTTGCTATGAATGGCATTTGAATATAAAAATTAGTTAAAAGGGGAGTAAGAACTGTTTTAAAAATATTAATTAATGAACATTATTAACATATACTTCTTCTTTCTGGAAGGGCTTTTTTAATACTAGCCCTTCAGACATTTGATTGTTAGTAAATTTTCAGTATTATTCATTTTTTCCAGTTTTTTTAACTGTCTGGGTTTTGACTCTACTCCTAAATTCCTTTCTTCATTTCTTTCTGCTGTTCTTGATTTTCCATATCATGTGATTTTTCCAGTCAATGAAAGGGATACATTGTATGTGTATTGATCTCGTGAGAATCATAAAAAAAGCAAAAATCACATTTAATCAAGTTAATTTATTTACCACCTGTATAAAATACCACCTGCATATGAAAGCTGAAGTCTTTACCTTCAAACACATCTTGATTTTTGTCAATAGGTCACTTAAATCAAAAGATATCAATATTTTTACCTTCCAGCTGATAAAAATTTGATTGAACATTGATTTCGCGCCTGTAACTGATATGAAAAATCCACAGTCACTTCAAGAGTTGTTTCTAAAAGAATGGTTCATTCTACAAAATGTTTATAACATTTTTGTTTAAAATTAATCTTTACAGTGTAAAGATCCTTAATTTTTTTGCGTTTTTACCCACTACGAAGGAGGTTTTAGGGGGAAGCCCGGGGGATAAAAGTCGTAAACTTTTTTGGGGTCCCAAGGTTAATATTCTCGGCAAAATTTAACTTGTTCGTATACTTTTTAGAGGTTTAGTGGCATTTTCGTCTCTGTTGACTGGATTATATAAATTTGTGCTCCTTTCAGACTGACATTTTTTGCCTTATTTGAGGTTTATCAGTTGGTGATATCTAATTAATGACATAAAGGCTTACTTAAAGGGCTGGTAAAATAAAAACAACTGTGTAATGATGTAGGTTACTACCTGAATAGAATGTGAACCTTAACATAACATATGTCACAACTTTTTTCTAGCGTTCTTTTTTAATTGTTAAAGCAAAAGTAAGATTTTATTCTCATTTCAATAAATTGAAGGTTAATCCCATATTATAATATCACGCTACAAGTTAAACATGTCACAAAAAACAGATTCAGAACCTTTGTGAAATTATAATATCTAATGTAAATAGTAGATTAAGTAATACAAATTCACTTTACACAAATAAACAGTTCATATCACTTTTAACCTAAAAATATATTACATATAATACAAAATAAAATGGGAATTAGAAACAAACTATGAATTCCCATTGACAAATAAAATTAAGCTATTATACAGAGATCTGGATCACTGGCCCATACCTCATTTATTGATTCAGACCCATTGATCGGAATCTTTTAAAATACAGTCCCCCCCGCTCTCTCTCTTTCTTCTTCCTGCTACCGCCCTCTCTTACTCCATCTCCGCTTCAAGCCACTTTTTTTCTGTCCTTCCATATCGTAGTCACAGTTGACTGAGATAACCCCATACGGCGAACGACATCCAATTGCTTTTCACCATTCTCTATTGCTCGAAGCTCGAGTTATCAATAACTTTTCCTCCACCGAGAGCACTTTATGCTTTTTCGAAAACATGTTGACTGTTGACACACTGAGACAGAACTCGAACTGGATTTGAAAAGTCTTCTATTGACAACATCTGTTTGATAACATTTAGGGACGCCGCCCGAACAATAAAAGCGAGTCACTTATCTAAATTTATGATAAATTCATCTGCTTCATATATAATAAATTCTCGGATGAAATACTTCTCTTTAGTTTTTTTAATATGCTTGCAAACATTTGTCCAAATCTCTGGCATGATTTCATTTAGCCTGTTGTTTGTTATAAAAGTTTAGTTTCTTATTTCTTGTCTCATATATTTTCAATTGGGTTAAGTTTCGGATGATATGGAGGTAAACATAAAACCAAGTTACTGTTCTCACCTAATAATTATAATCTAGAAATTAATTGTATTTTAAAAATTAAATTAATAGCCTACTTTTTCAATTACCTTTTTTGCTACCTCTTATTTTATAAATGTGTTAGTACAGTCAGTATTTTTAACAATAATTTTCTTTCCAGGTGAATCCATAATACAACAAGGAGATGAGGGAGACAACTTTTACGTCATAGACCAAGGAGAAGTAGAAGTGTATGTAAATAATGAACTTGTTACCACCATAAGCGAGGGCGGCAGCTTCGGAGAGCTTGCGCTCATATACGGCACCCCTAGGGCAGCTACAGTCAAAGCCAAAACTGACGTCAAACTGTGGGGAATCGACAGAGACTCCTACAGAAGAATCCTCATGGGCTCGACAATACGTAAGAGAAAAATGTACGAAGAATTCCTCTCCCGGGTTTCTATATTAGAAAACCTGGACAAATGGGAACGTCTCACAGTTGCTGACGCCCTTGAACCCGTCAGTTTTGAGGACAACGAGACCATTGTCCGTCAAGGAGAGCCCGGCGACGATTTCTACATTATCGTAGAAGGCACGGCTGTAGTTAAACAGAACAGAATCGAAGGTGAAGAACCCACTGAGGTCGGTAGATTGGGACCAAGCGACTACTTCGGAGAGATTGCTCTTCTGCTGGACAGACCAAGAGCCGCCACCGTGGTCGCATGTGGCCCGCTTAAATGTGTCAAATTAGATAGAGCACGATTCGAGAGAGTTTTGGGACTTTGTGCGGATATATTGAAGAGGAATATCACTCAATACAACAGTTTCGTGTCACTTTCCGTTTAATGGCAGCTGAGATCGAGGTATTTCTTGTTTAAGGTTGTTTGGCGGGCTTGGTATGGCATAACTTAATTACTGATGACGCACACTATAGTCTAATTACATTCAAAATACACTTACGATTACTGTGCCTGCAATTGAAGAATACGCACCTCGCTATTCCGGCTAAGTGTTTCGAGGCTGTTTCATTTATTGTATCTTGAATGTAAGTTGTCTATAAACCTGATCTGACTAGTCACTAAATGTGCGAAAAACATTGTCTTTCTTTATATCTGGATCATCATCTATGAACCAGGCATTTTTTATTAAAAATTAATTGTTACACATTGATTTAAATTATATTATATATTTTTTACCTAATATCCGTTCTTATTCTAATATTTTCCCATTCTAACAGAAATTTCCCATTATAACAGAAAAATTAAAATTTCCTTCTCAACAACTAAGGCTGACCGTTTTGTTATTGTACGAAACGACATAGGAATGTATTTTTTTTAATGTATCATTAACTGGTACGAATGTTGTGGAAGAATCCCTTTTCTGCCTTACAGCTACAGAATAAAGATGAAAGACATTTTTCCAGCAGAAAGATAAGTTTTACCTTTTTCTAGTGCTTAATAAGTCACTCGTGTCAGCTTTTATACTTTTAATGGACTATATCAGATATATTATGAGTACCGTTAATTTTTTCTGTAGCTTTGATAAAAATTACGTTATCACTCTAATAGTTATGTATATTGTATTGTAATTATTATATATTACTTATGAGCCAAATCCTGACTCTTTATCAAAATAACCTTGACGTTTGAATCAATTTGTTCCACAGTTCCGATTAACTAATCGGGGTCGTATCCGATTCGTCCATCTCTAAAGAATACGTTCCTACTTTATGGTCAGGTTAAGTATATGAGGACCTCAATGTTGAACATAAATCAGTTAGGAAAACTATTTTTATCAAAATTTGTTTGTCAGTTGAGATCAGGGAATTAAATATCCAGTAGGATCAAAATATAGAATCACGTAACATTAATGTGGCTTAATATAGAGCCAATTGCTCAAAGACAAAGTTTTTAGCCCTATTGTTTAAATTTAAGTCCAAATAGAAGTATTTTTCTTCTAGATTTGAATTTAAAAAAAAAAGCTAAAATTAAAGAAGAGTGCGAAACAGTGGTTAATAATAGCCACAATTTTTTCTGTAAGAAATTTCCATGTACTTGATGAAGTCAAAATCAGAGTCTTTGCATTCCTGCTGGCGGGTTAACTATTCTTATTTTGACTTTATACAAAAATGGATTTAATTTGTTTTATTTTTTATTTTAATAGAAGTTATTGATAAAAAAAAGGATTCTGTAAAAGGTTTAGAAAGTCTCTTTCGTTATTTATCGAATTTTTCTTCTCAAATGTTCGCTAGTATGTATTATGGAAATCCTTAATAAGTTCAGAATTTGATTCTTGTTACAATTTAGTCGAAATAATTCAACACGAAAAACTTCGGCAAGTAGTTGCTGAAGTAGAACGAAATCATATGCATAATTAATTATTAACAATTTTTTTTTTATTAAACGTTTCGTAATTTGTAACCCATAACGAATATTCAATGCCTTCATGCTGAAGGATCAAATAGGGATATTCTTCTTGCAGTGCCCTATCCTCATCGGACGTTGGCCAGTCCTCTAGCCCACAAAACCTTATTACCTATAAATCTATATCTATAAATACGTCATCTACCTGGTCCCCTTTTTCTTTTTACTTTGCCCTGTATCGTAAGTTGAAGGATATGCTATTTTTCGATTCGCATATTTGCCAGAAGTATGGCAATTTTCTTTATTTTACCGTTAAAAGTAGTTGTTTGTCTTGCGAGAGAGCTTCATTGGTGACATGATTTGTCTACGTTAACACCAACTTGCATCTCAGGACGGCGAGTGCGGATTGGGTTTCACGACTACAAGCGTTTATAGCCAATGTCGGCCGAAGTTAGAAGCTGAAGCGGATATACAATGGAGACACTGCTAAAAACCCATTAAAAATGTTCTATTTCGACATATATTTGTTCATATTTTTTATCAATTCCATTTTTAAATTACTATTCTCATTTATTTTTTCTAATTCATTGGCGTTTTCTTAAATTCGTATTGTTTTAATTAATAAAAAGTTAAAATAATTAGAATTTTATTTTGATTTGAAATTGATTTATATTGCCTTATCCTAATAAAAGAAGCACCACATTTCAAAAGCTGTTATTTTCTTACTAGTGGTGTCTGATTGTCCAAGCTTCCACTCCATACAAATAAGTTGATAACACAGAACACCTGAGCACTCGCAATCTAATATGTATATTAAGCCACAGGTTACACAGTAGATTCTTCGTTTTCTTAAATATACTTCAGGATTTCTCGATTCTAATATGGATTTTACGCTAGTTATCCCAATTTTCATTCAGGTTATAGTCCAAATATGTACTTCTGAACTCTTGCAAGTATCTCATAGCTTAAAAAGAATTGATGGGTTAAGGGTATGATTTTTGCTGGTGGTCATCACTTTGGTTTTGCCATTGTTAATACGCATACCATACCGTCTGCTAGCAGCGTCTTCTCTATTAATTAATCATTGTAGTCCCTCTGTAATGTTGACAAGTCAAAAGGTGTCGTCAGCATGCTTGAAATTATTTATGGAAATCCTGTTAATTGATATTTCATCTTCAATGTCCTCCAAATCTTCTGTGAAAGGAGAATGATGACTCTGAGCATCTCTAAGGAGATGCTTCTCTCTCTAGAGTAAATGTCGAATAATATCGGCGACAAAACACATCCCTGACGACCTCCTCGTAGTATGCTAAATTGCTCAGAGTACTTGTTTTCCTCTTTAACTGAGGTTTTACTGTGTCAAATACCTTTTCAAAGTCCAAGAAGCACGTGAAAACGTTACTGTTTACATCCTCTTTGAATCAGTACCTGTATGAGTAGTAGAGTACTTTGAATCAGTACTCAATATTTACGTTGCATGACAATATTCTCTGATGCATTGATTTTTTTGTGTTTCACGGAAAATTTCGGCTACCAAACGGCATTCTAACTTGCGTTGGGTCTAACTATTCCAACTTGTATTGTCTAAGTAACTGAACAGAATCAATCTGATAAAATGCTAATCACAATCAACATGAGAGTCCTATTTTAATTATTTTTTTAATAGATAATTTACCGGAGTATTTAAAGTTCCCATAAATTACATCGAAAATAGAGAAACTGTACAATCTATAAACACGGAATATTGGTTTTTGTTTGAAATAATTCATTTGATATATATGTATCGTTATATAAAATCATTATCATGTGTGATATGAACAAGAGATTTTTGTGATTTTTAAGTACTGCCATTTTCATTGTACGCCATTAATCAGATCTAATCTTTTATTATATATAGCGAGTGCAAATTCGAATACCTATTGCTAATAGTGGAGAATCTAGCTAAATTTATAAATAACGATTGGCAACATTATATGTAAGATCAAATATTTATGACAAATTAAGGTTTTTTGAGTAGAAATTATTACGAATTATAGATCTATGACGTTGTAGTTTTATTAATGATAACTGCAAAGAAAATGGTAGCACAATTTCTATCTATACCAATTTTTTAAGATAAATAGTAAGTAATAGTAACAGGTATATCTAATAAAGTAAACAAATGTAACTTTTTAAACATTAATCCATTCTCATCGAAATTTAGTGTGGTAGTACCCATTCCAAGCCCACCAAGCAGTCTGCCAGGACTGGCTTGAGCCCAAAATTGAACATCTGTTTGTCGAATATGATGATTGAAGCTTTTATTAACTTATTGCCTTGCTTTGATGAGAAAGTGCCATCAGCAATCTGAAATATATATAAATATATATATTTTTCTACGAGTCACCGTCTTTTATCTGCTCTGTCGATGTTGATGTTACTTTCTGGAAGGCTTTTAACTGCTAAAGGAAACGTTTAATAAAATATTGTATATACTTAACAATATCTTCCAATATAGAAGTAACTGTTAATCCTGATTTTTGTCTATATGCATTTTGTTTTTAATTAGATAAATATTTATAAACGAATTTAGCAATGTTGTTTTATTGAAGCTACCTCAACAATATCTTCATGACATAGAAACATCTGGAAACATGTACAGCCAATCTATTTAATTATATCAGAATGCTAGTGTTCACACTTTGGTGACAAGCTAAATGGCCCAAGATTTTTAAAAATTTGAGTTGTTCACTTTATCAAACTGATAGTTGGAGCTTCAGGACCAGTTGATCTGTAAGCTACTTAATTTTATGACATCTCTTACCATTATTTTCACTACCACTTTCTGAACCACTTGAAAATGTACGTCCTTCTTCCTCCACTTCACAGCCTCAACTTCTTCATAATCCTCTATTTTGTGTGCTGTCTGATTTTGACTCGGATATTCTTCTGAACCGCAGATAAAACGCCCAAAGAAAAAACCGGGCAAAAATAGTAAATCCAAATTTGTCTCAAGTTGGGTAACAACAGATACTCCTTCGTACTCAGTAGTAATTCAACATCAGCCAGATTGATATTTAGACAATTTAAAAGCCAACCATGGAGGCAAGTTTATATTAAAGTTTTTTCACTATTTTTTGATAAACAAGTAATTGAGAGCATTCTATATTTTACAAATATTTATGCATCGCAGAATATCCGCCAAGATTTTGAAATGAATGACAGATTTACAAAAATTATTGGCATATGTATATTATCTGGTTCACACTGCTTCAAGTTGATATGTATTGATCGAAGGGATGAGGATAAAGAAGTGCACATTATAAGAGAAAGTATGAGCAAACAAGATTTCGTTTAATCAAACATGAAGAGAATAGTGAAGAAACCGCTACATCAGTGTCAAACTTAGTACATGGACGTCAATCTAAATTTGCTTTGCCAGATGAAACCAGATTCGACCATATTGGCCACATTACAAAAGTAGACGATAGTCTGATGTGTAAAAGTAATATTATTTATTTATGTAAAAAAAATTACATTTAAGATACGATATGTTCCTTTATTAAAAATTGAAAAAATTTCCCTTGAAAATGAGAAAAAAAAATCTTTTTGGTTGTAAATTAGCCTTAATTTATATGTTTTTAATCCAATCTAATAAATTAATTGTCAAATTCTTCTTTGTTTATTGTATCGGTCGTTAATAGGTTAATACCATAAAAAGAATAAACATCTAAAATTTTCTTTCTATCTATACAGCTCTTAACATCCATCCTTGGATATAGGCCTCCTCCTCCTTCTTCCATGCCTCTCTATCTTGGGAAATTTGCATCCATTTTGACCCGGCGTGTTTCTTCAGGTCATCTGACCATCGCATTTGTGGCCTTCCCCTTTTACGTTTGTGATTCCATGGTCTCCAATGTATAATTGTTTTAGTCCATCTTTCATCTTTCTGCCTTAGAGTGTGTCCGGCGAACTTCCATTTAAGCTTTGCTACTTGGGTTGAGACATCTTTTACTTTTGTTTTATTACGGATCCATTCGTTTCTTTTTTTGTCTGATAGTTTAATGTTCAGCATTTGTCTTTCCATGGATCTTTCTGTCTTTGCTATTTTTTCCATATTTTCCTTTGTAAACGTCCATGTCTGAGAGCCATATGTGAGGACAGGGAGTATACATTGATTGAAGACTCTCGTTTTTAAGTATTAGGGGTATTTTGAATTCTTTAGAATATAAGACAGTTTTCCGAATGATGCCCAGGCCAATCTTATTCTTCTCTTTATTTCTTCGGTCTGATTTTCTTTATTTAATTTAGTGATTTGGCCTAGATATATATACTCTTTTACCTGTTCTATTTTTGTTTGTGCCACTGTAATTATAAGTTCTTCTGGTTGATTAGTCATGGTTTTTGTTTTACTATAATTCATCTTGAGTCCAATTTTTGTCGATTCTCTATCTAGTTCTTCCATCATTCTTTGTAATTCTTCACTTTTTTCTGTTATTAATACAATATCATCAGCATATCGTAAATGATTCAGATTTTGCCCGTTTGTATTAATTCCCAAGTCATCCCAGTGTAGTCGTTTAAAAACATCTTCTAGCGCTTGGTTAAATAACTTGGGCGAGATGGTATCTCCCTGTCTTACTCCTCGGTTTATTTTAATAGGCTCCGTTTGTTTCATTAGCTTAATAGTTGTTGTTGCCTTGTTGTATATATTTATAATTAAGTCGGTATATCGGTAGTCTATTCTGCTGTTTTGTAGGGAATTCTGTACTACCCAGTGTTCGACACTATCAAATGCCTTCTCAAAGTCAATAAATGCCATGTATAGCGGGATATGATATTCGTTAGTTTTTTCGATTAAAATCTTCATCGTTAAAAGGTGGTCACTTGTACTGAAGCTCTTTCTAAATCTAGTTTGTACATCACATTTAATAAAGTTATGGGTCTGTAATTCTTTAGATCCTTTTTATCTCCTTTCTTAAATAGTAACAGTGTTATTGCTTCGTTCCAACTGTTGGGTATTTGTTTTGTCATTAAAATTGTATTCATAAGTATGTACAAAACTTCTCTAGTTGTTTTCCCACCATGTTTTAGCATTTCTACAGTCACCTCGTCTTTTCCTGGCGATGTATTGTTCTTCATCTCTGTGAGTGCTCTTCTTATCTCGTTCTTACTGATCTCTGGTTGTAAGTCGGAATTAACATTTTTTATTTGTAGTTGCTTAAGGATTTCTTGGGTTGGTTTCTGTTTTAGAGAGGTTTTTTTTAGTAGAGGTTTTTATAATATTCTTGTGTTATCTGTATAATTTCTTCTACATTATTGGTCTCTGTACCTTCTTTTTTCTTTATACTATTAATTTGTATGGTTCCAAGCTGTAGTTTTAAGCACTTCATGTTTTTATTTTGTTCAATTGCTTTTTCTATTTTTTCTTCCTGTACTCTCCTTTTATAATCCTTGATATTCCTTCTGATAGCTTTGTTTACCTCTTTGTAATCTACTGTGTTTCTCTTATCTTGTTCCAGTAATGTTTTTCTTTTACTCATGAGATTTTTTGTTTCCTGGGATACGTAGTTTTCCTTTTTTATTCTTGTTTGTGCTACCTCTTTTCCCGCCTTTGCTAATGTATCGGTTAATAGCTGATTTATTTCATCGATATTTTTGTTTCCAAATCTCTAGTGACCGGTATACTTTCCTTTATTTTTTGTTTATATTCGTCTTTTGATTGCTTAAGTTTTTCCATATCTAGTTTCGATACATTTTCTATTTTCTTTTTTGTTTCGAATTGGCTATTAATCCTGAGTTTGGCTCTGACAAGTCTATGATCGCTACCGGTTGAGAAGCGGTTCAGTACTGTAACATCTTTGATGATGGTTTTTTCTGTTGTAAGGATGTAATCTATTTCGTTTTTTGTATTACTGTTGGGACTTATCCATGTCCATTTTCTTTGTGGTTTTTTGTTAAAAAACGAGTTCATAGCAAAAAGTTGTCTCTCCTCCAAGTAGTTCATTAATGTGTGTCCTCTATTATTTCTTTCGCCATATCCATACTTTCCAATTCTGTGTTCTTCTCCATCTATTCTTCCCCCTAATTTGGCATTGAAGTCTCCAATTATTAGCGTCAATTTAGTTTTCTTTTCTTCCATAGCGAGTGTTAGTTCTTCGTAGAAGTTTTCAATATCTTCATCTGTAATTGAACTTGTTGGCGCGTATACCTGTATAATTTTCAAAGACGTTCTTTATAATTTAAGCATAATGTAGGCTACTCTGTCTGATATACCCTTGGTGGATTGTATGTATCTGACGACTTTCTTGTTTATTATAAAACCAACTCCGTTGTTAGAGTTATCTTCATTGCCTTTGTAGTACAGCATGTTTCTTGAGTTTAATAGTATTTTTTGTTCACCTTTTCTTCTTATCTCTGACAGACCAATGATATCTCATTGTATATTATTTAGTTCTTCTTAGAAGAACTAAATAATATACAATGTAGAAGAAGAACAAATTTTCTTTACTTACCTTAAAACTATTTTAAAGTTAATAATAAAAGTATATTTAATAAATATATTCCCAAGAAATAGAACACACACCTATGCACATATAAAACGTGGAACGAAACTTCACGATGCTTCAAACTATTCAATGAATTTGTCGAACCATACGCTCGTGAATCGCAGCAATTTGTATTGTTACGGCGGCAAATTTTATGGGACTATCTTAATTTTTACTTATTTCAATGGGCGAAGCATACACAATAAAAATGATCCCGGTAAGAATTTACTTCTGAGATTTTACATGGTTGCCGTTAGCACTTCGTTCAATTTGTAGATTAGTCACCTTTAGTTAAAAATTGTCGGATTTTAATAAAATATTTTTCCGTATCATTAAAAACAGATTAAAAACCTATCTACATTACCAAATACCTAAGGAATAAGCGAGATTTGTAAAGGGTATAAGTACACGGGAACAAATCCTGAACCTGAGAGAACTTATTGAAAAGTCTAGAGAATTTAAAATAGTTATATGCTTCATTTACTACCAAAAGGCATTGGATTGTGTAAGCTAGATAAATCTATGGTCCATTTTAATAGAAATGGACACACCAATGCACCTAGTGACACTTAAAAAACTGTACCAGTACAATATAGCAACAGTACGACTAGATCAGAAGTTTTCTAACGAATTCAAGACCGAGAGAGGTGTTAGACAAGGATGCGTGTTGTCACCTGACTTATTCAACATTTATGGTGAACATGTCATTAGGATGGCTTTAGATGGATGGGCCTTTTGGAGTAACTGGCTGGTAGGAAAATCTCCAAAAGATTTGCTGATAACACTACACTTATAGCAGTAAATGAGCAAGAAATGTTTTATCTCCTGCGAAGAGTTGGGTACGAAACAATAAAAGTTGGTCTGAAAATCAATAAAGCTAAGGCAAAACTAATGGTGGTCGACAGATTCCACACTATTTAACTGGGTAACAGTAACTACAGGAATCCTAGATAGTGAATAGTTTTGTCTATCTCTCTACCTCTAGTATAACTAACGATGGTATTTTTGAAGCAGAAGTTCGGAGACGTATTGGTATGGTAAAAAATGCGATGAGTTGCCTAACTAAAGTTTGGAAAGGCAGATCTATCTCTCAAAATATTAAGATGAGACTGGTGAATGCCCTTGTATTCTCAATATTTCTATACGGAGTCCCAGAGACTGGGGCTCTTCGCGGACACAAGTACCAAAAAATTGATGCCTTTGAGATGTAGTGCTGGACAAGAATGCTGCGCATACCTTGGACAGCTCATAGGACAAACTTTTCCATTCTAAACCAATTCGAGATTTTAAAAAAGGCTGTCCACAATATGTCTGCACTGCAATTTTTCAGTTAAGCGATTCGCAGAGGTGACGTAATTTGGAGAGATTAATTGTTTCTGAAAACTTTCCGAGGAAAAGATCAAGAGGACAATCACCAACTACATGGTCCGACCAAATTAAGAATTCAGCTGGAAACTCATTCCGCGAAGCTCTCAGAGCAGCTGAAGGTAGGGATCAATGGAGAAAAATTGTTAGGAATATTGGAAGAAATCACGATCAGTAATGGGGAAACGACAAAAGAGATTTGATATCCCACAATAGTTTGTGATGGATGATACATGTGAGCACTTCTGAATATGTCTGTTAAACGAATTCGTAACGTGTTCAGCCAGCGGCTAATATTTCGGCTAATTTTAATAAAAGAAGAAATGTTTTTACTGATTTTCATGTATCAATGTCATTTTATATTTACCCCATTGTTTTTAACCCTCGCATGTTATCTATTGAATAAACAGCGTAATAATTATTTTTATCATATTTCAATCTTAACCTCATTTATGAAAATTTATATATCGATAAAGTTTATTTTATAAGTAAAAGAGGAACAAAAAATTGCATTTCTGGCACTCAAATAATGGTTATTTTAAGCTACAGACACCCGTCATCCGGCTAAAATTAGAAATTTTCTATAAATAAATTTCCTCGATAAATAATAGTAAATTTGTTATATTCACATTTTTCCTCATTCGTAAAGACACGTGATAACGTACATGGTGAATCGTAGTAATAGATATTTTGCCTTGTTTTTAAAATTTGATACTGCCACAATGTTAATAGTTTTGGCTCTATCCACAGCTGTTTTTAATAATTCACTGGACGTAGATGCTATATTTTTATTGTGTCTTTTCAAGAATGAGCAATTAAAGTGGTCTGTTTTATCCAGCACTTTCGTGGTCTTCTTGTTCTTCCGGTTTGGTTCCACTTTTTTATTTATAAAAACACTTCACCACTTTTGTTTATAAAAATGGATGGATGCTATCGTTCTGGAATTCAGAATCAATTTTGTTACCTTGTGCTTTGAATGTTGCGTTTGAGGAATCGGAGAGATGAAAATTTTTGGTGATGAATACATATTGCCTTTATTCCCTTTAAATTTGAGAATTGTGTCGATTTTATGAGATAGACTTTTGATACGAGAAAGGAAAGCTTTCGTAGCATGAGGATTTCTTTGGATTGGGATTGAATCAATCCAAAGTGACTAATTTTGGGGTTTGCACATAATGTGGAAAGAATTGGACATCATTCATATAATAAAAGAGCACAAATTAGAATAGCTGAACAATATTATAAGAAATAATCAAAGATATGGCATTTTGCAACTCAAAAAGGGAACTAGCGAGGAGATGAATTGGTTGGCTTCAAAAACTGAAAAAAAAATGGTTCAACACGTCTACACTGGGAGTATTCCTAAGAAGCTCAAAATAAGTAATATGAGCCATGTTTAATGTGCCCCCGCCATAATCTTGCAAACCAATTTTTATAAAGGCAAACATACACTAAATAAAAACAAAGGCACATACCCAGTGGCTCCTGGCTATATTGGAGTGAAATATTTTACCAAGATCAGTGACATATTGAAAGTTTTTTAAATATTTTAATATAAAATGTAATGTAATGTTTATATTTCACTTGTCTAACAGGCTTGGAGAAGGCTTTCCACTTGTTTGCAGGTTTCATGATGAACAAATTGTAGTTGTATAATACTGAACGAATTCATTCATACTGAACAGCAGTTAGTTGGCTGGTGTCTTCTACACAACCCAGATATGGGTTAAGTTTCAAGTAGGGGCCATTGTGTGGGCCAAGTAAATTTTTCATCATCGACCGTGTGTCATTTCACTTTATAATTTAAAGCATTTAAAATGTAATTTAAACATATTCGCTGTTTTGTGATGGGGTTATTAAGTTCACTGATAATAGTTTAATAGGACTGAAAACGTTTTGAACAATTGTAATCTGTTTAAATTTATTTTTTATCAAACAAATTATACCAATTCCATTTATTTCCATTAAGTTTTTATTTCTCCGTAAAGTTATTTGACAATAATAATAAACCAAATAGCAGTGGCAATGAACTTTGAAAATAACAAACCCCGAAAAAATAGTAAAAAAAGCAATCGGAAAACTGTAAGCATAATATTTGTAAATGTAATATTTTTTACATCTAAAATTACAATATGAATACAGAGCTTTCCAAATAAAATCATTTTAAATAAAAACACACAATTTGCATGTAAATTTTTATTTTATAAAATCATATAATACTCAATTTATTTCCCTTTCGCCTATTTTTCATGTGCGCCTCTGCTATCTTAGCAAAAGCTTCCATGTTGAACAACCTGTAATTGGAAGCCAAGAACCGGCCAGCAGTTGCATTCAAACGGTCTGTGCCATGACTTATAATATTCCAGCCTAGCTCAATACCAGTACCAAAGTCACATTCATCAGAGGCAATGCTTGTGTAGGTGAATACTGGCTGTAAGTCAGAGAAACATTTGTCTTGTTCAGCTTTGGTCTTAGCCTGGTCTAGTTTATTTAAGTTTGCTTCTAGTTCTTTGTTCGTTTGGGCCAGTTCTCTATACCCTACCTGTGACCTAGAAGTTAATAACTTTTCAAAATCTCTATAAAATTTATTTTGTTCTGAAAGTAATTATCATAAAATAATGTATCTTAAAATAATGTCACCCACAGCAGACAAATCAGACGAAGTAAGAGGCTTTTTATTATGATTTAAGGAAAGTCCTAAGTAAGTTAAAAACCAATGAAGTAACGCTAGTTATAGGAGACTTTAATCCCAAAATCAATAAGGGTAGTTATGGTGAAGTAGTAGGTTCATAGGGTCTGGGTGAGCTAAATGAGAGAGGAGAATACATACTCACATTTGCTATGGAAGAAGAGTTGGTAATCACTAATACAGTCTTCAAATTAACATACAGAAGGTTGTACGCATCACACTCACCAGGTGAAATGACAGAAAATCTCATAAGAAACCAGATTGACTATATTTTAATAAATAAGATTCAAAAACTCAATAACATTAGTGAAAACCTACCCTGGTTCAGATATTAAGTTAGACCATAACCCACTTGTCGCAAAGTTTCATATATACATAAAGCAAGAAGTACGGGAATATCTGAAGAACAACATATCTAAGTAAGAAGTAGTTAATGATGTTGACACAGAAATAAACCACTTAGAAAACATTGGAAAGGAAATATTAGACCAATACCTGCAACTGAAAAGAAAAAACCATGGATGACCAACAGTATATTAGAGATGATGGACAGAAGAAGAGAATCCAAGTGGAAAGACTATGTTGCATATTAATTTCTAGACAAAGCGATAAAAAAAGCTGTCAGAGAAGCTAAAAATAGAAATCTGGAAGAACAGTGTGAAGAAATCAAGATATTGGAACATAAACACTATTCCTTCAACCTCCACAAAAAGATCAAAGAAGCCGCAGGCATCTATAAATCAAAAAGGCCGGGACACTTAACAGACACTCAAGGAAATCCAATAGTTGATATTGAAGAAACAAAAACAAAATGGATAAACTATGTGACAACATTTGAAGACGATAGGAATGTCATCATCACACAAAATAAAAATGACGATATCAAACCACCTATTCCCAAAGCGGAGGTAAAAGCTTTTATAAACAACATTAAGGAGGGAAAGGCATTTTAAAGAAAATTAAAATTAAACATTTTCTGTGTTATTACATGTACTACAAATCTCTAAAACAAAGAAAACTCACTTTTTATTGTAAGGAACACAAAGACCAATTTTATTGAAGCTTCTAGTAACTATTTTCTTCTCTCTTGCAACAATGGCCTTAGTTTTTCTTGACAAATCAATACCCAGCCTTTGAGCTTCTTTTGTTAGAGCTGCTTGTATTCCACCAACTGCCATTTTCCTGAATGGATTCCCGCTTTTCTTCAGATCTTCCAAGTATAAACTGAAAAGTATTTAAAAAGGTTATATCTTTTTGATTAATTATGACATATAGTTATGAATATTTAAGAAAAAATATTTTCTGTTCATTCTTTCTAAAAAACTTTCCCATATGCTTTTCTTTCTATATATTTCTAATTTGTGAAAAAACAGGAAGTAAAAAGAAAGTAATGCATCACATATGGTATTCTTAAAAAGAACTAAAACAGTACAGAACCACAAAAAATACATCTCACATGTTCTCACTTACTTAACAGCTGCGAAGATATTTCCACCCATAGGAGTTAATATTCCATTCTTTTGTGGAGCGTTTGAGACTAAGAGGACTGGAGTTTTGTCTGGAGCATCTCTAAAATATCCTATATGATATCCATTGGCATCATCACTCCTTAATACTGTTTGTAGTTCTGGTGGATCTCTGTAATATCTCCAGTGGATTAAATAATCTTCTGGTGGTTTGTCAACTTTTGAAAATTTGCCTTAAATAATATAAAATACATTAGTTATTGTAGATATTTTATTCATAGTAGAAATTTTTGTTTACAAAAGATATGAAAATAAAATTTAGTAAAAAATTGTTGAGTCAAGATGCTCAAATATATGACCCTGAAAAGAATTTGCCAGACTAAAGTTGAACAAACATAAACTATATAATTGATTCTTGTTTATCTACCTGCTAGTACATCATATGGTCCAACTAAAAAGATACCAACTTTGCTTAAAGCTTCCGAGGGACATTTGGGGGCTTGTTTCTCACAAAAATCCCAGAATTGAAAGAAATCTGGAGGCATGTCCACCAGAAATTTGTCTTTTATTACACTGTTCCATTCTTTTTCTTTATTTGAATATGTTTTGTCCTTGGTGTCTTTACTATCATCACTGTCTGTGCCTGCAATTACATATAAAATAAAAATACAATATGTTTATCTGTACATCAGTATTAGAAAATTAAATTTTTCAAAAAAATATTGACTTTGTACCATTTTTAGTCTTAATATCTTCTAAATTTTCTTGTTTGTCACTATCTACAGTGTTTTCCTCCTGGATATTAGAGGTTTCTTCCATTTTGTTACTATTGTCTTCAGTTTCACTATGATTACTTTCAGAATCATCATCAGGGTCAGAATCTGAAACATCGTGATTTACCTTCGCATTAGTTTCTTTTGGAATACTCTCTGAACTCGTATTTGAATCATCATCGATAGAATAGTCTTCAGCATCAGAGTCTACTTTTGATGGCTCTACTTTATCGGTTTTTAATTTTTTAGGTGTCTGTTGTGGAGATCGCGGAGTCTAAAACAAAAGAATTTTTGGACATTTATCAATTATCACAATTATCTAGAGAAAGTAAGAGGTGTATATACGAGACATAGTAAATTTTAAACGTATTTTTGTACAATTTGTTACTTTGGTAGTAATTTTAGTAAAAGAGGTTACCTTTCTTTTTTGTGGGTGTTTATATTTCTCATGATGCGTTGGATTTTTTTGATAACATTTGTCGCCGTATTTGCAAACAATTCTATTATCTAATAGTTGGTATTTTTTGTCTTCCTTGTCCATGTTTTTTTATGGAATTTCTAATTTCAAATTTTACTACTTGCTTCTTGTTTACTACGAATTGCTGCTGCTTACTTACTGACACTGATACTGACACTGACACTGTCTTACTGCTGCTTACTCTGGTCTTGGTCTGATCTGATATTCAGCCAGCACAAGACACTACACTACCTTTTTGATTTATAATTTTTTAATAAAATTTTTTGTCTATAACATGTACATAAATTTTAAAAATTCGTCATTTTTAAATTATATAATTAAAATTAACAATTTTTTTTATAAGTTTTAGTTAATATAAAACCTTGAATTAACAAACACTAAATACAGGCAACCAATAATATATGTATGTGAAACTAGGCTTGCCTATAACAGAGAACTACGAACGCAATAAAGAACTTTTCTTATAGATTTCTGTTCTTTTTCTTCATTCGCTATCCCATTGTACATTCTTTATTTTCTTAATTATTCTTTAAATTATTTCTTTATTATTTTAATAGATAGTTTGAACGTTGTGTAAAAATAGAGACCCTATAAATTTATCGATCATTTTTGCTTTGTTAGCTATGTGATCTGCTCCATCGGCTCCCTCGATATGAGTGTTGGGTACCTTGAGGTATCTTATATATTTTTCTTTTCTCTTACTTCTATGATACATTTTCAGTTTTTGGGTATTGATCTGTCAATTTAAGTTAAACTCATTATTTTGTATTTGCCTTTTAGTCATTTTCACGGTCTAAAACTACCAATTACCTTTTAAGGTGTAGGATGTTTTGTAATTAATTTATATAATCTATGTTCTTCGTAAATAACATAAATTATATAATGTAATATAATATTATGTTCATAATATTATATTATGAATAACAAAACAGGAAAAGTTTATGTAAATCACTTACACGTTACCTCACTAAACAACGCCTCGACAGGTACGCATATTCGTAAAGAACATTCAAAAATTATTTATTGGGAGGAGGTTTAGTACTTGTGTTGCCCATAGACAAGCCTCCCAATTCAATGTATTGCAGTTTACTACTTTTATAGTTTGAAAAGTTCTATTTATCCAAGAACTCATCTAATTTATTGAAAATATGACCTAATGTGCCAGGCACGAAGATTACATGAATTAGCTATGTCCTACCGAACAGTACAGTACAGAAGCTGTCTATTATACACCTGTTCCTCACCTGTACTTGGTTGGCCCACTGTACATTTTACCATTATACTTTATTTATAATACACATTCTAGAATTCTTTAACCCGGTCTCAGCATGTACAGGTGTAGTGTATGGGTACCATAAGTTAGTGGAGTCACTTGAAAGTCTCCAAAAAGTGCCTCTCATCTATGAGATAATGCATTACTAATTACTTACTTACTCCGTGGCGTTACCCCTTCGTGAGTTTTAGCCGACTCGACAACATGCCTTCACTGTTTTCTGTCTTGAGCAACCTCCATCCAATTCTCCACGCCCATAGTGCTTAGGTCTCCTGCTATATTATATCACCACCGGAGACGAGGGCGTCCGCGTGTTCTCTTCCAGTTGGGACTTCCTCCCACACCAGTCTTACTGTTCGTTCGTCAGAATGTCTTCGGAGGTGTGCAGCCCATTTGAATCTTCTGGACTTAATTTCTTTTATGATTGGAAAGTTTCGAACGTCGTTTTGAGGATCGAATCGTTTTATAAAGCCCCTTTGTCCGCTTCTTGTCGATCAACGATGATAAATATAATAAAAGTTGAAGTTATGCAGAAAAATGTTGAGTTTATTGACAGTTACTGGTAATTACACAATATGATGTTCTTTAGGTAACTACTGGTAATAAACTGTGCTCAAATGAGCTCAAATCCCCAATTTATAATCTCACAAATAATTCATACCTCATCAGAGAGGTTATTGCTTTCTATCATACCATACCAACAAACTGCTTACAATACAACTTAATCTAGGCCGTAATTCCGTCACTTAGGAAGTTCAATTAGAAACTATATTATTCGGCAATTTATTTAGTTGTAGGTAAATGAACTAATTATTAAAATATTATCTATCTATCTATTTAATCAGCCTTAAACGCCCACTCTTGGGCATAGGCCTCCCTGTTAATCTCCATTGGTCTCTATTTTGGGCGATCTGCATCCAGTCCTTTCCTGCCGTTCTCTTAAGATCGTCAGTCCATCTCATCTGTGGTCTTCCTCTTTTTCTTTTCTTTTCCCATGGTCTCCAGCGTAGAATTCGCTTATTCCATCTTTCATCTTTTTGCCGGAGAGTGTTTTTCTCTGATCCATAAGTTTCTTTTCCTGTCTTTAAGACCGATACCCAGCATCTGTCTTTCCATTGCTCTTTGTGTTTTGGATATCCTGTCGATGTTCTCCTTTGTCCATGTTTGTGAGCCATATGTGATAACTGGTAAAATGCACTGGTTGAATACTTTTGTTCGCATATATAGGGAACTTTTTATTTTTTAGAATATATGATAGTTTACCAAATGAGGCCCATGCTAGTCTAGTCTTCTTTTTATTTCTTCTGTTTGATTGTCCCTGTTCAGCTTTATTATCTGTCCTAGGTATATGTATTCTGCCACCTGCTCTAATTTATTCTGTTTGACTACTATTTCTAATTCGTCTTCTTGGTTTGTCATAGTCTTGGTTTTACTATAGTTCATCTCTAGACCTACCTCTGTCGCTTTTCTATCTAGTTCCTCAACCATCTTCTGTAACTCTTCCTTCTTATCTGTTATCAGGACTATATCGTGTGCATATCTCAAGTGGTTCAAGAGCTCTCCATTTATTCTTATTCCGTATGTATCCCATTCTAATTTTTTAAATATGTCTTCCATAGCCTGATTGAACAATTTTGGCGATATTGTGTCTCCCTGCCTGATTCCTCTTTCGAATTTTATTGGTTCTGTAACGTGTTCGTTCGTCAATTTTATTGTGGTACTCGCATTTTTGTATATGTTTGTTATTAGGTCCGTGTACCTGTAATCAATTCTGCCGTTCTGTAGTGAGTTTTTGATGGCCCAATGTTCTATGCTGACAAACGCCTTTCGGAAGTCTATGAATGAAATGTATAATGGGATTTGATACTCGTTCGACTTTTCAATCAGTATTTTTACTGTTAGCAGATGGTCGCTAGTACTAAACCCTTTCTGAATCCCGCTTGTTCTCTTGCTTGGTATTCGTCAAGCTTAGTTGTTAGTCTATTTGTCATGATCTTCGATAAAATATTATACGATATGGTTTTACAATGCCTCACTTATACTCGGTGAAACTATCAAAGATTAAGAAGTTAAAAATAATGTGAGATTACAAATTAAGGGGTTAATTTGTAATTGAACAATGATGTTGGCCTCTCTGTAAAGTTCTTCGAGCTCTTTGTTAGTTCTTATCCTACATTGTCCTGATGCTTCGTCCAGCACAGGGCCAAAGATCTTCCTTAGGATTTTTCTTTCCCAAACACATAGTCTCTCTTCGTTTGCCTTTGTTATTGTCCAAGTTTTGCTTCCATACATCACAACGGGTCGTATGATTATTTTATAGACCTGTATCTTCGTACGTCTTGTTAGTTGTTTCGATTTTATAAGGTTTTGGAGGGCAAAAAGACATCTGTTGCCGGCCTGAATCCTGTTGTTTATTTCTTGTGATCCGTTATTGTGTATGTTATGTTATAATGCATTACAGTTGTGCAAAACCGTTACCATTCAGACTCTATGCCACATAGTCAGTAGCTTATGTCGTCATAAAAGAGCCTCACTGTATGCTGGTATTCGTTGACTATGTAAACTTTTCTGATTTTAAGGATTCTGGGCGGAGTCCTGTCTTTTCTGATTCTGAGTTGATCCAGATCCATATTTGATCGCGAACAGTGCTTTTTAGAACTACTAAAACAACCTTTAGCTCTGGACCGAAGTATTTTGAAAATGAACCTCGTTTAGCAATTATCAATTATCAATATCATTTATCAATTATTTAGTTGCCGTGTATTCCCGATGACCTTTAACCCATTCCAATATGGCACTGTTTACTACACAGCTTTACCAGTCTCTTCTTGATACTTCCACACTAAATATCTTGGGGCTTTTAAGAGTACTTCTTCTTCTTCTTCAGATGCAAATCCACTAATGGATGTTAGCGATCACATTTTCCATTAATTCTCTATTTCTTGCAATATGTATCAGAGATTGTATGTCGTTAATCCCTGTCCATTGCCTTATGTTTCGGAGCCAGGACATTTTCTTGCGTCCCATTCCTCTCTTGCCTTCAATTTTACCCTCGATTATAAGTTGGAGGAACTGGTATTTTTCATTTCGCATGATGTGACCTAGATACGCCGTTTTCCTTTTCTTGATGGTTTAAGAGTACACAAATACTTACTAAATTCCTTTCATTTGTGAAGTTTTTGAGGTCAACGTTCGTCAGGCATTATCAATAGATGTCCAAACTATTTTGAACCTCTTCTTTCTATATGTCAATGACCGTTTCTGTAGCATTCATGTTATTTCTTATAGATTTGTTGGTCTTTCTTTACTGCCTTGATGTTCTAGCAATTCTTCTCAAATAATCCATTTCAACTGTCAACAATCTTCTCGTCAGGTCTGCATTAATTGTCCCTACTTCAGAGCCATAACAAATCTACTTTGGTCTTACTCTTTTTTTGTTACTTTTGGAAATGTTGCGATCCCATCATAAGGAGTTCAGACATCCTACAATTTTACGTCTTTGATTAATTCGGTGTTTAATTTCAGTTTCTCCCAAGCCGTTTTTATCAATGAGTGCACCTAAATATTTAAATTTTTCCACTTGTTTGATTTCCACGGCCTCGTCTATTAACACTTCAAACATTGCATCTGAATTGATAACTAAATATTCTGTTTTCTTCTTGCTGACTTGTAACCCCATTTTACATATTCTCTGTAGAGACGGTTTATAATAAATTCTAGATTATAAGAATCTTGAGCTAGGACGATTTGGGCATCCGTAAAGTTCAGGAAGTCATTTCCTATGGGGATTCCCATTCCCTGGCAGTGGTTTTTCCAATTTTGGAGGGCTGCCTCAATATATAAATTAAGACGATATATCATATACATCAGCGTTTTGTATAAATAATTTCTAGTAAAGGATACGGAATTTTTATTTTGTTACTCTTATTTCCAGATATTTGAAATTTTATTAAAAGTTTTCGATATGATTTCTTTATTACATTAATAATAACATCGAGTGATGGATGTACAGAAAAAATAAATAAATATTAATATAATTTTTATTGCAAAGACGTACTATTTGTATAATGTTGTTATTAAAAAGCACTTTATGATGTACTTTCATCTTAGACCATTCAAAGTCTCGCAAATAAAAAATATTAATGTTCATCAACTGTCAAAAACTATTACGATGTGATAAATATTTATCTATTTTTATTTGTCCTTAGAACATGTATTGCTGCCAGTAGATTTGGGCGAATTTGTCATAATATTTTATCGTATACAGACTTGGAAGTCGACGAACCGAACATATAAGATTTAACAGGGTATTTGACTATATATTTTCGTATAGAGCAAAGTGATGGAGCAACAACCATTATATCAGCAACAACCCCACTCTATGTTAAGGAGTAGAAGATATCTGAGTTTTCCTATCAATTTTGTCTGAGTTTTACCGCAACATTCTCATAAAAATGTTGGTAGCCTGAGTTCGAAAACTCGTGAACCTGACGCACTCATTTGTTGACGTCAATCTACAAACGAAAATATTTAATTCTCTTCAGTGCGTTTTCATAGCAAGACAGAGTCGAACTAGTTTTTGCATCAGTAAAATAGTTGGAATATGTTTTTTTCTAACAGTCGTTTTTAACACGTTGCATGCTAATCACGCCTATGAGCGTTAAGATATCGCTTCAGTCATATGCTGATGACGCACATGTGAGTTTTTGAGATACCTATGTTTTGTATTGTCTAGCATAAATACCCTTGTGTATAAAAGTTTACTTGTTGGAAGAGTTTGTAGAGGAAACTATCTGTTTATCAATCTAACCTATTTATCAAGCGGTTCTCAAAAACATTTTCTATCTTTCTTTCTTCTACCAATAATTCCATAGTTCCCGTTCTTATGGCTAAAGTAATTAGGTATTCTCGGTTTACTTTTTGTATTAGCCTGTCGTTTATATGAAGCTGTTCCAAAAGTGACAGGTTGGTCCTGCCAGACTGGCAACGCTATTTTTATATACATAATGAGAAATACTCTGTCTATGTCCTTGCTATTTCTTTTTCTCCTTTTAGAATGTTTTCATTAACTTCTTCATTTTCACTTGTGTTTCGGTAATTTCTTATCGGGTGCTGTATCAAATTAAATTATTTTCGATTTGCTTCGTAAATTGGGGTTAAAAAATGAATATTGTTTCTGGTAAAATTATTCAAAGAAAAGCAGTAGAAATTTCAAGTGAACTAACCATTGATATGAAGGCTTCTAGTTCTTCTAGGCTTGAGAAATTTTGAAAGCGACAAAATAGTTGCTTCAAATTCATATATTGCAAAACAGCTGCGGAAAATTACTTAGTAGTTGCTGATCGAAAGGAGCATTTGCAGCATTAGATTTTCTTGTACAATTGCTTTATTTCCTTTTTTTTTAAACATTAAAGAAGAAAATGATTATTCTGGATTGGTTGAAGCATTACATGGAAATACAGGTAGGAATGAAAATATACAGGAGGAGCCAAATTTAAGTGAGGATTCGTGGAAAGACGATCCTATTGGAATGCAAAATTTTAATTTTACCAAATCTTCTGGGTTATTAGATGTGCCAGGGACTGGTCTTCCATATGATTTTTTTTTGCCTTCTTGTAGAAGATATTTTTTTGAGATGATAGTACAGGAAACAAATGTTTATGCCGAATCGTTATTTTTATCCGGTCTTGCAGAACATTCACGTATAAATCAATGGAAGCCTGTGTCTGTTAACGAACTAATAATATGAGCCGAGATCGTTACTTGCTTATTTTGAGATGTCTACATTTTGCCAGACATCCAGAAGAGATATAATAGAAGATAAACTCTATAAAATTAAACCACTTTTAAATTACTTCAATAATATAGTGGCTGAAATATATCAACCAGGAAAAAATCTATCCCTTGATGAAAGTATGATAGTGTGGCATGGTAAATAATCTTTTCGAATATTTATTAAAAGCAAACGTCACAAATACGGACTTAAATTGTATGTGTTGGCAGAACCTAACGGCTTAGCGCTTTGTATGAAATTATATACAGGACGTCATGACTCTGTAGGTGGAAAAGGCCATTCTGAAAAAGTAGTTTTAGAACTAATGCGAGATAAAACTTAACGTTGAACATTCTCTTTTTATAGATAATTTTTATGGAAGTGTTGATTTAGCAAAAACGGTTTTTTCAAAACAATACCTTCTACAGAGGAACTTTAATTCCCAAGAGAAATGGTAACCCTAAAAAAGTTTTAGAAGCTAAACTAGCACAAGGACAGACAGTAGGGCAATACAAAGATAACATTTTAGTGGGAAAGTGGAGAGATAAAAGAGAAGTTATGTACATATCCACGAAATTTAAAAATGATCTTATTTATTAAAGAATAATTTAAGAAAAGACACGATATTTGAGTGCAGCTTCTGTCCTAAAAACCTAGCCTTTGTGTTGGAAATTGTTTTGTACAGTTTTATAATGATAATAATTTCTAATTATTAATATTACTATTGTAATACGTTTTCTATTAAAATTTCTAGTAAATGTTTCTTGTGACAATAATGAGTTTCTGCAATTTAAAAATGAAAGATGCACATGTGAGTCTCTTAGCATATGGATGAAACAATAATGATCTAGGGCTGATGACGCCTATGAGCGTCACGCGTTAAAAAAAAGACAAAATTTAGCAAAAACTTTATGAATGTATTCTGCCAACAAGAAACCAATCACAGTCAAAACGATTTACAAAAAAAAAAATACTTTCAGCACCTATCAATAGCATATTGTTAGACTTTAAGCATGCGACGTGTTAATACTTTATAAAGTCAAAATGTCAAAATATCAGAGGAAGAGTCATCAGCAGTCAGGACCCCGCAGCGATGCAAAGAGCAATCGATGCCGTGAAGAAGGACGGAATGCCTCATCAAACGGCTGCTAAAACTTACAATGTGACTAGGAACACACTAAATGAACTAAACGTCACGTACTAATTAAAAATAAAAATAAATAAATAAATAAAAATCAAGATGCCACTGACAATAAAAAAGTATTAGGCCATTTTCGAGCTGTTTTCAACGAAGAACAAGAATAGCAGTTGGTAAATTATCTCTTGGAGATGGAGGTACCTTTTTTTTTACATTTTGGAGGAGGTTCAAAAACATCACTTGTATCCTCCTCATAGGGTTTACAATGTTGATGAAACTGGACTTATGACTGTCCAGTCAAAGTTTTCAAAGGTTTTTGCTCTTAAAGGGCGACGGCAAGACGGATCCCTTATATCTGCAGATAGATGTGTTCTCAGCACATTTGTAATTTCTATGTCAGCTGGGTGAGATTTTAGTCCTCCTTTTATCATCTTCACTAGACAGCGGATGAAAGTATAACTTCAAGACGGCGCTCCACCAGGAACAGTTTTTGTTTGTCATCCTTTAGGGCGGATGCAAACTGAGATTTTTACATAATGGTTTGACCATTTCCTAAAGTTTGGGAAGCCATCCGAAGAGTTATGCTCATACTTGAGAGACATTCCACCCATACAAAAAATCTAGATTTTATTGAAAGGGCTAGAGAAAATTACACAACTGTACTTCGCATTCCCCCCCATTGTAGTCATAAGCTGCAGCCACTCGATATTTCTTTTATGGGGCCCTTCAATATTATGTCCAAGCGATCGAAAGATTCTTCTAATCCTGGTAGATTAGTGACACAGTATCAGGTATCTAAACTTCTTGGAGAGACATTTCCATTTGCAGCTACTCCAACAAACTATTGAGGTAAATAGGTTTGGAAAATGTGGCAAACAGACAGAAGTTTACTGACGCGGGTTTTGCTGCAGCCATGACCACAGAAATTTCCGTGCAAGACTCTATCTCTCTTCAAGAAGCTGAAAATCAAGAACTGGATGTTGAATATCAAGAGGAAACTTCTGCTGTGGTACAAGGAAAAGATTTATCAGATTCATAACAAAATATTCCTCGACGTTAAGAGACATCACTTTCAAGTAAAGAGAACCCGCCTTCTGGAGCCATAGATTTCCGACCAGCAACCTCTGCATCCTATGTTTTTCAGTGACCACAGACATAATATTACTGTAGAATCTTTAGATCCAAACTCCACATTACTTCTAATCTCTAAAGACTCGAAAAGCCAGGTACTTCAACATTCCAATCCAGTCCGCTGCCTTATTTCAGTACTTCATGTGATTTAATCAGCAACTCCAAGGGAAAGGAGCCCTATACTTTTGCTGTAAGCCCACAACATACCCCAACCCCTAATGCAATTATTAAACGAGAAAATAAGCGAAAAAAATGAACAGCTGCAGTTTTGACCTCAAGCCCTTTCAGGATGGAACTAGTAGCCGCAAAAGCAGAAATAGAAGAAAAGGAAAGGCTTAAGAAAATAAAGCTGGAACTGAAAAAAGGAAAGCAGAGTAACAAGAGGAATGAAGGAAGCAAAGAAAAATTTAAAGGAAAGCAGAAAACGAAATCAAAATCAGCGAAGCATGCTTTATTTAATGACTCGAACAGTGACGTGAGTGATACTGATTTCCGTTTCTGCGAGGACTTATATTCCAAGTCAAGGGGAAATAAAGTATGGATACAGTGTTCGGGCTGGTTACGGTCGGTATGAAGAAGAAGACAATGACTTTATTTGTGACGTTTGTAAATAAACGGTGTAAAACTTTCTTTTTCTACGATGGCAATAATGTTTTTATTTTGAAAATACACTTTCATTTAGCATACAAGTTCAGTTAAAATTTTGTATTTTACATCGGGCCCAGTGGCCATCTTATGGCCAGTTAGTAGGGTAAACAATATATATCTAGAAAATGTACTGAGATAAAGTGAAAATTAAAATTGCCTTATGTGGCTAAGTATATATAATATCGTATGTTAATATATAGTGTATTTCTTATGTATTTTCTTCAAGATAAAAAAAATATATTCCATAGCATGGCCACTTTGACCCCTTTTCCCTACCTAATTATAAGGTACCAAAAAGACTTGCTGACAGACCCAAGAAAATTGGTCAAATAACACACTTTGAAAATGTTGGTTATGTATTACTTAAATACTCTTAAAAGGGGTGTACCTAAAGAACCTTTGGAAAGGGAAATTGTGATTTGACATTTAGTTACTATTGTAAAAACAGTTTGTACTTATGAATTTAATACTTTTTATACATTTTTTTAGTTGTTCTTTTGTTATCAAGATGCTAAATGAACATCATAAAGTCTTTTCTAACTTCCCTGTATAAATAACATTTATTTTTTACAAAAATAATCTATACACAATTAAACTCATACCCTCATAGAGGATATCGTGATAATTATTTCTTTAACAATCCTTATTCACAAATTTCTCCACTATCTACATTTTTAATCAATAATATACAGGACGATCTATTAAGAATCACATTTGTTTCTAGAATAAAATCATTGGTCTAGTGATTAAAATATTGTAAAGTAGACAGTGGTTATTGCAAATATATACTTTGTAAGACTCTTTTATTTTTGTATTTTCATAATAAGTATTGGTAATGTTCACAAAAATAACTGAAGCAAAAGATTTTTGAATTGTTGCTATTACTTGTACCATCCTGTATATTAAGACTTATTATTATTTGACAATCTTTAAAAATCACCAAGTATACAGTGACCAAAAATGTATGTACAACAAAAAACTCACATTTAAGTCTATACTGGATACCTAAACCTGGACATTATCCAGTGGGTGACAGCTCGCATCAAAAGAAGTCATCTGAACCATACAAGTATAAAGAAAAAAATGTATGATTATTTAGTATAATATTTACACAAATAAAAGATCACAATTTATGATGTTACTGGTGTAGAACAAACAACGCGCGACGGTTTAAAGTTTTTTCGCATATAACCAACTGCATAGAAAACAAAAAAACAATAATTTACATTAAGCCGTACTGAATAACCTATACAGGGTGTCCCATAATTAATTGGACATTAGCTAATGGGTGATAGCCGACATTAAAATAAAGCGTTTGAGCTCAAATTGCTTAGAAAAAATGTTGCTAGTTTTCGTTCTACAGGGAGATTCATTAATATTTTTTTTATATTATTTTTATGGATATATTGAAAACTATTCAACCGATTTAAGAGAAATTTGGTATCTTGCTATTATTTAGTATGCTTCATAAGAAAATGATATTAGTTTTACCATTGACACTAGGTGGCGCCACCTACTGTAACATTGGTTCATTAATGGGGCCATAATTTTTTTGTCCGCCCTGTATAAACATTCTAGGAAAAAAAAACATGAAATAACATTCAATTCTACACAAAAAAGGTATTCTTGTTTTAAATCAAAAAAGTACACCGTTTTCGAAATAAACGTATTTTGTTAATGATGCATGTCTCTATTTTTAAGTTTTTTTATAAACAACTTAAGATAAAGGAAAAATGCTACGTCATAGTGAATTTTCTAATGTAGAAATGCGCTATATGATCTGTTTGTATGCCCAGAAAAATTTTTGTTCTCGTAAAGTAGCTGAACTCTATTTCGAACTTTATCCCAATAGAAGGCAACCAAACCACAAAACTATTAGATCATTGTTCGACAGATTAGGCGAAACAGGGTCATTTCATCCCAAAAACAGGAATGCTGGAAGACCGAGAGTAATTGATGCGGATATGGAGGATGAAATTGTTGTGCGTGTTGCAGAAGATCCAGAAACCAGTACAAGGCTTGTTTCTGCGGCCACTGGTATAAGCAAATCTACGGTGTCAAGAATAATACGGACAGAAAATCTGTATCCGTATCGTTTTACTCAGGATTTTCCAGCAAGGCTCCGATTTAGTCAGTTTATGATGGGGCGGCATTTAGACGATCCAATGTTTTATAATAAAATGTTATTTACCGATGAAGCCACATTTACTAGAAGGGGTGTATTTAACTGGCGCAATAGCCATACCTACGCGACAGAAAATCCTCATGCATTTCAAGAACATCATTTTCAACACGAGTTTTCCATAAATATCTGGTGTGGCATATTTCGGGATTGTATTGTAGGACCATTCGAATTACCAACTAGGCTGGACGGAGTAACGTATCTAAATTTTTTGAGAAAAGATTTACCAACTCTTTTAGAAGACATACCTCTAAATTTGAGACGGAACTCTTGGTGCATGCATGATGGTGCACCACCACATTGTAGCCTAGAAGTTAGAAATTATCTAGATGAAATTTATCCTCAAAGGTGGATTGGTAGAGGTAGTGTATACCCATGGCCAGCACGTAGTCCCGAACTAAATCCCCTAGACATTCACTTGTGGGGCTAAATAAAGTCACTTGTTTATAAAAAAAAATAAATAACCATCAAGAGTTATGGCAAAATATTGTAGAGGGAGTTAACGTAATTAGGGCCCAAAGAAACTCATTATTTAAAATAAGACAAAACTTACACAAAAGATTTAGATTATGTAGTTTATCTAATGGTGCACATTTTGAACACTTATTGTAATTTTTTTTCGTTTCGTTTTGAATTATTCACTTTGTTAATTGTTTTATACTCACTTCATTATTTAATTTCTGATTTTTTTAAAATTTGTTACTGAGTCAAAGGTTTAATAAAAATAATTGTTTCAATCACATGCATTTTGTTTGCAAAAATTATCTACTACTAATACATTTAATATTCACTTTTATTTAAGATCTTTTGAATAATGTCTCTAAAAAATACGTTTATTTCGTAAACGGTGTACTTTTTTGATTTGAAACAAGAATACCTTTTTTGTGTAGAATTGAATGTTATTTCATGTTTTTTTCCTAGAATGTTTATACAGGGCGGGAAAAAAATTATGGCCCCATTAATAAACCAATGTTATAGTAGGTGGCGCCACCTAGCGTCATCGGTAAAACTAATATCATTTTCATATTAAGCATACTAAATAATAGCAAGATACCAAATTTTACTTAAATCGGTTGAATAGTTTTCAATATATCCCTAAAAATAATATAAAAAAATATTAATGAATCACCCTGTAGAACGAAAACTAGCAACATTTTGCCTAAGCAATTTAAGCTCAAACGCTTTATTTTGATGTCAGCTATTACCCATTAGCTAATGTCCAATTAATTATGGGACACCCTGTATAGAAAACTCTAAATTCTACTGAATTTAGACACCAAAAAATATGCAAAAAAATTTGCCACTCCTACCCCGACAGTATTTGATTTAATAAAACAAAAATAAATACAGTAAATTGATTGAATAAAATGAAAAGATGTTTTGATATTTAAAGCAGCCTACTTTTTTGAGTTTGTAGTAAATTTCTTGTGTGACAATACGGATTTTTGATGCTAGATATCACCCCTTTGCAACCATTTCAATTGTTTAAGGAACGCTTTATAGTATAACAATCCATCTAACAACTATAAATATACACGATAATCAACCTTAATATATCACTGGGAAAATTAAAAATTTTCCTAATACCGCTAGGAGTATGATTTGTAAGTCCTGGAATACCTTTTGTGCTTCACTGTGCAGAACAGGATCATCGAGGAGATAAGTCCATAAAGCTAAAACAAAAAAAAAACAAATGAATAAGTTTATGAAATTATTTGTCTGTGACATTAACACATGTGTGACATGTCTTAGTTTAAAGCTCTTATCTATTAGGAGGCATGTAAACAACAAAAATTTTCTTAGCAAATTTATTTTTATATAAAAATATGGATAATTTTGTTAAAATAAGTTGGTATAAAAGATATGCCGCATGTAACATACCTCCTCTGTATTGAGCTGAGTTATATGACATGATTCCAGCTCAGGTTGTCAAAACGAAGAAGATCAATATGGTAATGTTCTTTGACTTGTAATTGTCCTAATGATTATATGGTAATAAGCTGATTATTAGGACTCTTTACAAAGGTCTAGTTGCTCAGAATCGGGACCTTCATTGGGGTGAATAAGGTAGAAAAATAATAGATAAATGACATGATAGATAAACGATCGATAAAAAACAGATAACAATATTGTCTTAAAAATTATTACACAATTTTTAAGTTAGTCCCACAACACTATTTTGTTTGCAGGCAAATGCATTTTCTGCTGCTTCCGAAACCAAAAGATTTGCTTGACAGACGAGGTTTTCTTTCCACGCCAAAGAAAGTCCCTTGTTCAAGATGGCGCCAGGCAAACCTAGGGAAGCAAAATATCTAATCATTCGATGCTTCTTCGGTATATACCCCCTATTTACCAGAAGCCTATTGGGTCGGAATGTACAAAACTCCAACCTGAAAACTGTGGTTAGCATTTAGATGATTATTTAAAACCAGCAGGATTTATTTGCGACCAAAGGCATTTGAAAGTGTAAGACATTCTCGAAATGACGGAAGATGATAGGGAATGTAGCGAAGGCAATAATGAAAATTTTAGTTCCGATGAATGAGAAGTAGAATTAAAATCACTAATTGGAATCCAGTTTTACAAATGTAATATTTATATTTAGGTTTAGAATAATAATTTTTATCCATTAAACGGATCGGTGAATATTAATTTTAATGTTTGTATTTTGAGAACGATTCCAGAAGTGGAAATTGAAATGCCAATAAACTTATGTTACCCTTCAATTGTGGCGTATTCCCATTAAAATTGATCTAAAAGTAAGTTGTGGACCTGATAATACATCCCCTTTGTTCATATTTAATTGTAGATTTATTCTGAGTTATATTTTACAAAAAATATTTACTCTATCATTGAGCTCAGGTGTCTTTCCAGAGATATGGAAGAAAAGTTATATTACTCCTGCCCATAATGGTGGTAATAGAGGAAATATTGAAAACTACCGAGCTATATCTAAAATTTCAGTTTTCGCTAAATCTTTTGAAGGGATTGTAGCTGCAAAACTTGGTCCATTATTGAATCCTACTTTAATGCCCGACCAACATGGTTTTATTCCAGGACGTTTTACTACTACCAATTTTTTAGTTTTGCAATAATTTTTGTTGGATGCTCTTGAAGGGTATGAATAGGTTGACGTCATTTATACCGACTTTTTGAAGGCATTTGATAGAGTTAATTATACTGTTCTAATCTCTAAACTTTAAAACGTTGGTTTACATGGAAGATTATTGGTTGGATGGACAGCTATCTCAGAGATAGAACTCAAGTTGTAAAATTAACCAATTTTTGTCATCTATTACCAATGTAACCTCTGGTTTTCCATAGGGTGGACATTTATCTCCTTTGGTTTTTAATTGTTTTGTAAACGATACAAAAAATTGTTTTTAGCATAGTAATATTCTTCTGTATGTTGATGATCTAAAAATTTATAGTCATAAAAAATTCCAATGACTGTAGTTTATTACATAATGATTTAAGTAGTTTATTGCATTGGTGTAGCTCCTTCTTCTTCTTCTTCGTCTAGACATTCACGTCCACATCTGAACATAAGCCTCTTCAAGTCTTCCTTTCCATTGTTTTTTATTGTACGCTACTTGTAGCCAATTTTTCCCGGCAGTCCTTTTCAGATCATCTGTCCATCTCATAGGAGGTCTGCCTCTGGATCTTTTGTGTTGGTATGGTCTCCAGGTTAAAATTGATCTGTGCCATTTGTTTAGATCGCTCCTAGCTACATGTCCAGCGTATTCCCATTTCAACTTTAATGACTTTTGCACTACATCGGTGACTTTGGTTTTCTGTCTTATCCATGTGTTTGTTTTCTTGTCCTTAAGTGATATACCTAGCATTGCTCTTTCCATCGCGTGTTGAGTGACTCTAAGTATATTCATATTCTTTTTTGTGATTGTCCATGTTTGTGCCGCATAAGTTAATATCGGAATAATGCACGCATCAAAAACTTTAGATTGAAGATGTAATTGAATTTGTTGATTTCTGAGTATATGGTTCAGTTTACCGAATGCTGCCCAAGCTAACTTTCTTCTTCTTTTTATTTCTTCAGTTTGAATTTCCCTATTTAGTATTATTTTTTGTCCTAAGTATATATATTCTTCAACATTTTCTATAACTTTATCGTTTATTATTGTCACGGTGTCTTCGGAGTGCATGACTTTTGTTTTGTTTAAATTCATTTTCAGTCCTATTTTAGAAGATTGGGTATGTAGTTCTAAAAGCATGGTTTGCATTTCTCGTAGGTCAGTAGCTATCAGGATTATGTCATCTGCAAATCGTAGATTACTGAGGTAGCGGCCATTGATGTTTATTCCCTTATATTTCCAATTTAGGTTTTTAAAAACGTCCTCCAAAACTAAGATGAACAGTTTGGGTGATAAAGTATCTCCCTGTTTGACTCCCCTGTTTAATGGTGTAACTTAATGATTCGAATTTGAACATAAATAAATGTAAGGTAATGCGATTTTTTAGAAACAAACATCCGATTTCATTTGAATACTATAATTAACCGAATATTTTAGAGGTAATCACAATATTTAAGGATCTTAGGGTAATTTTTGAGCCTACAGCAAGCTTCAGGGGCCACTTTTCTTACGTTTCTAATAGATCCATGAAACTTTTTGGTTTAGGTTTCATGAAACGTAGCATTTCTAAATTTGATAATATTTATTTCAAAAATATCTATTGTTTCAAAAAAATCTACTGTTTCCTTATTAGATCGGTTTTGAAATACGGTAGCAATATTTGGTCTCCTCATTATAAATGCTACAAAGATCTATTAGAAAGAGTACAGAAAAAGTTCTCAAGATTTATTGCTTAATAAATAATTAATAAATATTGCTCAATATTGAGAATACCTGTAAATGAAGTTTAATACACTGTTCTGCAAACTTTACTTAAATTGCCTACTCTTGAAGAAAGGCGAATGTTGCTAGATTTAGCCTTTATATATAAATTAATACGAGGAGGCATTGATGCTAGTGCTCTTTTGAAAAAAGTTTACTTCCGTACCAGGGGCCGCTGGTCCTATGAGGCAGGTGAGGCAGTGCCTCACCAGTATCAATCGACTATTTACGTTCTTTAATTACAATTTAACTTTTTGGAATTTTTTAAATAACTTTATTTTCATTATGATAAAAAATTAAAATATGTACACCCCTGATGTCTTATCTTTGTATATTTCTTCATAATCTACGGGCCGGACAAGGGACAAGCTTAAACCACAAAATATTAAATAAACAACGGCTCCATTCTCCGCGCCAGCAGCTAAATAGTATATCATCTGTGCATCTCATTCTCTCTTTAAAAATTATAGCCGAGGCAAGCCCCACGGCATTGCTCTGTCTGGCATATTAGACATCATATTATGTAGCGAAATTCAACATGATTTATTTATTTTCTGCCCACTATTTCACCGAACAGGAGAGGCATGCCGCTCTCGTTTGGTGTAGTTCTTTTAATTAGCAGCGTTGCCGTTTGGGTACAAAGGTACCCAATTCGCTACATTTTTTCCCTCGGGGTATAAAAGTACATTTTAAATAAAACATAGATTTTTATTTGAAAATTGTAACAACATTGGAGTATTTTCCTTTAGTAGATGGTACTATACATATTGTTCTATTGTTTTCCGATTTAACAAAAAATATTTTTTTTCTATGCATTTACCAGATTGGCAACATTGGTACATTTTGGAACATTTCTGCAAAATTGTTGTAGTAAGTAGTAGTTAAATTACTTCCTGTTGACCTGTTGGTGCGGCAGGATCACGTTTGACATATCTCGTGTTGTTTTTCATTAAAAAAACAGTAAGATTACATGTTATATAATAAGTGCAATTCTAATTAAGTTTTTTTAATAATTTTAAATATTTTTAAAATATCGCCACAGCACTAGACAATTCGCGTAAAATAGATATTCAAAATTTCAATGCTAGGGTTAAAGAAAATCGGCAAATTTTAAAAAGCCTTATAGATATTACGTTACACCTCTGTATGCAAGAGTTACCGTTTAGGGGGCATGATGAATCTAATGAATCTTTAAATCGCGGGAATTTCAAAGAGCTAGTTGTTCTTGTTAGTAAATTTGACACTAATTTAAAAACATTTTTAGAACATGATAATGACTCTAGATCAGTTTTTTCTGGGACATCTAAAACCATACAAAATGAATTAATCGATTCAATTGCTTTTGTTATAAATAAAAAAATTGAGGAAGAAATTTCAAAATCATTATTCTTTTCCTGGCAGGTGGATGAGACTACTGATATAAGCTGCCATTCACAACTATCCGTTATTTTTCATTACGTAATAAACGATAAACCAGTCGAACGATTCATGAGATTTTACGATGTAAGTTCCGGGCGTTCTGCTCAAGATTTATTTGAATTTTTATCTACCAAATTTGATCGTGAAGAAGATGGCACTAGATTAGCAGTCGCCATTTATAACACTTACTAACAAATCTCCCAGATAAAAAATACCTACTAACCCCCAAAAAAATATAAAAATCCCAAACAAATTAATAAAAAATATAAAAATTCAAAAAAAAAATATAAAATAATAAAAAATTCACAAAAAAATTATAAAAATAAAAAAAGGCCACGGGAGAGACCACCTAGATCCTTGAGGCTACAACTTGGCCGCTAATCAAGGTGCAGGCTCGAGGATTACAGCTCCCTCGTTTTTCGTTCGCTTTTATCTCACGATACGAGATTTCATGATAAACGGGAGTAAGTCGCTTAACGACACCTTGGGTATGATTTAAGTTACATTTATGAGCACTCTATTACACATGGTGCTCATAAATACAGCTCAATCGCGGACTTTTTCAAAAAGCAGTCAGCCCTTATGTTGCACCTTCAGTGCACATAAGGGAGGGTGGAGGAGGGCTTAGGAGAGCTTTGAGGTGAGGATGACTTTTGTTGATCCGCGCGCGTATTGTCAGAAGTCCTTCTCACGCCAAGTCATTGTTTGCTGGCGCGAGCAATGCCTCCTTAGCCGGGTATGACTGGAGCAAAGAGAAGCTAACCATAATAATAATAATTTTCCTTAAGTGTAGTGTGCCTCACCATCTTGTACTATCACGAGCCGCCCCTGTTCCGTACTCCCTGTAGAAAACCAGATCCCAAGACTTATTTTATTTAGAACATCATAATCTAACTTATACTGTAAATAAACCCTTACAGAGAATGTGTAGAAATGTAAATAAATTTAATAGTAATGATTTTTTTTTCATTTATCACTAAGTATGTACTATTACGAATAAGATAGAAAATACCTTTTTATCTAATCACATTGTGTTTTAATAGTTTAAGCAAAATTTAAGTTGATGTCATGAAAAATGGCAAGTCCGAAATAAACATTACATTACATTACAAAATAGTAATTACTTTAAGATTTAATTGTTTCATCTCCCCTAAGGGGAGTCCCCTTTACAATAATATGAGATATGCTTGAATTATAAAAAACGGACTCTCTGCAAGATATGCCGGGAGAAAATTTAATGGATTCTCCAAGATCTCGTGGGTATGGAAATTAGGAAGAATTTACAGTGTGAGAAGACTATGCTGCATCATTGTCAAGGTCGACAAGTTAATAGAACGCTGGATATATTTACAGAAAATTATTTCATTATAAGGAAATAATTTGAAAACAGTAATTGACAAAAATGTCATTAGTGTCATTATAGCTAATAGGTTACATTTATTTTCCTCGTTATCAATTACACAATGTTTAATGTAATTGCGTAATTTATTAAAGATATTTATTTGTTGTGAATTTGTAATAAAAAACGTTTTATATAAATTCCATCAAAATATTAATAAAAAAATAAAAAATTGAGACAAAATAGAAAAATTAATAGCTTAATTGCTTTTCCAACTTTTTCTGTTATTTTCCAACTTTCAAAAATATGGATGTGTGGCTATTTGTTCAAAGAGAAAACTTCATCTCTTGCTCAGAAAACGCACGGACCATAAAGGGATGTTCACACGGTAACAACTTTTCTGGACAGAAGATCATCGGTACCGTCTTAATTAGAAGTTACTCGGAGAAAAACAGCTCGGACCGTGCAAGTTCGGAACAGCGACACCTGGTGTCGTAAATCAGCCAAATTTACTGCGCTTTCATGTTAGATCGAGGTTACCGGATAACTGTCAAGGACGTGGCCTCAAAAAAGAATAAGAAAAAAAAGTAAGATTGAGGTTATGTCGGTATGTTATTAAAAGGTAAACGTTGATGTAGCGTAAATACAAATAAATATATTATGGAATTACAGCATTACTGTTAATATGGATGCAATAATAAAAACTGGATTTGAGAAAGTAAATCACCAAATAACTTTTCAACCAAGCACGAGTCAAAGGGAAAAGCTTTAGTAGTGGCAAATGTCAAAAAAGAATGGAAGAATCATGTGGAGTGGAAGAATTAAGAAAAATAAATTACCATAAATAATGCTAATGCATAAATTGCAGGTTAAGCCCATGATATCATCATATTGGTTTGAACAATTAATTCTTTCCCTGTAAACTTTTGGACAGCGAATATATCTTAATGCATCTTCAGAAAAACTTGAACTTGCATTTTTGTAAACTTCAAAAAAATAAAATTCCAACATTAAACTTGATTTTTGAGTTAAAATGAACTCTAAATGAGTGTTATGAAACTAAAATTTACACTTAAAAGTGAACTTTTATTTATTATTTACCTATTTCAAACTGACTTTAAAATCGGGTGCAAGAATAATGCATAGTTTAGGTTATGTTACTTATGCTTTTTTATGATATAAATCCACTTTTCTCTTTGTAGTAGCTTTGTGCTTCGAAGTTGGAAACGAATAAAACTTAAGTTGACAATTTTTTGTTGTATTTTTACAATTTATAACACAGCATTTCCTATATCCCATTTTCTTCAGTGACCAGAAGGTGTAAATAAACAAAACGAATATGAAATATGACAATTGACAATATGAATTTATGAAATCTATAATCTATGAAATGTACAGTAAAAAATGCAAGATTTCTCCACTACTCGCGCACGATCGTTTCTCGTATCCCCTCCAAGTACTTGCACGTCGCCAATAGGAAATACAAACAGGTAGTGATCTATGACTATCGTTAAAACATCATTTCGAGGAAAACGGATTTTTAATCTATTTTAACTGTTAACAATAAAATGTAAATGTTGTCGAATATTGCCATAATAATGACTGACAGATAAAGGTACATCACGCGCTTATCACAGTCAATTAGAATATTGCAGTTTTTTAGAGGTAACATTTAAATAAGGTACTTACTTGGAAAAATGCTATAACAATCCCAACAAATCCAATAATATCCAGTCTTCTTATAAAAAAGTTATTAATTTGGGCATAACAGCCTTGAGTATAGATATCCACGTCTCTGATTTTACCGCAATTTACATCGTAGCTCGCAGGAAGGCAGCAGGAGTCTGGAACCCATTTCTCGTTTGGCCATGCTTCTATCATGTACCAGTCCTCGTAGCTTTTGACACCACAGCAACCAAACTGAAAATAAAATGACATTGAATAGTATATTTAAAGTATTATTAATAGTAGTTAATACAAAGAAAACCTCATGACACAGAAAATGATTGAGATATCCACAGTTCCTTCTAGAAATCGTGAGGAAATCCAATTAACCTTGAAATCTCAGATAAAGATCAAACGACAGAAACTTAAGTTTCTAGTAAAGAAGATGAGACAAAAGAAATGGCAAGTGAAAAAAAGTTACTGATCAAGACGAAAATAAGGCTTATCATAAAATATATGATAAAGATGACAGTAAAATATTGGTGTGCACATGCTTGTGCAAACAGAGAATAAAAATTTCGATGAAGTAGAAGATAAAGAAGATCAAATAAAAAATGAAAATCCAGTAAGTGTGGAAGATACGGAAAATAGAACTTAGGATGAAGAAATAAACAACAGCCGATGGAGTAAATACCGCTGATGAAGAAACTACAGCTGATGAGGTGCATACAACAGATGACAGCTTGCAACTGGATGGATGAGAATACTGAAAGATAGGAAAAAGCTAGTCAGGATATTGTTACGATAAATATTATGACTCATAACTGTAAACATATTCTTTTTAATTCTATTCTGTTCTAGTGAGTTCGCCGCCCTTCTTAAAGAACCGGTCTGTTGTGGGATTCTTTCCAAACGTCCCCTCGTCTAAAAGGAACATTATATCGTGACCTTCCAGCTTTTTCGCCAAGGGTCAGGAAGGTTCATATCCCTCGACCTTATTCTAGATTAACGGTGCTTTATATATAAAGACGAAATTTTATTGAAGACAGTTTTTAGTTTTAAATTTCGAGTCGAGTTTTTTGTCGGGAATGTATATTGTAATGTAAATAAATTATATAATTAAAGTGTGAAAATAAATTAGTATATGGACTTTAATAAGCTTGTAAGTGTTATATATCGAACCTTTGATAATAAATAAAAACAATAAATTAGAAAATATAAAGACTTTACATTGGTGTTCAGAAATGAAATTGTGAAAATTACTACGATTTATGAGCTCACAGTTACGGATTTAAGAAGACATCTTGAGGACAGAGAATTAGCTTCTACCGGAAAAAAGGCTGATTTAGTCTAACTACTAAAGAACGCTTTAAAAGAAGAGGGTTTGGATCCGGAAACTTATATATTTGAAGACAAACATGCTGCTGTCATCTCGTCGACTGCCAAAGTTTCCGGCGATATTTCGAAAATTTTCGGCGACATCACATCATTAGAGAACAAAGTTTCGGACGACATAGCATCATTAGAGAACAAAGTTTCCGGCGACACCGCATCATTAGATAACAAAGTTTCCGGCGACATCGCTTCTTTAGAAGACAAAGTTTCTAACGAGATTTCTTCTCGTTAGAAACCAAGTTGCTGCCGATATGTTGGCCTTCGAAGAAAAGATATGGAAAGAGATGGAAAAGAAGCTGGAGGAAACAGGGGCAGCAAAGAGAGGAAACAATCCAATTACAGCGGAGACAAAAGAAGACGAGACGAAATGTAAGTTGGAAACATGGCCACATTTGAAGGAAGTGGAGGTTCTGTTCATGTCAAAGGCCCAACTTTCGACGGAAAATCGTCATGGAATAACTACATGACACAGTTCGAATCAGCTGCAAGAGCGAATGGATGGTCTGAAAAAGAAATGGCTGTAAACCTGACTATCCCTCTTCGAGGAGACGCCTTAGATGTACTTCAGACCATAGCCGTAGATGATGACGGATGATTTCGAACAACTTAAGAAGAGGTTAAACATGCGATATGGCCACGAACACTTGGAACATGTATATTAGTCGCAGCTTAAAAATCGAAGACAAAAGAACGATGAGGCTCTTCAAGAATATGAGGTAGATATTGCCAGATTAGTACGATATGCTTATCCAACAGCTCCCGAAGACATGATGGAAAAGTTGGCCGTTCAAACATTGTCGGTCTTCGTGATCATGAAATGCAGAGAACACTGCGATTAGCTCGTCACAAGACGCTGGTTGATGTCTTATCCGCCGCCCTCGAATACGAGTCAGCTACGAAGGCCTCTAGCGGGTATAGTAAAATTTGAACTGTAAAAGAGGAAGGAGATGAAGATAAACTTGACCAGCTCGTTAATATGATGAAAAGCATGACATACAAGAAAACGAAGACCATAAGATGCTGGAATTGTGGCGAAATAGGACACGTACGAAGTTCATGTAAGCATCCTAGGTACGACACAAATCAAGAAACTCACCATCAGGAAAACTAGAAAGGGTCCGCCTTAGGGGGGCAGCTTCGGCTCAGAACTTTTCCAAAGACTCTCTCACACTAATAGCTTCTTTGAAATGTCGTGAAGATAGTGTATATGTAGATGGAGAAATAAATGTTAAAAAGCATACGTTGTTAGTGGATACCGGAACGACCAGAACCATTATACACCCGACAGTTATAAACAGCCGTAAGAAACTGTTACCAACGAGGTTGCGACTTCGGACCGCTACGAGTGAAAATGCCAACATTCATGGAGAAATCCAGATACAATTAGGAATTGGAGCAGAAAAGTTCGTCCATACTGTTATAGTTGCTGGCATCGAAGAGGATGTTATATTAGGAATGAAGACTTTACAATATATCAATAGAGCAAAATGGCGAGAATATAGAAGAAGATCTAAGTTAATACATCGAAGACAATTTTATACAACTTTTATACAATTATTTTATGTTTTATTTTTTGTAGATTAGAGTAAATTACTTTTGTTGACTTTTGTACAAATTATGTTGCACAGTTAGGTCAGTTAGTGAATATTGTGAATATTGGTCGTTGAACTTCTAGCAATGCCCGAAAATATTCGGAAATTGATGGAGTAATACCATTTTCTATACAATATTCTCGACATAAATAAAAATTAAAATACTAAATACGATATTTTTAGTTTCTTTTTTAAATTTCAATTTATAGTAACTGCATTTATGAAACATTAATGATTTTGTAGGCTACACCATGATACTATGACTATAAGATAAGATATTGCGCATGTTTTTGTGACGTCATTGGAGACTTGCACGTTCGAAATGTCAGTTTTTGTATATATCAATAAATAATCTTTAATAAATAGTTTGGAGATATCCTTATGTGTACGATTATTGTAATTATTAAACCTCTTAACTTATTTTCGTCTAGTAATTTCATCACAGAATGCATACAAATCTCATTTAACTTTAACAAGAATTCAAATTCTAGTCTCCAATGACGGCATGCGCGAACCCGACCGGTTTTGAGCTACGGGAAGATCCTATCTTGTTATTCATAGTATCATGGGCTACACTACGCAATTTCATGAAACATATTTTGCTGGTGCGTAGAAAATTAAGACAAATCACTAAAATTTACGATTTTCTATTTATAGTTTTCTAGATATATCATTTTATTATTGCTCCAGTAGCACAAATCATACAGATCGTGCGAGACAAAATAGATTACAAAATTTACAATCATTACCACAAAAAATATTGTTCATAATATAACTTTTGATAAGACTTAATGATTTATTTATGTTTTAATTTCTAAATATGAATATATACACGATAATATTTTTTAATTAAATAAAAATTAATGATTTTAAAAATATTGTAACAAGCGAAAAATACTGATTAAAAAATAAAATAAAAAATCAGAGATATTGCAATGAATCCCATGAATCATATTATTCATAATGTATCAAATTCACTATCAAGAAAACTAAGATAATTATTTTTTCTTAAGATTTGGTAGCAAAGTAAACAGTAATAATGCTAAAATTGTAAAGGTGCCAAATTCACTATCAAGAAAACTAAGATAATTATTTTTTCTTAAGATTTGGTAGCAAAGTAAACAGTAATAATGCTAAAATTGTAAAGGTGCCCAATGCAAGGTTCACGTAAGAAATATACCTATTTACTAGATACTGTTCTGTTACTAGTTTTGTTCGCGGAAAGAGTCCCTGGCTAGTTTTCGACAAGTTTCGGACCAGTTGTGCGCTGGCGCCATTAGTTATTAGTTTCCAACTTTAAATTCTCCGTGAACGATTTTCGGACATTTCTAACTGTTTCTAACCTCAAAACAGACCAAACTTTTCTTAACCCTTAACAGGAAAGGCAACATTCTGAAAACAAATGAAAAAGCATTGAAAAGGTCTGATTTCTCAGATGATAATCCACATATATCTTTGTCATTTTATTGTAAGGTACTAATATTTAACAAAAATTAACCTTATTCAACGTTCTAAATGTGGCAAATATCATATCCATCGTTAAAATGTCTTTAATTTGTCAAAAAACACAGTAAACTGCAACTAACTGTATTGGGTAAACAAAATTTGAAACATTTTAAAAGATTGTTAAAAATTGTATAAAAAAAAAACTAAAAATTAAACAAAGTTTTTGAGTAGAACATAACTGTTGAATAAAAAAAAAGGCAACTACATATAAAATACTAAAAAAACATTAAGATTATGGTCTGCAATAATCACCGACTTTCCTTATGTTCATGTTTTCTCGTTTATTACAGGAATTTTCGTTATTGTTATGTTTTCTTTTACGAGATCACTGTACGAGACGAAGACAAACAAAAAACTAAAGGGCAAAGGGCGTGCGAAAAATCCACACTCTGCTCTAATTCACAATGGACCCGTTTCTGACTGATCATGAACCAGTCAGAATCAGAAAAACTCCGCGAACATCAAACTTTCTGTCAAAGTCCCGAATTTTTAACACCGCGAACGCTCAAAACGCAATTGCGCATGCGCATGATACTATGACTAACAAGATAGGATCTTCCCGTAGCCAAAATCGGTCGTGTTGGCGCATGCCGTCATTGGAGAGTAGAATTTGAATTCTTGTTAAAGTTAAATGGGATTTATATGCGTTCTGTGATGAAATTACTAGACGAAAATAAGTTAAGAGGTTTAATAATTACAACTGTTTACAGCAGTAAACACACAGTTTGCTGCTGGAATTATTTTTGACTGTTTCTAGCTTGTTTGGGTCGGCTGATCCAAAAATGTCTCCAGATTTGCTTCATCAGATCGTTTTCAGAAAATACGACAACAGATCACATTTCTAACATATAGGGTAATTTAACGCAGCACTACCCACATATGTAGTGCTGCTACCCATCAAATAAACAAAACACGAATAAAAAGTAAGATATTTATTGTACAACAATATTAATTATCAAAATCATCACACATATCTGTCAAAAAAAACTTTCATCTAATCTAACCAGCATCCCAGTATAAATCTGTTATTCGACGTCACCTAAAAACTTCGTTTTATAGTATAACCGTGTTTGTTAAAATTGTTGAGCATTTCTTCCATTATATCCCGACAATTTTCTGATTTATTGTTTCCAAGAAAATTTTTAAACAACTTTCACAAAAGACCACCATGAGTTGCATTCAATTTCATTCATCGATTATGTAAACTGCAAATCTTCTATAAGTTGTACCTGAGAGCAATAAAATATTCCGGCTTTCAATTTTTCTTTACTAAGTACAGGAAATTTACTAGACAAGTATTCAAAACAAGGACGATTCTGATCTAGGGCCCTTACAAATTATTTTATCAGCCCTAGTTTAATAACGGAGGTAATATTATTTACTTTTGGTCGAAAAATGCTTCGTTAACTACATCAGCTTCTCATTGAAATAAAGCATCTCTAGAACCCCATTTTCTTTTACCCCAGTGTTGGTCCTTAGCCCTGCTATTCCAACGATACAGGAAACAAGGAAATTTTGTATAGCCACATTATTGTCCCAGGAGAAAGTTCACCAACTTAAAATCAACACAAATCACCCACTGATATTGGTCATACTTGATGTTTTTTAGCACCAGCGATATTGTTTTATATTCTTCTTTCATTTTTGTAGAATGCCCAATTAGTATACTCCCATATTTGTTGCCATTATGCACTTTAAACTTTGTTTGGTACTGTCGATAAAAAGACGCCAGTGATCTGGTGTATACTACGATACACCTATTTTTTAAAAGTCCTCTAATATTGTTACAAAAATCCATATCATTTTGCTGAGAACAAAAGGCAAAACATATTTTTCTCTATTACGGTAGTATATAATTTGGGGTCTGGGTGAAGAAGATTCTTTTCCTTCAGTCTGGAGGCAAGCAACTGAAGAATCCTTTGGAAGGTTCAAATCTCTGATAAGATCGATTCGCTTTTCCTGAGTAAAGCGCTCAGGACATGTTGAACCCCCTTCAAAATCACTGTTATCTTCCTCGAATCTATTTGTCTGTCGTTCATCAGATAACGTTTTGACATTATTCTCTGGCAACTTAGGTAGACTGTTAAATATTTGAATGCGTATCTGCTCAAGCTGATGTGGAATTGGCCTTATTGCTGAATGCAGGTTAGGATATGTCCACGTATGTCGATTGTTACGATTAATGCCCTTTATATGTTTACAACATACTTTATATTTGGAACACCAAATTTTAAACATTTTCGATGTCCTATAAATAATGTCGATTTCGTAATCGACAAATCTGAATGTAATCGATGTAAATCGAAGTCCGATAAATGTTATAATACACAATTTAACCGTATGGTTATATGTACCGATAAAAGGATTCCCCAAACCGACGGGAAATTTTCGCAGCCGTAACCTACGCGGAATCGCGGCGAATCGTATGGCATGACGGCTTATACAGGTGTTCAGACAAGTTGGTTTTTTCCGCTGCAGTTATAGTTTCGCGTGAATTAAAATGGCTGTTACAGAAAAACTAATTGAAATTGTGAAACAATATCCTATACTTTATGATTTAAGGGACGAAGATTATAAAAATATAAGAAAAAAGTTTCATTGGAGTTTCAACAAGAACAAGAAGCAGCTGACTTTTGCACTTCCAATTCAAATACTAGATGTTCTTCTCGGAGCAATACACAGTTAACACCAATACTTTCCCCTATATGTGTTGATACTAACAATACTGAATGTGTCCCGTATCAAGTTATTGCTTCTGGAGCTACCTGTTTTCTTTTAGTTTCGGCAAGTGCCAATAGTAAAAGAGCTTCTTCTTCATCAGACGAAGTCATTGTATTTGTAAATTACGAATAAACGACTAAACATATAATTTGTTCACATTTGTATGGCGAATAGTCGCGTCGGGTTTCGCGCCAATGTGGGGAAGCCTTGTCCGCTACCGCTCCGCCTGCGAATGTTCCGCAACGGAAAATTCGCGTCTCAAAAGTTTCGCGTCGGTGTGGGAAATCCAAAAGGGTTACCTAAAATAGAAGTAGGTATAGAGTACCAACTGGAGTGGGATTTAAATAGTTCATGCAGTAAGGTTTATATCTAATTGAATGAAAATGCGATAATTAATACGATAGATCGATCAATAAAAGGCATTTAATACGTATTTCGCTTTATTGAATCCACTTTATGTTGTAGATTATGTAAGATTAGGTTAATAATTATTTCTTACTTGTGTCTGAATGTTATCCCATATTTGTACTAAACTGTTTGGTCCATGCAATGAGACGTTGTAGTGGTGGTAGATACCATTTTGTAATTCTTCGCTGAGCGTGTGTTTCAAGCTCTCTCTAAAAATGAAGGCCACGGATCCAAAAACGAACTCCACCAGGAATATGAAGACCACCAGACAAAAATACTAAAATAAAAATGATATGCATTAATATATTATTATCAAAATGGGAATTTTTTAAAATGCAATGAATATTTTATATAAACTAAATGTTATAAAAATTTAAGATAAACGACTTATAGTCCAAGCTGTGGATAAAAAATGGTTTTTTTATGCATACAACTTTTATGTTTTAATTGGAATACAACTTTTTGATATATATCCACAAGAAATAGTCTGATAAAAATTATACAGATACTTCGTATAGAAATTGTACGGCATATCTACTGTTTTGATTTTGTCATACGACCAAGCGGACTTTGTAATGATAAGCGTATAGTTGGTTGCCTACATTAAGTGAGTTTATCTTTTCGACTCATCTCCACGCTGTTTAACAATTTGAGTGCAGAATAATAAAATTGTTCAAAATTATTTATGACTTAACATCTCAGCAGTTACGTTTGGAGGAAAAAATAGAGGATGAAAGATATTTAAAGATAATATTTTCTAAGCTGCTGTACGCCATCAAATATACAAAATGCTTTAAAAAATGAATCATATATATTTAATTCATTAGAAACTCAACGGTGAAGGAGGAACGCAATATATTATCACTTGTATTGTCCCTAAAAGTACATGAATAAAATTATCTATGGCTTGTTTCCTTCTTTATACCTTTTTTCTCACAACCTAGGTTTAGGTTTTTAATATAAATCCTATTTATAATTAAGACTGTCCTTCTTGGTAATGGCATAAATATTTTCCTTTTAGTATTCTCTACAAAAATATCTTTACTGTTTAATTCTTTGGTGATTTTCTGCTTCTTATAAAACTTTGCTTAGGATCTTATAAGAAATATGTAATATATTTTATAAATTGTGTAAAAGAACCCTTTTGCTAGCTTAATTTGGTTTTTTTATCCCTACACAGATTTTGTATAATATCCACGCATTGATTATCAAGTTCAATTGTGCAACGGACTCTGCCTATTGATGAGCTAGCATAGTCTAGTAGAAGTTTGTAATAATTTACTCTATGCTTTGCTTGTGCTACATCAACGAAGCCGTATTAGTGAGCCACAGGTTATCCTTTAACATTAATCTTCTAGGTAGCTCCTGATTAGCCTACATGCGAGAATATCTGGCAGCTCCAGTGGGGACCATGCGAGAACGTTTGGTGTCAAAATTCGCAAGGTGGTCGATCGTCTCGATCCTGGTTATTCATGACTGTTAAAGTATAACATGCATAACAAATATAAATTCTTGGGCTTCTAAGCTCTTTGGTCTATAAGACACAGGCGCACCAGATTATTTTCAACCATTGTTTCGACTTGAAATATTGTAATAATGCTTCCGAAGGTCATTAATAAACCGCCATTCCGTCTTTCTATGTGCACTCTAGCTCTTTCTCACAGGTTACACACATGTTTTCTAATTCTACTATATTGACGATAAAAAAAACTCCAGCAAAGAAATAATGAATTGAGCCATACGCGTAATCTTTTAAGTTATCTTGTAATTTAGCTGTCCCTATGAATTTTATTAAGAATTGGGACTGTAGCGGAGAATTTATTTTTTATTTAATGTATGGCATATTAAGACGACATAATAAAAAGCAATATTTTTTATAAAAAAACGTTAAATGGAGTATTACAAACGAACATCTGATATATCAATATAATCTAAAACATTTTCGGTCACATTCAGGAAGTCCATTCTCTTGGGTTTTATTGAAATTCTGTCAATATATTACCCTCCTTATCTCTTAACTTCTTTTGTCTAAATTCTATTTTGCTTTTATTCAGTTTCTGGTAAAATTTTCTCGCCTCGATTTTTTTCTTCCATACATAGATATTTATATTCCTCCTCTGCTTGTCGGGTTCTGTACCCATGTTGCATCAGTAAATATGCTCTGTTTTTTCTTTCTGTTCTAATCTGACATTTCTTTCAAAACAGTCATTCATTCTTGTTCTTTTTTGTTTACCTTCCATGGCTAATAATTCTTCAGCTGCTTCTTTCATGATGTTTCTGCACTCTTCCTACTCTTCATTCTTCCTACTCTATTTCCTTTTTTAAATGTTTAAAATGCTACCCTTACTCTACTTTCGACCCAGTAGTGATCAGAAACCGCATTTGCTCCTCTTTTGGTGTGGACGTTTATTATATTCGATTGGTGTCTTGAGTCCACAATAGCATGATCAATCATATTTACTATAAGTCCGTCTGATGATTTCCAGGTGCCTTTGTGTATATCTTCTCGAGCGAAGTTAAAATTTGCTGATTCAGCTGTTGATTCATCTCTTGTGTCTTTATTTTGCTGTGTAAACACATTTCGACATGAATTAGAACATGTATTCTTTCCGTTATTACATAGACGTCTCGATTATTTGTCACTCAAGAGAATTAAACTTTTATTAGAAATAAACTTTGAATCGTGATAATTGTGTTTCATTCTGTTTACTACCATAAACACAATATGTAGAATCGATTGCGGGGAGTATTGTATTAGTAACAATATGATTCATGTCATACATGACTCGATGTATAACTTCTTCCTTACAAATAATCACGTTTTGGCATGTTTTTAGAAGACATTATGTACATAGAGACCAAACAAGCATGTGCAGTTGCTAGTACTCTTTCTATTGACAGACTAAATATTTGAATATCCTTCTAAAATAAAAAGAATAAGTAATTTGAGTATTTTACATATTGAGGTATATAGTCGACTTCCGGTCATTCGCTTAGTCGACACATTATTAATGTAAATGATCATATTTTGGCAACGGGTAAAGGCAACATATTTTCTTACGCGTCGCTTATGATCGAATTCAAAATTTCCTAGAATTCATGATGGGCACGTGACTTCGGCTATATTTCACCATTTAATGCTCGTGATTTTGGATGACTAATTTCGTTTAATATTTGCCAGATTTATTGACAGATTTTCGTAGTAGATTTGTAGTCCAGATGGTATAACGGCAGAATTGATTAAAAATGGGACATCTTAAATTTAACTTAAAATAGACATAAGGAGAAAACAACTCTTCAGAACTGCTACATACAGAGTAAATTGTGCCGTGATAATCGCAAATCTTCTTAAAGGATAAGGAATACTAAGTAGAAGTAGAAAAAAGTAATTAGAATGGCGACTAGCCTCTCCTGGTATAAACCTGACATATCCATAACCTCAAGACCAAGTTTGTAAAAAAAGAAAACATACACAAAGATATATGCTCACAGAATTAGAGAAGATAGTAAGATTATGTCTCAGAACTTAATGAAATTACAGGCAGGAATTGCTCAAGAACGAAAAACCCCAACTAACTTACTAAAGTCATACGTGATGCTGTTGTCAGCGTTATGAACAATATATGGGAATGTCAGTGTCATATTTCACTTGATACTCCTTGAGGTTAATTGGCTGTTTATAATTGTAAATAATTTTACTTATTATTAAGAAAGTATGTAAAAAAAGAAGGAAATTAAAATATGTAGCTGCACATCTATATACTGATGGAACTCTTATAATTTCACTTTTCTTTTTTAATAAAAGAACGAATGTAACAATACAATTTATAATTTATTGATGTTGTGTTTGGACACTATCCCACAAATTACAGAAACGATTAAAAATATTTTTGTTTGATTTACTATTTATAAATATTACTTGCCTTGTATTTGATGTGATAATTATTATAAATAAACAACTTGGCAAAGTGTCGCCTACACATAAATACCTACAATGTATCTAATGTTTCCTGTGATGTAGCGTACACTATGAGACAAAGAAATGAGATAGAGGTATGAATATTTTTATGTATCTATTGAAAATTTATGGGTTAAAATAGATATTTTTATTCAGCTATGGATTCAGGGTTATTACAGAATCGATGACAATATAAAATATGTGTCCAGTGTCCACTAGGAAGCAATAGCTAGATTGCGCATAAGAGGAAGGAATTTCGTTGATATGTATTTAATTTCAGGAGAAATTAAATAAATCTGAACCTTTTTCATGTTTGTATTAAAAACTGAATAATTGAGGCAAGGACTGAAATAGAAATAAGAGGATAGAATGGCCCTCTCTCCATCTTTGATAAATCCTAAAATAGCAGACAAAGTACAGAGGCTGGCGATTTATGAATTACAAAGAAAAAAACTGGATTAAATAAACTGTAAATAAACTGTATAAAATCGCAAATATGGATGGAAGACTACAAAAAATTATTAACATAAAAACGGAGAGAATGTCTGGAAAATTATGTTATACCATGTTTAGAAGTCTTAGTAAAAAATTTACTAAGATCTAAATTAGAGCTGGAAGGTCAGATAATAGCACAAGTTATGGAGTTTAAATATCTAGTCATCACATTATCTAGCTACAAAAAGCTCAACAGAGCTAGAAGTACTGATATACGACGTAGATACAAGGTATAGAACATCAAGAACCGAGTAACAAATAGAAGAGTAGAATGGAACAATCATATAAATAGAGTAGTAAAGGTGACAAGTGACGGTGCGCAATAGGTAGACGATCAGTAGGAAGACCACGAAAACGATGGAACCACAACTTGTTGGAGGCACATTGAAAAACAGACAGAGCCATGTCTATATAAAAATAAGAAGAAGAAAAATAGGTTTAGATGTAGAAGTGAACCTGTAAATATTAACGGAAAGCGACAAAAGCGGTGAGTAGTATAAAGAATGGTAAAGCTTGTAGTCCAGATGGTATAACGGCAGAATTGATTAAAAATGGGACATCTTAAATTTAACTTAAAATAATCTAACGTATTTTATATCGCTTTCAATCCTGTTCTTACTGACAATCATCATTCCTCTTTTTTTGTATTTAGAACCATTCCATACGTCTGGCAGTACTGCATGTTGCGATTAATCAAAATCTGCAGCCCTTACAAAAGTAATATCACCCTCACAAAATTTAAGAAGCTGTGGTTAATGTCATAGAACACATTACTCAAGTCTGTCAGACTCAGCAGTAACTGTTTTTAAAACACAATATTTGGACAAATTCTTAACGAAAATCTTTAAAGCCTATTATCTCAAAGTAATTATTTTGTTACATGACACCTTTATCCACCTGTGTCTTTAAATATTTCTTTTGATTTATTTGTCTTAAAACTTAAAGTGCACTCCCCGTATTCCATTAGTTGCGCAAACATTCAGAAAACTGTATTTAATGTGTAGATATTTCCATGTCTAAACACACCACAGGTGTGGTCTTTATTTTTCAATTTTAGTTTGATTGTTTGTGAAAAATCATGACAGAAGTGATTCACTTAATTTAGTTCCGATAAACAATGGGTAATTGGCAGCGGCGGCTGGTTACAATTATATTCAGGGGGCACTTATTCTAGAATAAAAAAAATAGATTCTTACAAAAAGCCTACTTCTTACAATGAGACTCAATCATTCTGTTTTTATAGAAGATAAACCCTTTCATCACCTTTTCGTTAAAGTCAGAAATTTCTCCAACCAAATGTTTTTTCGATCGACGGCATGGCAATAAAGCGCTGACAGTTTTTCTTCCGATATTATATACCTTAGAAATGGCTTGATCAATTTTAAAGTAGACAAACTTCTTTCAGAATCTTCAGTTGTCATTGGCATCGTTAATAATAATCAAAACTTAACATTTTTTACAAAATTTTGAATCCAAACCAAATGATTTATACTCAGAGCATACTTTTTTAGATATGAGTCTTTAGATATCAATGTCTTTAAAGTTAGTTCCTTTGTATAATGTTCATAATTTTCTCTTTGAAACAACTGTGCACTAGATAGGTGATTTTTTAAATGCAAAATGATAATTAATTTGAAATATAATAGCGGTTTTCCACTAAAGGGACAGTTGAGTTTGTTTTGTTGGTGATTTTGAGAACTTGAGAAACATAAACAAAACCAAAACTCTTAATTCCATCAAGCGGACATTTTGTTTGTGTTTTGATTTTGTTTTTGGTCCTTTTCAACTGGTTATACGAGGAAATCAAAGCATAGTTTTTTCTTCAACAATGACCGACCAACATATTTAGGAAATAAAACGCAAAAGCTTGATGGATTGTGACCAAAATTCTTTTGCTTATTGTGTCGTCTTCTAACGAAGGTTGGCGATGACTCCTTTAAACGTTTCCTTACCTTTTGCCTTTTGCAACGTGAAATATCTGTTCAAAACATGTTTTTCTTTCTTCCCAAGCCTTTTCTTTTCTCTACTCTTCATTGCATGATGACATGTAGAAGAGAGTATTTATCGTTTCGAAGTATGTGGCCCAAATACGATGTTTTTCTTATTTTAATTGTAATTATATTTATTCTGCCATATTAAATTCGTCCTACTTTTTCGCTTGGGACCTAACATAACCTAACATAACTAAACTACTTGGTTGTAAAATTCTGTCCTGCATCAGTTTTCTTAATTTTTTACATTCATATTGTAAAATATTGTTTTTAGAGAAATGTTTCTTTCAATTTCTATCCAATGATAAACAATTGGGTAATTTCTTTGCAGGACTCCATTTTTTAGTTCTATTTTTTATAGCTGTCTAATGTCTAAAATTCGAAACCATATTACTTGACGCCATCTACGAGTTCTTCTGCCAGTTTTATAGCATGCACATTTCTTATCCAATGAATCCACCCCACCTTTTGTCTCGTTGTAAAAGTTTATAATCTCTGGCTTTACATTAACTATTGTATTGGAATGATGCATAGTTGACACTAACAACACTGCACGATTCTTCTTAGGAACAAAATATACAAGACTCTCGCTTCCTGTAAAACCAAATAAGGCAGAATTAGGTGGCCTGTTTTTTTGGGGATGAAATTCAGCAGGAACCTCTCTTTTATTTCTTTTTAGAGTTCCAACATATGAAATTTTATGGCTTCTCAGTTCCTTTATGAGCTCAATGGACGAAAACCAATTATCTGCTGTTATGTTTCTATTTGTACCAGAAATTGGTGGAATAAGTGTCAAAACATCTAGAGTGGGGATGGATAACTTTTTGGATTTGCTCTGCGTGTATCTTTTTCAGACCGTATTTGTCTGGCTTATTTTTTAGATACATCCTGAATTGGCTTCTTCTTCTTTTTGTGCCACTCCTATCGGAGATTGGAAATCATCAAGGCTATTCTGACCTTGTTTACGGCTGACCTAAAGAGTTCATTAGTGGTGCAGCCAAACCACTCTCTCAAATTCCGCAACCATGACATTCTTCTACGGCCTGGATTCCGTTTTCCTTCTATTTTTCCCTGCATTATATTTTGAAGTAATGCGTATTTATGTCCTCTCATCAGGTGACCAAAATATTCGAGTTTTCTTCGCTTTAGCGTTAACAAAATCTCTGGGTCTTTTCCTATTCTTCGTATTACTTCACAGTTTGTTATTCTTTCAACTCAACTAATCTTCAGCATTCGACGGTAGCACCACATCTCGAAACTTTCAATATTTTTCATGTTGTTCTGTTTGAGAGTCCAGGCCTCTACACCGTATAATAGCGTGTTAAATACATAGCCTCTCAGCATTCTTAATCGTAGAGGGATGCTTATATTTCTGTTGCAGAAGAATTTTCTCATCTTTATGAAGGTGGCCCTGGCAATTTCGATACGTCTTTTTATTTCACTGTTTTGGTCTCCAGTTTCGTTTATTAAAGTTCCCAAGTATTTGTATCTTGATACTTTTTCAACTTGAGTGCCGTTTATACTAATATACGCTGGTTGTGTCATGTTTTTACTGAAGATCATATAGGTACTTGGTTTTTTTAATATTGATATTTATACCATAATTGTTGCAAGCAATATTTATGTCTGTAAGTAATCTTTGTAATTCTTCTACTGTTCTTGCAACTAGTACAGTGTCGTCCGCGTATCGAATATTATTTACAATCTCTCCATTAATTACGATTCCTCCGTTTGCTTGTAAAAGGGCTTCCTGACAGATGCTTTCACTATATACATTAAATAACAGAGGTGACAAAATGCAACCCTGTCGTACTCCTCTACGTATTTCTATTGCTTGTGATGTTTCAGTTTCTATTTTGATGTTAGCTTTCTGATTCCAATATAGATTAAGAATTATTCGCAGATCTTTATTATCTATGTCCTTCCTTTCAAGAATCTCTCTAAGCTTATCATGGCGTACTCTGTCAAACGCTTTTTCAAAATCGATAAAACACATATGTACCTCCTGATTAACGTCTAGGCATCTTTGTGTGAGAACATTCAAACCGAAGAGAGCTTCTCGAGCACCAAGCCCTTTTCTGAACCCCATCTGTGTATTACTAATATCTGACTCCAACTTTTGATAAACTCGGTTGTGGATGATTTTTAGACATATCTTTAGTAGGTGGCTCATTAAAGATGCCTGATGCCTGAATTGGCACCTTCCTCTAAATGCAATAAGCATTTCATCTATTGTGAGATATTCACCACAGCTATAATTGGACTGGCAATTAATTATAAACATATTAAAAATATTGGATATAGCTGCCAGTTTATCTCTATGCGCAATACGTTCTTGTCTAGTAGCTGGGTCGTCAAAACAAAGGCTTCCAAGCAAAAAATAAAATCGGTTTAGTGACATGGTTGCTCGAAATATATCACGGCCAGTACCATTCCTAGCAAATAAAGACCTTAAATCTTCATTATTGGATTTAAATACCCCAGCTAAATATAATAAGCCTAAGAAGGCCTTTAATTCAATGATGTCAAGATGATTGGTATATTGACACGATAAATTGTGTAAATTATATTTAGAAGCCATATTAGTTATTCGTTCATTGGTTTTCTCAATAATTTCTTGTAATATATCGTGGCTAATAATACATTCCCAAGCATCAACTGGTTTCTCTGGCATAATTGCTCGAGCTTTTCCAATAACACCAGGTAAATGACTAATTAAATTATGCTTACGTGTTGGAGAAAAGGTGGGAGAAGTTCTAGACCACTTGTACCTATTTTTGCCATAAAACACATCCCTTGAGTCAGCTATATCACTTTTTTCGCCCGAATATTCACTACCAGTTTCGGAATTATTAATTTACCAATTTTTTCGTCATCATCGTCCCATTCCTCTTCACTGTCTGTTTCGTTATCACTGTGTTCACTAGCCTGGTCTAAAAACTCACTGTCACTATCTAGTCCATTGCCCATAATTTTTTGTCCCTCCTCTTCAAGTTCTTTCTGTGTCAGAGCACGTTTATTGCGACTACACCCCGCCATTTCAAATTACTCGTTAATTGCACTAGAAACACTTATACCACAAGCGGGTCAAAATTGACCCTATGCGTGCCTAACTCTGCAGTAGTAACAGATAAACTAACGGAATTTTCGTAGATCGATAAATGATTAATCACCTACCGGTCGAAGATTAGCAGAAAGCAAGCTATGCTCAATCTATGTTTCGGTAGCGAAACTTGGCACTAAAAATGCGGGGGGTCAATACCCGCCATGGTACTTAAGGGTTAAGGTAGATATTTCTTCACGAGTCCATCGCTTTTTGAAAATTTTGCTACCTTCAGGCATGATCTATTCAGTTTCAATAAAAAGTGTGGGCGATTTAGAAAAAATCTCCGAGCTAAAACATCAACTAATTTGGTACAAAATTTGTATTCAGGATTAGTAAAGCGACAATAATAACCACAACATGACCATTTCCACTAAACAGACTCGAGTATCAAAACACGCCGAAACCCTTTGATGTTACCGCTTTCGAGAGAAATCCAAAAAGCAAAACTAAAACTGTTGCAGTTTTATTTTATTTGACACGAGTTTGGATTAAAACTATTTTTCAAAATTATCAATAATTGTCAATGTACAGAAAAGTCCTCGTATATTTCACTCAAGGTGTAAGGCGAATTAGGACCAACCCCGTACATTATACGCAAAACACCAAGGTGTTAATTCGCCCGCATATCCAGCATATTGTTAACGTACCAGCAGCTGTTTCATCTCAATACAATACCAGCCAACCCTATATCGGGTTTCTATGACATAAGAATGGGTAATGAATCAGCTGATAACAACAAAAATATTGAATGCACAATGAAAACAAGATCGATTTGACCTTGTGTTTCGGTTTTTACTAAAGTTGAAGTACAATTATTATGTGTTTTCGATGCAACTGGAAACTATTATTGGGTATTTACATATTTTTTTTTGTATCTGAGTCCGTTGGTGAACTGGGGTTTGAAGGGGAACAAAAAATTTTAACTATATTTTATCAACAGCATTCTCTAATTTTTGCTTTTTAGTAGTATAGAAAGAATATTTATTCTTTTATGAATATTTCCTTTGCAACAAGAAAAGAAAACAGTATAACATAGAAAGAACCTAGGTACTGTAAGTACAATTAATAAAAGAACTGCATAAATAGCACATGTACCAAAAACTAATAGATGTCCGTTTTTTAGTCGATTCATGCTTTCCGTATTTCAGTCTCCATCTCTTTCTGTCTCTCCAATTTCCCCCTTCCAGGCCTCTCTCTCCTGCATGGCGAAATCCACTTCTTTCTTGCATAATGATGGAGTTCTTCTATTTTCCTCCCTTCTCATGTAATTCATGTTAGTATTTTCTTTATCAATCACTCATCGTTTATCTTCATTACATGTTCAAACCATTGTAGTTGTTTTCCTTGAATTTTCGGATTTAGTTTGTGTGAAATTGGTACGACGCATTATTTTTTCACGCCACACAGTGTTTCTTGCAAGGATGTTCAACACCTCCACTATCATTTAAAATAGTAAATCATATAAAACTGTTTTAAAACGCTGTAACAAACACTGCTTTAAAATTAATCGTTGCAATAATATTTCACTATCCTGTACTTTATGCGTTACATATTTTTTGTAATTTTTTTTTTTTAAGTCATATTATGGTTTTAAAAAAGTGAATTATGTTGTTTTAGAACAGAAATAAAAAAAATATTTTTTTTTTGGAAATTTTATTGTCTGTCAAAGTACATATAAGCATTGATCATCATTAATTGCATCATTAATTGCATCAGATGCAATTAATCTACTGGCTAATCTAATAACTGGCTAAACAGTCATCACACAAAAGTCATAGATACCCAGTTAAATCAAACAATGAGGCACATAACGGGGACTATAAAGCCCACACCAACCCAGTGGCTTCCAGTTTTAAGCAACATCGCTCCTCCAGCAACAAGACGACTAGCCGCATTTAACACTCTAGTTCAAAAATGCCAACAAAACCCAGAACTACCGATAAACACAGACATCGCTGAACTACACCAAAGGCAGTTAAGACTGAAATCCAGACATCCACCTACTAGAACTGCTACAAAATTGGCTGTTTTCACAACCGAAGAGCACTGGATGGGCGAATGGAATCTAGACATCAGAAATTCCAATCTGATAGAAAACCCCACAATCAAACCAGACGGCTTTTCTCTTCCCTGTCGTGAATGGTGCAACCTAAATAGAATACGAGTTGGTCATGGAATTTGTAACAAATCGCTGAATCAATGGAGTATAAATGCCAGCCCGGAATGTGACATATGCAGCGCCGCTGAACAAACCATTAACCACATCGTCTTCGAGTGTCCAGCCACCAAGTTCTTTGGCAGTGTTTTATATGTTCTGTGTCAGTGTTTACCTATTTACTTACTTATTTATTATTGTTATTGTCACTTTTTTCTTCCTTTTCTTTATGTAAAACTGCAATGTGTAAAATTCATACGAATATATATATATATTATATATATATATATATATATATATATATATATATATATATATATATATATATAGATATATTGCATCAGTAGTAGACCACTGCATAATTTCTTAAAAAAAAATGATGATAAAAACGATAAACGACAAAAAAAGAGTCGGTAGACAAACACGTTTTTTTGTAACGTTTAAGCCACCACTTTTTGAATTCAAAAATATTCGACGTTTCCACGATTTTAATAAGAAACTTTTTGTGTCGTGTAGAATTTACTATCATTTCTGTATATTCTTTTGTGTGGTAAACACGAACAAAGTTTTCTCTGACTCTTTTTATTGCCGCAAAGTTTCTATCGTTCGGCAAAAAGGAATGGCCACGTTTTGGAAAGCACTGGTTTATGATTTTAAAACTTCCCGTATCTACTAACGAAAGTAGAAATCTCACTACAGTATGATACAGTATGATATGACCGACACAGCTGTCACAGCGGTAGGCATTTCAGACATGATATAATCCAGAAGAAATGAAGCAACTTCATTGGGACCCTTTCTTGATTGACCGTTGTGATAGGTGTAAAACATCCCTTGTTTTTTGCATATTGTAAATGCGTTCTTGGATTGTTGACGTAAGTGAAAAGTCTCATCTATAGGAATAAATGAAAGTTAAATATTTTGCTATAATCAAACATCAGGTCACATACAGTGGCATCTTTATTGCATATCTCTGCAATTTCTGCCATTTTATTGTAGAACTTCTTTGCACGTCTTCTATGATAATTCTGCAAAGGCCATGCGCTTCGCTCTCTCGTTTAAAGATGGACTCTTAATTTTTATTTCTACCTGTTCACATTCACAGCAAGTGTCTACCTGTGGACGTCCAAAAGATAGAGAAAAATGTTCCTGGAAAGTCTTTAAATAAAATTTATACTTCACTAAATTATTATTATTATTATCAGAAAATTTGGTACAAAATAGGTCATACATAATTAGCACATTCAATTTTTTGTCTAAGTAATGCTGTGTGATTTCCCTGTGTAATGTGAAATATTATTGGGAAAATTCCCAATATGAGTCTTATTCTGTTCTATTAAATCTTAGCAATCCCTGTAATATTTTTTCCACGTTTATCTAGTGGTGCTTTTCCTTGTACAAGAAGCCTAGAAATTCTTCGAATTCTTTTATTACTCACAGTGTGAATTCCGATGAAAGCTTTTTTGCAAACAATAATTTTGCCACACGAGCCTGTTACGGAGTTAATAATGTTATATCTTCTATTCTTTGGATTTTCATTTCGAGGTCGTCTCTTTTTTACTTCACACTTTCCAATAAGGCCTTTGTAAGTATGAATCTTGATCATTCTGAGTAAGCATGCTTCTGAATTTGACAAGCATTTCAGCTCCATTAACTTTTTCAAAGTACTTCAAGCGACAACTACATAAATTATATTATAATTTTACGTTTTAAAACTATCTTAATCGTAAAACTTACCCACAGTCTCCCCTTGGTTATCTTGCAGGTACAACATTACCTTTATAATTTTCATATTCTTCCCCACAAAGCCTCGCTTTCTTAATAATATATGACTTATAATTGTCTTTTTTACCTCTTTTTTACTTTTTTATAAATTGAAATCATTATTCGTGCCATTTATTGTAGCCATCTTGATCGTTTTGTTTACAAATGACAATTCCGCACGGGAACGTAAATCCGTACAGTCCGTTAAACTGTAAATCCAGCTTAAGTGTCGACCGTCTTCTGTCCGCAACTACCTGGTGCCCCTCTCGAGGGGTGTAAGATGAAGGTCGGGTATGAAGTAACTTAAAGTGTATTATAAGGGGTTACTCGAAAGTTTTAACATATGTTGTTTCTGAAAAGACCGATTCATTTGGAAAAACTTTAAAAATATGGAAAAAAACGTTAATTTTCAGTTTCCACATATTTCTGAAGTTACTTTTGAAAGAAAATTACTAAGCATTTATTGTTAATCTCCCACTATGAAAATTTTGTTGCTTAGAATTTTCTATCAGTGTAACGAAAACAAAGTATAATAAGAGAACATATCAAAGCAAATAAATTTAATTTCAACATCACTTAATTTTATATTACAGTTACAGTTACTGTTTATCTATTTTATTATCTATCTATTTACGTATATTGTTATTCTTACCGTTATTAGCATACACCTGTTTTGGAACCACGATCCACAGCAGGCGAAGAAGGAGAAGATGAATGTGACGGTTCCGAAGGTGATGGCCAAGGAATCAGCGCTGAGTAGAGCATATTGAGGCAGAAGACTCGCGTATCCTTCGTAAGCTATTCTCAACCAAATCCCCACTCCTAGTAGACCGCATCCTGTAATCTTAAAACAAATGTTCGGTAAGGTTTGGTTAAAATGTGAAAAAGGCAGTAAAAGAATTATAAGAGATCACTTAATAAATCTCATAAATGGTGTTTTTTTAGTGGTAACTTTGAAATGGAATAAAACAAAGATGATTTTCTTAAATTGACATGAAATTGACTTTATTTGAAGGATAATCTTCTGGCATTATAATTTAAACATGATTTCTGGTATATGACCGTCTTGGTTGGCTCTGAAATAGTCTAATAGTCTAGTCTGAAATACTCTAATCTGGAGGTCCAATTTTCGATAACTTTTTCCAATATTTGTCGCCGTATATCGGCAATAACGCGGGAATGTCATCCTTTAAGTGGTCAATCTATTCATGCTTATCGGCATAGACTGACACCTTCACATATCCCCACAAGGCTAAAATAGTCTAGCAGTGTTAAATCACACGATGTTGGAGACCAATTTACAGTCTGAAACGTGAAACTATGAGGTTACCAATCGTTTCCTTCAATAAATTAATTGTAGTACAAACTGTGTGACATGTTGCGCCGTCCTATTGAAACGACAGCTCCTGCCCATCGCGGTTGTTCCATTTGGGGAATGAAAAAGGCAGTAATCATGGTTCTACAGCGCAGCGGTCACCATTGACTGTAACGTTCTGGCCAGCATCGCTTTTGAAGAAGTATGGTCCAATGATTCCACCAGACCGTAAGCACACCAAACAGTCAGTTTTGTTTGTTGATGTAGTCATTTAACTAAAAGTGAGCTTATGAAAATCGGAATCAACGGCAATCCCGTTTTGGACCCACTGACCAAATCTACGAATTTACGCCTTGCTAGGTGATGATGTACCTTCAATTCTTGCATGAGTTGGATTTTGTAAGCAGGCAAAGTAAGATCTTTCCGCAAAACCTTCCATAAAGTCGAGGGACACATATCTAACTACTGTGCACTATGGCAGATAAACTGATTCAGGTCTTCCTCTATGCTACACTTTACAGCAGCAACAACTGTTTCTGTACGAACTGTACGACGTATCTGTGGATACATATTATCATTTTGAGTAATCTTGGTGCAAAAACGTTCCCTGGTTAATCGAATTACTTGCTCTAATGGACTAATATGTTGACCATAAAATGGACGAATACACGATACGTATTTCGAACAAAACCACAATTTTTAAAATAAATTTGTATAATTTGGAGGCGTTGTTTAGGTGTCAAGTCTATTCATGCTAAAATGCCAAACCAAACTTAACATTAATCACTTGACAGCTGTCAAAATGGTCTACAGTTAAAAAAGTTTTACCAACTTACATTTCTATATCTCTTAAAAAACACCCTTAATATATGGCGTCACTAATAACAATTTGGTATTGTAACAAACACGTAGACTTAAAGTTCTAATAATTTATAGAGAAGAAGTCAAAAGCTTGACATCCTTCAAATCCCAAGCAAGCTCGTGGTGCCTAGTCAGTAAGATAAAGAAATTATGCAAGTTTTCTCCACTTCTTGAGAGGTTATCCGTTGATCCGTCCATCACAAAAGGGATAAAGTAAAAAATCTATGTAAAGATGGAGTAGAAAAACGTAAAAAAACGAAGGACTAGCAGTAAAAGTTTATTATTGCGAGTTACAAATCTCTTGTTTTATTTATTATTACTGCAAATAAGATTAAAACAATAAAAAATTATTTTACCGACTTTTCGGTACTTTTCGCAACATACTTAATTGTTACTTTTAGGTAAAAATGGTCACTTGAGTATTACGTAACGTTTAGGTAGGGAGAGGGGATCTTGTAAAACGTTATGGTGCGTTACATGAGGTGGAGGGGGGCAAAAATTGCATTACAATTGCATTTACAATTAATTTACAATGCATTTACAATGAATTTACAAATAATTTACAATGAATTAAAGATGAATTTACAATGAATTTTCTATGAATTTAAGGTGAATTTACAATGAATTAACAATGAATCTACAATAGAATTTACAATTAATTTACAATGAATTTACAATGAATTTACAATGAATCTACAATGAATTTACAATGAATTTACAATGAATTTACAATGAATTTACAATGAATTTACAATGAATTTACAATAAATTAACAATGAACTTACAATGAATTTACAATGAAATTATAATGAATTTACAATGAATTTACAATAAATTACCGATGTAATTGCCGTTGTAATGAACGATGTACAGCCCTTGATTTGCGCATACTGTGACACAAATAATACTATTAAGATAGCTACATGGAACGTAAGAACTCTTTATCAGACTGGAAAACTAAACAACGCAATTAATGAAATGAAGAGGCTCAAAATTGATATTCTGGGGATGAGTGAAATAAGATGGCCAGGTAATGGTAAGTGCGAGAAGGAGGATGCAACAATATTTTTTTCAGGCAGCAGAGACGAAGATGTCAACCATAGGCATGGAGTAGCGGTTCTAGTAAATAATAACATCAGAAAACATATAAAAATTTTTATTCCATATTCAGAACGCTGCATGTTGATCCAGCTAAGTGCGCACCCTCTAGACATAAATATAATTCAGGTTTATGCTCCCACATCGGAGAGTACGGATGAAGAAGTTGAAGAGTTTTACGAACAGTTAGACGACATCATAAAAAACCTAAAGAAACAAGACATAACCATGGTAATGGGAGATTTCAACTCCAAAATAGGAAAAGGCGAAGTCAGTGACGTAGTTGGCAAGTATGGGTTGGGAACAAAAAATGAACGAGGTGATCGACTAATACAGTTTTGCCAGGAGAAAAACTTAATTATCACAAATACTTGGTTTAAGCTACCAGTAAGAAGATTGTACACTTGGAAGTCACCACAGGATAGGTCTGGGTACATCGTTAGAAATCAGATAGACTTCATAACAATTAACAAACGATTCCGTAACGCAATAATATCAGCCAAAACATATCCTGGAGCTGATATAAACTCTGATCATAATCCTCTTGTAGCCCAATTACGAGTAAGACTAAAAACCATAATCCAGAAACAGAATAACAAAAGATTAGATATGGATCAACTTGGAAATCCTGAGATAAAAGCCAAGCTTACAAATAGCATTAATAGTAATGTTGCTTTAACAACCAACACTGATGATATTGAAAGAGACTGGATCAGCTTAAGGGACGCTATATGCAACGGTGCAAAAGAAGTAATTGGTGACTCCGAGCGGAAGAAGAAGAACGAGTGGATGACAGATGAAATATTACACCTTGCAAGAAAAATGTCAAGAGATAGAAGAGCTAGAACGAAGACACGATAGTTTTAACATGCATAAAAAAATCAAGGAGTTTACTTATACTTACAAGAAAAAACAGTTTGGTAGGTTAATAGACGAGAACAATAAACTTATTGTAGATAAAGAAGAACAGTTACAGACTTGGGCAATCTACATAAAAGATTTGTTTACGGATTATCGTCATATTTCTACGAACACTCTTGATCTGAATGGACCAAAAATATTGAAAAGTGAGGTGATAAAAGCTATAGATCAAACGAAAGATGGGAAAGCAACAGGATGCGATGAAATACCAGTCGAATTCTTAAAAGTTTTTAACGAGAACAACCTGAATGTAGTATTGGAACTGTTTAATAAGATATACGATACTGGTCAAATTCCATCGGACTGGTTGAAATATACATTTGTGCCCCTTCCCAAGGAAATATAATTCTAAGACGTGTAGTGAATATCGCCTTATAAGTTTAATGAGCCACACCCTTAAAGTATTTTTGCGTATTATCCATTCCAGAATACGAGCAAAATTAGAACACAGCATAAGTAAAACACAGTTCGGTTTTAGATGCGGTTTTGGAACTCGAGAACCCCTCTTTGCAATACAAGTTTTGATTCAAAAATGCCTGGATCAACAGAAAGATGTTTACGTTTGTTTTATCGACTATGAGAAAGCATTCGATACTATAAAACATGACAAACTCATAGAACTATTACGTCTTTCAGGACTTGACACTAAGGACATCCAGATTATAAAAAATCTATATTGGAATCAAACAGCCCACATGAAGAATGGACATATGGTGAGTGAAAACATAACCATTTCTAGAGGGGTAAGACAGGGCTGTATTCTTTCGCCACTGATTTTCAACCTGTACACGGAACAAATATTTCTAGAGGCACTAGAAGAGTACAATGAGGGCATCAAGATTAATGGCGTACCAATAAGTAATTTTCGATATGCAGATGATACTATTATACTGGCCGATAACATCGAAGATTTACAGATGATGCTACATAGAGTTAATACAACTGGCAGCCGATTTGGACTGAAGATCAATAGAAAGAAAACTAAATTTATGGTGATCAGTAAAAAAAAATTTCAACATATCGACCTGCATATTGAAGACGAACGTATTGAAAGAGTACACCGATTTAAATATCTGGGATATACAGTAAATGACAAGTGGGACCCAGAAGTAGAGATTAAGATCCGAATTGAAATAGCAAGATCCAAATTCATCAAAATGAGAAAGCTCTTAAGCAACCGCAACCTAAGCATTAACCTCCGATGGCGCGCAGCACCCTTAAGCTAGCGGGGACACATGAGCGGAATCCATTTTAACCTACGTAATATTTTTTCACCCATTTTTCACTAATTTATTACCACCCTAATAATTTTTCACCACCAAACCAACCTTAAGGGGAGCGATTCTGCTGGCTTAAGGTTCAAGCTAGCAGAATTTGGAAAAAAAACTTTTTGTTGATGGCATATTTTTTCACCCATTTTTCACTAATTTATTACCACCCTAATAATTTTTCACCACCAAACCAACCTTAAGGGGAGCGATTCTGCTGGCTTAAGGTTCAAGCTAGCAGAATTCAAAAAAAAAACTTTTTGTTGATGGCATATTTTTTCACCCATTTTTCACTAATTTATTACCACCCTAATAATTTTTCACCACCAAACCAACCTTAAGGGGAGCGATTCTGCTGGCTTAAGGTTCATGCTAGCAGAATTAAAAAAAAAACTTTTTGTTGATGGCATATTTTTTCACCCATTTTTCACTAATTTATTACCACCCTAATAATTTTTTACCACCAAACCAGCCTTAATGGGAGCAATTTTGCTGGCTTAAGGTTCAAGCTAGCAGAATTAAAAAAAAACTTTTTGTTGATAGCATATTTTTTTACCCATTTTTCACTAATTTATTACCACCCTAATAATTTTTCACTTCCAAACCACCCTTAATGGGAGCGATTTTGCTGGCTTAAGGTCCAAGCTAGCAGAATTCAAAAAATAAACTTTTTGTTGATTGCATATTTTTTCACCCATTTTTCACTAATTTATTACCACCCTAATAATTTTTCACCACCAAACCAACCGTAAGGGGAGCGATTCTGGTGGCGTAAGGTTCAAGTTAGTAAAATTAAAAAAAAAACTTTTTGTTGAAGACATATTTTTTCTCCCATTTTTCACTAAATAATTACAATCCTAATATTTGTTCAGAATCAAACCACCCTTAAGGGGAGCGATTCTGTTGGCTTACGGTTATACCATACCATACCATATACCATATTGTTCTGCTAGGTTTTTACAAATGTATTACAACCCGAGTAATTTTTCACCCCTTAACTACCCCTTGTGAAAAGTCAATAATTGTATTAGATTAAAATTTACGAAGAAATTTTTTCCTCTTTTCTACTTATAACTGAAATAAAAAAAGTGGTTTGTTAAGTTTTTACTATACTTTGACCATCCTAATAATTTTGCACTTCTAAACTAATCTTATTTAAAAATGTTCCTGCTAGCTCAATATTTGAACCAGCAAAATCAGAAAAAAATTATTTTTTTTAATATCACAGTGTTTTGCTAGGTTTTTGCGAATTTATTTCCACACTAGCAATTATTCACCCCTCAACTGCCTCCTATGGGAAGTCAATAATTCTGTTAAACTTTAAGGTGAAAAATATTCTTTTACAATGTTACTCTTCGCTACTTATAACTAAAATAAAAAAGTGTTATGTTAAGTTTTTCGGCAGAGATCTTGTTCTTTAAATTTTAGGGTGCTTACACTTCATCCATAATCCAATGAGACCTAATGTTATTTCTGTAGATCGGTTTTATAGAATAACAACAGTCATATACTTTTTAATTATAAAATGACTGCTCTGTATTATCCAGTAAAAGAATTACCACTAGATGAATCGATGGTACCGTGGAAAGTCAGACTTAGTTTTAAACAATATATTAAATAAAAAACACATAAAAGACGGTATGAAGGTTAGAATTAATTCGTAAATTAATTCATAAAAAAAGTAAAGAAAGACGGAATATCGTACGCGAACATTTACCTATAAATAATTGATATAGAATTATTAATATAAAAAATTAATAATAAAAAGATGCAGAGTAAGTACTATCCTAAACATTAGAAAAAACCCAATTTATGAGTATGTGAACTGTCCCGAGAAACCAGATCTCTCCTTGGTCGATTCTTCTAAACATTTCCATAAACAAAATAAACAGGTTAATATTTTTTGAAATACCCTTTAATTTCTAGTTATATTCAACTGACAATGAATGAAAATTCGACAAAGAATTAAAAAAATACAAATATCTTTAAATTTTTAAAATGCTGCTAATTTAAATTTAATTTACTACGCAAATAATCTATAACAGCTGTTCTGACCAACCGGTAATTTCCGATTTATTTGACCAATCGTTAATACTCTTCTTATTTGAATAATATTAAATACCTAAATTATTTTTCAAATTTTCATGTACCTACTGAATACAAATCTTTTAATCTCTTAACAATAGATACGCACGGTCCCGACCCTTCTTTTCAATTACATAGTTAAATAATATAATAGATGTAATAAAATTATTTCAATTTGTGTGTTATGTTATTTTGAATGTTTATTACCTGTAATACCTGGAATGTTAGTTTGAATTACCTGGTAATTTATTCTGTGAAATATAAAAATTCCATTGTATTGACTAAAACTCAACTCGATTTCAGTTATTTTATATTCATAGAGGGTTCAAATTTATAGTTTTTTGGAATAAAGTATTTTCAATATTTAAACACTAAAAAAATAAAAAATTGTTAGCATAGAATAAGATTTGAAAATGTTTTTCAATTAGAGTAGTTGAGAAAAACATGACTAGGTTGGTAAAAATATAGTAAAAATCTAGGAGAGCACTCTTGTTTTTCCAAAAAAAGTTTTTTTATTCACCTAGCCTCAATGTGTAGCTTTTTGAATGTTTCCCGTTAACTGAGGCTCAGGGGGTCAAAAATTATAAGGATGGATCAAATTCAGTAAAAACCTGGCAAGCAATTTATAAAATCAGTTAAAAGTAGAATACAGTTAAATTATAGAAATAGATTTTTTATCACCTTAAATTTTAACCTAGCAGAATTATTGATTCCGGATTGGGAGGGTAGTTAAAGGGTAAAAAATTACTAGGATGCTAATATATTAGTACAAATCTAGCACAATACTATCGTATCTCATATTTCCGAAAAAATTTGCTTTGTATTTAACTAGCGTAAATGTTTAGATGGTAGAATTGTAGACAAAAATCTATTTGCCACAGAAAAGAGTAAAATTATAAAACAATACTTTTTCAATAGCAGAATTATTAACTTCCAACAAGGGTTAGACGAGGGATAAAAAATTACTAAGTTGGTATAGAATACTATAATATTTCAAAAATACGTTTTTTTCTAATTTCGCTGGTTCGAATATTGAGCTAGCAGACAAGTTTCCGAATAGGTTTATGGGAGCAAAATTATCAGGATGGTCAAAGTTTAGTAAAATCTTAACTAAACACCTTTTTATTTCAGTTATAAGTAGAGGAGAGTAAATTTGAAAAAAAAATTCTCCTTTAATTTTAATCTATCACAATTATTGACTTTTCACAAGGGGTAGTTAAGGGGTGAAAAATTGCTAGGGTGGTAATAAATTCGTAAAAATCTATCAAAACACTATGGTATGTCGTACATATTTATTTTAATTCTGCTAGTTGAAACCGTAAGCCAGCAAAATCGCTCCCCTTAAGGGTGGTTTGATGGTGAAATAATATTATGATGGTAATAAATTAGTGAAAAATGGGTGAAAAAACATGCCATCAACAAACAGTTTTTTTTTTAATTCTGCTAGCTTGAACCTTAAGCCAGCAGAATCGCTCCCCTTAACGTTGGTTTGGTGGTGAAAAATTATTAGGGTGGTAATAAATTAGTGAAAAATGGGTGAAAAAATATGCCATCAACAAAAAGTTTTTTTTTTTGAATTCTGCTAGCTTGAACCTTAAGCCAGCAGAATCGCTCCCCTTAAGGTTGGTTTGGTGGTGAAAAAATATTAAGGTGGTAATAAATTAGTGAAAAATGGGTGAAAAAACATGCCATCAACAAAAAGTTTTTTTTTTTTTGAATTCTGCTAGCTTGAACCTTAAGCCAGCAAAATCGCTCCCATTAAGGGTGGTTTGGAAGTGAAAAATTATTAGGGTGGTAATAAATTAGTGAAAAATGGGTAAAAAAATATGCTATAAACAAAAAGTTTTTTTTTAATTCTGCTAGCTTGAACCTTAAGCCAGCAAAATCGCTCCCATTAAAGGTGGTTTGGTGGTAAAAAATTATTAGGGTGGTAATAAATTAGTGAAAAATGGGTGAAAAAATATGCCATCAACAAAAAGTTTTTTTTTGAATTCTGCTAGCATGAACCTTAAGCCAGCAGAATCGCTCCCTTAAGGTTGGTTTGGTGGTGAAAAATTATTAGGGTGGTAATAAATTAGTGAAAAATGGGTGAAAAAATATGCCATCAACAAAAAGTTTTTTTTTTGAATTCTGCTAGCTTGAACCTTAAGCCAGCAGAATCGCTTCCCTTAACGTTGGTTTGGTGGTGAAAAATTATTAGGGTGGTAATAATTAGTGAAAAATGGGTGAAAAAATATGCCATCAACAAAAAGTTTTTTTTTTGAATTCTGCTAGCTTGAACCTTAAGCCAGCAGAATCGCTCCCATTAAGGGTGGTTTGGTGGTGAAAAATTATTAGAGTGGTAATAAATTAGTGAAAAATGGGTGAAAAAATATGCCATCAACAAAAAGTTTTTTTTTTGAATTCTGCTAGCTTGAACCTTAAGACAGCAGAATCGCTCCCCTTAAGGTTGGTTTGGTGGTGAAAAATTATTAGGGTGGTAATAAATTAGTGAAAAATGGGTGAAAAAATATTACGTAGGTTAAATTGGATTCCGCTCATGTGTCCCCGCTAGCTTAAGGGTCCTATGGCGCGCCACGAAATGCTACGTACTCTCTATGCTACTTTACGGCGTAGAAGAGTGGACGTTAACAGCGGCAACTATAAAGAAGTTAGCGGCTCTAGAAATGTGGCTGTATCGACGCATACTGAGAATACCTTGGACAGACAGAGTGACCAACACAGAGGTATTAAGACGAATGGGTAAAGAGGTGGAATTGTTAACAACTGTTAAAAGGAGGAAAGCGTCATACCTGGGCCATGTGTTCCGTAATGATAAGTACAGTCTGCTACAGCTTATCGTGGAAGGCAAGATTGAAGGTAGAAGAGGTTTGGGCAGAAAGAAGAAATCCTGGCTGAGAAACTTGAGAGAATGGTTTCAAATACCAGAAGCTGCGAACATAATTCATGCGGTACAAAACAGAGAAACCTATCGTATGATGGTCGCCAACCTTCGGTAGAAGACGGCACATAAAGAAAGAAAGAAAGTGACACAAATATTAAAAGTTTTTGAGCACATAATTTACAACCATTTATATTGGTACGACGTGAAAAAAAGTATGATATTCACCGAAATGTTTTTACAAGACTCTACATATAATCAGTGTCAAATTATTGTATATATTGAATACATCCTTTAAGTTTAATCTTCCACTAATGATACAGTTCGGTATACATCTGTGGTTTCAAAAATATTAAAACAAAGTTTCATATTATTAAGATTGAAAGATAATATTCTTTTTATATAAATGCATATAATATAACATTACATGAGTAACAATATCCCCATTGTTTGTAATTTTCGCACGATACATTTAATAAACTTTCATAAAGACATTCACTCGAAATAATAAATTGCCAATGTTGCCCGGCAGTCAGTATTATTGGCTAAAAGAGGAACTAAAACCGCGGGAAGGTGTGGAAATTTTTTATCCCACATTGTAATTGATTAAATAAGCAACAAGCTAATAAGCAATTTTTAGGGGTATTTTATGCAATATTAGAATGTATAATAATTTAAACTTCTTTTTCTAATAGTTTTGATTTCGTTACTAAAATTGGTCATCAGTAGATTACTATGGACTTTAAAATCGTAATCAACGAGGACAAAACCTATTAAAATTATGTGGACCCAGAAAGCCCAAAGTTTAGTGACACAAGTCGAAGACTCCAACGAAAGGCCACAGCAACTAGTCACAGAACCCAATATAATCTAGAATCAGAAGCCCACCCAAACCTTAAGACATACGTGACACTATTCCAGTGCCAAGAATACACAGGAAATTGTTAATGGGCAATTTTCTACAAGACATTATTTCTTTAAAAATATTTATATTGTTAGATCATTTGCTTATTGTAATTCTTCTACTTTTTCTACCACTTTCTACTTTAAAAGAGTAGTAAAAGTAAAAGAAGAACTAACCGACCCTATTGAAGCTGGCAATGGGGTAAGACAGGGAGATTCATTGAGTCCTCTATTGTTCAACTTGATTATGGATGAAATAATAAAAAAAATAAGAACTAAAAAAGGATACCAAAAGGGAAAAAAACAAGTTAAAATAATCTGCTAAGGAGACGACGCAATATTACTCTCTCAAAGGGAAGATGATTTACAACGTATGCTACACCAATTTAATATAACCGTCAGAAAATTTAGCTTGTTAATTTCCCCAAAAAAGACAAAATGCATGATTATAACAGCAAATAGGAAGACGATCAGTAGGAAGACCACAAAAATGATGGAACGACAACTTACTGAAGGCACATTGAAAAACAGAAGTACCTGGTGTAAACTACCCAAACGACGCTTGTAAGTATACTTGGAAAGACTCATACGATCTTCTACAAAACGCAGGAAAACTTTTTCATATAGCAAATGGCCGTAAATCCTTGGTTGCCATGGTTATTGCCATTGTTTGGATAACTCTAATATGACATCTAAAGAAGAAGATGGAAATTGCCGACGATCATATCAAAATATCAATATATTTTTCTATAGTAAGTAACCAACAACCAAGATACAAAAAGAAATCAGAGACATATCAAAACAAGGAGCTAAAGTAAAAATCAGATACCAGAAATTAGAAATAGATGTCAAAGTACTGAAATGGAATGCAAAAGAAAATAACCTCACAAAAATTGAAAACGCTCCAAAAAACTAGAAAAAGAAGAATGGATGGATAAAAAGGAAATAGACAATACAAACGGAGAGGAAAATAAGTCAAGCTATATTCAGAATAATAATGCTTCTGAAGCTATTAAATGTTTTTGAGATTGGGAGATCTTGCTCAAAATGTGTGCTGCCCAAAAGTTTACAGATTTAGAAATATTAAAAATGCGAATTCGTTAAGATTAGGCCAATTTTTGCAATGTTTTGAATGTACGTAACTTTGATAAACAGTTTTAACAGTTATTTTTAATACGATATCTGTCTTTCACAAATAGTTTCTACTGACTTTTAATGTAAAATAAATCGGGAAGTAGGAATTTAACAATTTGGAATTTTTCATTACGTTTTGTATGGTGTGTTCGACAAGTGAACACTCTGTATAAAAAATAAGAATGATAGATACCAAAAAATGTTCTACTTACCCAGAACAACACATTAACCCAACAGAAGGATACCCTGATACATGTATATCCACTCACAGCCATCTTTAAGTCGACGTTGAAACATCAGTCAGCGAATCTGGAAAGAAAACTGCCCGTTAATATTGTATCAAACGTTACCACTAATAAAAACAAACTAATTGCTAGAAAATTTACATACTGTATATATAAACGAGTAAAATTTTGCAACTGGACTAGTAATAATACCAAAAAAACTTGATAAACTTTCTGACCTCTAACGGGGTCTAGTACTTTAAATATTCGACTGGTTATTATTTTTGTGGTGTATATATGTATGTTATGTACTTGATTAGATAAATTTTATGACTAAATAATTGGGTTCATTCAATATATTGTAGTTTAGGGTAGTCTAAATAAAATAATAATCCAAATTAAAATATCACTAATGATAACTTTTTTATAATAGTAGATCTTTGGAACTTCTTCAACATTTCAAGAAAACGCTGTTTTAGGTTAAAGCTCTCTTTTTTTCATACTGTTCTTTAGGGAAGAACAATAAGAAGAACTGAAGGAGGAACAGACATATACAGGGTGTTTCAAAAAAAGGTAACCCCGTCTCTAGGGTAGGTAAAAAACTGAAAAATAAGTGGAGTTTGCTTAGTAAAAAATTTTTGTAACGCCATCCGTTTTCAAGATACAGGGCGTTGAAGAAAAAAAAATTTACGCATTTTTTACGATTTTGCCGAAACTACTGGCAACATTGTAATGAAATTTTATACGAATATGTCACCGGTGAATATGTTTTGGAAGCTGATACTTCCCATGAATTTCTTTTTATATCTGATTCTCATAGAGGGCGCTAGTTACACGGATCGTACTAAGTATTAGTTAATATAACTTTTTTAAGAGTATAATTATTAATCAAAATTTCAAGTAAACTTAAACATGATTCAATTTTACACGAAAAAGGTACTCTTGGTAAAACTCGATACTGTGTACCGTTTTCGGAATATTTTGATTTGAAAATTATGAAGTAATAATTGATGCTGGTATAAAAATAGTTAGTAATTAAACAAAACTCACAAGAAGAAAATTAAATTAATGACTAAGAACATAAAATAAAATTCAATTACAGTAAGTGTTCAAAATAACCTCCGTTTTCGCGAATACACAAGTCTATTCTTTTTTCTAAAGATTCCATTAACCTTCTAAACGGTAGGGGATCAGCTATGATATCATTAAATTGACGTTGAATTCTTTCTTCCAATTCTTGGCGTGAATTTACCTCTGTAGCATAGAATTTTCCCTTAATATACGACCAAACTGCGTAGTCTAAAGGGTTAAAATCGCATGACCGAGGAGGCCAATGAATCGGAACTTCTGCACCTCTACCAATCCATCGATTCGGAAAATGATTACTCAACCAATTACGGCACCTTCTATCAAAGTGTGGTGGAGCTCCATCGTGCATAAAAAATAAAGATCTTCGCTCGTTTAGCGAAGATCTTCTTCTAATATCTTCTATCTAAATTCTAAATCTTCTAATATCCCGAATAAGGCATTGTTTAAAAAATCAAGATACATATCACCATTTAAATTTCCAGGTAGAATATGATAACCTATTAATTTGTTACCTAAAGTTGCTGCCCAAACATTTACTTTAAATGAGTATTGGTAATGTGATACCCTTTTGACTCGTGGATTCTCATCACACCAGTAGTGTGCATTATGGGAGTTAATCATACCTTATCGCGTAAAGGTGGCCTCGTCCGTAAAAAGAATGCATTTTAAAAAATTTGGATTGTGGGCTGTCCTTTGTTGCAATGTTTCACAAAAATCCACTCTAACCGGTAGATCATCTGGCAAGAGCTCTTGGACTTGTCTGTAATGACAAGGATGTAATTGCTGTTCTTTCAGTATCCGCCAAGTACTTGAAGAAGAAGTATTTGTTTGTCTTGCTATATTCCCTACGCTAACTGTTGGATCTTGATCAAGTAAATTTAAAATATTATTTTCTTTATTAATTGTTCTTGTTGTTCTTGGTCTACCAGAATTTATTTTAGTTGGTCTCACATTCCCAACATTCGTTCAACGGTTCTAAATGTTTTTTTACTTGGTAAGTTTCTTCTAGGAAACTTTTCTGCATAACGTGTCACAGCTGCACTAGAACATCCTAAACTTTCGCCTAAGGTTAATAACATGTCAGTGTATTTAACATTTGAGTACATTTTGATTTGATTTTACAAAGAAAAAGGTTTCAAAACTCTAATTATTGTTGATTTATCGTCATAATAATCAATAAATGTCAGATTTCCATGGCACACTTGGAGAAAATAGAGGTATACCTATTAGAACTTTATCATTACTACCAGCATCAATTATTACTTCATAATTTTCAAATCAAAATCTTCCGAAAACGGTACACAGTATCGAGTTTTACCAAGAGTACCTTTTTCGTGTAAAATTGAATGATGTTTAAGTTTACTTAAAATTTTTATTAATAATTATACTCTTAAAAAAGTTAATTGAATAATACTTAGTACGATCCGTGTAACTAGCGCCCTCTATGAGAATCAGATATAAAAACAAATTCATGGGATGTATCAGCTTCCAAAACATATTCGTATAAAATTTTATTACAATGTTGCCAGTAGTTTCGCCGAAATCGTAAAAAATGCATGTATCTTCAAAACTGATGGCATTAGAAACATTTTTTACTAAGCAAACCCCAATTATTTTTCAGTTTTTTACCTACCCTAGAGACGGGATTACCTTTTTTTAAACACCCTGTATATGCCTGTTCATCATTCGGGTTATTCTTCGGTTTCTCGATCTGACAGATTCTCTGACCATCGATTTCTAAAAATGGTCTAAAGAACCAAGAATACCTATTGAATTTAAAAATTGTAATTATGCAGAATTCAAGGGTTCAAAAGTGATACCGTCTTCTGAAGATCCAGTAAGTTTCGTTAATGTCTTTTTTCAAATGACACCTTACTACAATACATTGTAGAACAGTCAAACTTATATGCTGTTCAAGCCAGCACAAATTTAGATTTGTCTTTCAAAGTATTGAAAGCTTCCCTAGGAATTTTAATTCTAATGGCATTTAATAGTTGACCTTTTATTAAAAAATACTGGTCCGCAGATCCAAATTTTTGTAATGAAAAGATTACTAATATTTTTCCTCTAAACAGATTTCTTAAAATATTAAGATATACTCATTTGAATGATAACCAACAAATGCCAGCCAGGGGAACTCGGGAATTTGACAAGCTGTACAAAGTGAGACCTCTTATTCAAAAATAAAAAAAATGCTTTATGGAATCTTTTTCTCAGAGCATAAATATTTCAATTGTTCAAAGTATAGTTGCCTTTAAAGGAAGGAATACTTTGAAAGAGTACATGCCAACCCAGAGGGGTATAAAAATTGTATAAAAACATCATGTGTTGAAACAGGTTACCTCATCAATTTTGAGGTATATCAAGGTAGAGAACCTGAACGGACTAGCAAATATACTCTAGAAGAAAGAGTTATACTGACTTTAATGAAAGTGTTGGAAAAAAAGGATACTGCTTCTGCTTTGACAATTTTTTTTACCACATTTCCTCTTATGGATGAAATTATCAGAACTAGATCATTTTGGTTGTGGAACAGTAAAACAAACACGTAAATATTTTCCAAAAGCACATTTAGTAAATGACAGAAAAATAAAAGTGAGTGAAATTGATGAAGTTGTCTGCAATATTACTATAAGTAAGTGGAAGGATCGTGGCTCACTCTAATCTGTGACCGTATGCAGGAATATGCATAATCATGCAGAAACGGGTTTTGTTTTGAGAACCTCAAAAACTGGAGAACGAGAAAACATCCCCTGTCCTCAAGCCATTGTAGACTACAATATGTATATGAGCGGTGTTGATCGGTTTGACCAACGAATGCATACTCAGTAGCTTGGAAAAGTACGATGGTGGATGAAGCTATCTTTTTTGACGCATCCATAGTAAATTCTTACATATTTTATAAAAAATCCCTTAGGCAAAGTAACAGTAGAAAAAAAGCACTATCTCACCTTGAATGTAGATCCAAATTGGCTACCAGTCATATATAAGATTGTTCTGTGAGAAAAAAAATTGGGAGGCCATTAAACATGTTGGTTGGAGTTTTTTTTCACAATTTTGGTTATTTGCCGCAGACAACCACGCGAAGACGATGCCAGCACTGCTCAAAAACGGGATTACAGAGACGCAGTGATATAGAGTGCGTAGAGTGTAAAGTGGTTTTGTGCTTGGATTGTTTTAAACCATATTATTCAAGTGCCTGAACTATTATTTTTATTATTATATTTTTGTTTGTTTATTACAATATTGTGCAGTATTTTTGCATTATTTAAAGTCCTATACCTATTACTGATACACTTTTTATCATTTGGTACACCCTATGTAATAGAGAAACTAGCATGAAAATTATTCCTTGATTAAACTCTGGGACAACGGTTGACCAGCATTTTTTCATAGAAAACCAAAAATGTATTCAAAATCTAGTAACTGATGTACTAACTATAGTATTCGAAACTATTATCTGAAAAACCGGCAATTTCAAAACATGGTAACATTAAATAATTGTATATTTTTTAATTCGCTAAATACAGGCGTCAATTTTCTAAACTAAGTATCAATATATTGGGTTTTATATGTAATTTCGTGACGAAAATTATACATAATTCAAAATTTCCCCCTGTATTATTAATAATAGGCCCTACATAATATAGTTTGTTAAAATAAGGTCGTTAAAAAGATTTTAAAAACATAAAAATATACAAGGTGTTCCATTAAAAAAACTTTTGGACTAGGCCAGGCTTGCATGAGTCACCATGTACATTTCAATTTTAGATTTAGATTTTAGAGATGTCTCTAATAGCATCTTTATCAACGTCTGTTTTGATTTGCAATTCTTAGAAGGCACATATTAAAGCAGAAATCTGAATTTGGTTTCGAAAATCAGTTAACGGATTTATTTATCAGATGTCGCTATTGCGTCCAGATCGAAGCCATTTTATAGTTGTGAATAGCTGCTCTGCACAGACGCACTATACATGAAATCAAATCTTAACTGTCTTTCCTTCTTATCATATAATTTTTAATTATTTTGAAAATTTTGTTGATCCTAAAAATTGGCTGCGAATTTGGTGATAGGTAAAAATATAATACAAAACTCGAGTTTTCCCAAGAAATAAATTGCCAAACTAGAATTACGCTGGTTTTATACGTAGATCGACAGCCTTAAATAGGAAAAAGTCAGAAAAAATTAAATGGAATGATTGTAGATGCAATTGATTAGATCCCCGTCTCATGGTGACGGGCAAAATCACTAGTATATAATATAGATAGATTCCACCATAAAAAATTCTACATGAAAATTATATGAATATAAAAAATAAACACGTAATTTTTGCGTCATTCAAATTAAATTGAATCTGATTAGCATTTACCTCGGTGCAAAGTAAAAAAGTTGACAAAAACAATTAATAACATTGAAACCTACTTTTATTATCGCTTTTTCGACAAACCACGCATTCGATTTTACGCAAATGTCTGTTGCTGTGCAATTTTTTATCACAAATTTGTTTGATGGATTTATAAATTATTCATAGTTATATTATTTGTGGGAAAACGTGCTAGTTGTTTTAAATTTATAGATATTTATATTTTACAAGGTATTATGTATATGTATAGTATATTTAAGCGTTCTTGTCATGAATCTGTAGCACTACAAAAACTACTTTTGAATTACCATCATCCTCATACTAATTAAAGTAGTATGTTTAATGAAAATGTCGTATATTGGAATTCTAACCCCTTCTACTATTCTTTTCTTCGGAAATCCGTTGCACAACATCCAATTTGACGTCATTTGTTGTAGGGGTGAAGGGGGCTCCTTCTGACAGGGGCAACTTCAGACATTGATATTGTGGGTAAATTTAAGGATTCGGGTTGGCAAAAATGACATGAAAACATTCCAGTACTACTCACACTATTGTAGTTCAGTCTGTAGAACAGTGCAGTAAAGGGTTCATGTCGTAAAGTGAAAATTTAGTTTGTGGTGGTTGAAAGTCAAATTTTTGGATCGAAGGCAAGATGAGTTTTTTATTAGAAGATAAGACTTAGGATAATTAACATTGCTACCAGTTTTAAGTCCAATTATTGCAGTATAAACTGTACTATTCACATTTGTTCCTAATGACACTCTTAGGTTTTACATTTAGTCTGGACACATCGAGTGGGGCACCTTTAGACAAAAGGACATGGGGCACTATCAGATAAACGCAATGGAAAATTGAGACACCTTTTTTGAAACCACGTGCTTAAAAGTTATATATATTTTGTTATTTAGTTATATGTATTTATTATTAGTTGTTTAAAAAGGGTTTCTCTTTGTTGCATTTTGTCTGAAGATGGTAAGAAATAGGAAGAAAGAAAAAACAAAAGCAAATTTCGATGCCGAATCTATGAAAGAGTGTGTAGCGGCTCTCTTAGATGGTGAATCGATAAGAAATTCTGCTAAAAGATTAAAATATCAAACGGTTCGTATGCACGTTAAGAAGTTTAGGGATAACCCAGATGGCGAACATAATATGAAATTAAGAAACGATACTATAGAAAGATTATAGAAAGATTTTTACTGACAAACAGGATGGCGACCTTGAGGCATATTTAATTAAGTGTTCAACAATGTTTTATGGTCTTAATACTCTAGAAACTCGAAAACTAGCACATGTGACGACCAAAATGAACAATATTGACTGTCCTAAAAACTGGGAAGCTCCAAGAATGACAGGAAAGGACTGGCTATACGGTTTTATGAAACGCTACCCAAGATTATCTCTCTGTGCTGTTCATAAACACCATAAAGAGGAGAAAAACAGAATACTTCGGCCATATAATTAGAGGACCTAAATACCATCTACTTCGCCTTATAAACAAGGAAAAGTGGAAGGAAAGAGATGGATTGGTCGAAAGAAACTTTCATGGCCACGTAATATTAGATAATGATGTGGTTCCACAGTAGAAGAATTATTTCGCGCAGCAGCCGACAGAGAAAGGTTTCAGGAAATTGTAAACATGATGACGGCCAACGTCTGAATACGGACACGACACCCAAAGAAGAAGCTGCTGAAGGATGCAGTATTGCACATGCAATTTCTTTTAAAACAAACATAATGTGAGTGCGTTTTTTAATAATTATAAAAAATTAATCAAAAGATACCCAGAACTCTGTGACTTATGCAGGATTTAAAGGATTTTAAGAGCCTTCTCGTGTGATTTCACAAAAAGGCCAAAAACAAGTTGCAGCTACTGTAAGTGGTGAGAGAGGAACTCTGGTTACTACAGTTTTGTTTATAAATGCAGCTGGAAATATAATACCTCCTGCTCTAGTATTTCCGAGAGTGTACTTCAAGAGTCACATAAAAAATAGAGCCCCAAACGGGACCTTTGGTTTGGCTCATCAGTCAGGTTAGATGATCACTTTCAATTTCGTTCATGTGATGCAGCACTTTATAAAATGTTCAGGTTCCTCTAAAAAGAGAAGGATGCTTCTAATTTGCGACAATCATGAGAACCACTTGTCAATTGAGTCAATAGAACTATTAAGAGCTAATGGCGTGCACATTCTAACAGTTCCACCCCATTGTACCCACATGATGCAACCACTGCATGTGAGATTGATGCAACCTTTTAAAACATATTATAATGCTGCAATTGATTCATGGTTGAAGTCTAACCCAGGCCAACGTTTTGGAATCTATTACGTGGCCGCATGTGTTGGAATAGCACATGGCCATGCCATGTTACCACAGAACATTATAAATTCTTTAAAAAAAAAACAGGAATATTTCCAATTGACAGGCACATTTTCACCGATGATATGTTTGCTTTTAGTTTGGTCAGGGAAAGACCTAATCCTCCAGACGAAACTCTTCCCGATGAACCTATAACATGCCAACTAGCTGCAAGTCTACCAACTTTAGAATCTGAAAAAGCACCCTCATCTCCCCAAATTTCAAGCGAAAACTTTCAGCAACCAATAGACACTCCATCAACATCAATCTGCCAAAACTCTACACCTATGCCCTCTCAACAGCCTGGCTGTTATTTAAGCAAAATCGAAACTCAATACTAGATCCAAGAAATCAAGAGAAAAGGGGAAAAGCAGAATAATAACTCACACCCCAAAAAAGCTTCTTCTGGCAGAAAAACAGATCAATAAAAAAACAAAGAAAACCACCAACTCTAATGCTGAACGTACTAAATCTACGAAAAGAAAACTACTTTTTGAAAATGAGAAGACAACTGATGATGAAAATTGCAAAAACTCTGATGATAAAGTATTAGAAGAACCACAACTAAATTTTGACAGGAGTAAATTGAAAATTGAAGATTTTGTGCTAGTTAAATTTGAGACTGTAAAACAAAAAAAATGTGTACTATATTGAGAGAATCGCTGGTAAATGATGATGGGGATGTTAAAATTTCATTTTTGAGAATGTCGTCTAAAGTAAATTATAAATTTTTCTACCCCATCGTACCAGATATCTTTAGTGCTCTTTTTATCAGAAATTGTAGCCTTTTTGCCAACTCCTTCCGAGCAGGGTAAAAAGCGACAGAAGCCATTGTGTGTGAGAAGAATTGTGTCTGAAGCTGCCCCATTCTCCGTCCCAAGTGGGGCACCTTCAGACGTTTTTGAAAAAGTGGTTTTGATTTTTTTTTACAAGCATAGGTTTTAATATTACAAGTATATATACAGTAAAAGTTGGGTGAACAATGTATTTTATGAATATTTTCTTTCTTTATTTGGTGAAGTATTTAGAGAGAAATGACAGTTCAAATTTTTATGTCTAAAGGAGCCCCACTCTCCCCTACAGCGTTGCCATATCGTCGGAATAGTAGAGGATGTAGGGCATTAAGAAATAATGAAAATTTTGGGTTATTATTATTAATAGGTACTTCATCTGTTTACACCTACCTAAATGATGAAAAATTGCAAGATCACAATCGATGTGAAGGCCCCTACAAATTCAGTATAGAAGCTTCGCTTCAAAAAATTGTTTTTTGTTGCCTATGTCAAACTTTAAATAGCAACACTGCTTGTTCTAACCTTTTGAACCACAGTTTTCTACTATTATAATAAAAAACTGAGGATTTAACTATAATCTTTACAAATTACCATAATATTCTACTTGGCGTTAATTTACACTCATGAAAAACTATATATAAGTGTCCTAATGATACTTTCTCTGAAAGAAAATATGCTCGAGATGCAATAATCTCGTTTTGTCGTTCATTAGAGAGACAAATTTTTATAAATTCAAGACAGTATAATATAGGAGTCAGGAATAAAGAAACTTTCTCTATGATCGTGTCACTCTGCTCGTTATTTGAGCTACTAGTACAAAATAGAAGCAATAAATATTTATAATAGAAAGAGCAGATGTTTAGATTATTAGAATCTAATTAGTAAAAAAAGGAAAATTGTTAATTGAGTGGCAAATTTTACACTTTCTTTGCATCTTATTAGATTGGAATTTTATTTGTTCTATATATCATTTTTATCAAAAGATATACATTTAAATTATGTGAAAATATAAATAGCCGAGAAGAAATTGTACTGTTGGGAGATTTTAATGCTTGGGCAGGAAAAAAAAACAAATGACAAAGTCGTGGAGATGCAAAAATAAATGAAAATGTCGAACATTTAATATAATATAATTATTTAATAGCTCGCTTCACTTGAAAATCTTTGCTATAGTTTATTTTTATGAACGAGAGAGTAATTAGCATAATTTTAACTGGTACCTTCGACCACTCCATGGGCGTGCTCAAGATTAATTGAAAAATTACTTTGAATAATTCTAAAAAATAAATGAATTATTTCAGTGTTATAAAGTGTTATGTGTGTGTAAACAAAAGTGACCTCTTTTATCACACACTATATTAGAACTGACTGGCCTACATTAAAAAGGGTTTTAAAAAATTCACATTTTTTTTAATTTTTAAAAATTACAAAAGAGAAAAAGAGTTTTTAAAACCGTCTAAGGTATGTTAAATAGATGAATAAAAATATTAATATAAAACTTACAGCTACTTACAAATCCAAATCAGATTCAGAAGATGAACTTTCAGAACCAAGATTTATAATAACTGGCTCGATCATTTTATCAGTAATATTGTCCAGCTTCCACATTTTTTTCTCTTCTTTAATAGTGTGATTTACTGCCTTTTCCCAGTTTTCAGGTTTTACATTATTTACGGCCTCCAAAAACAACTGTTTAACATCATAAATTTTAAAAGTGGTATTTTTTCTTGAAACTTCACTCTTTATCTGTGCCCATACCAGTTCAATTTGAAAACTACCACATTTCTCTTCTTTAATAACTCTGTAAATCGTAGATTTCCCAACACCAAGTGTACTGCTAACTAACTCAACGGTCTCATCAACACTTTCACATAAACTTTTGTCTGTAAATGATTTAAAACAATTAAATATTAATGTTTTTTCATTAACTGTTAAAGGACCAATTTTTCGGCGTTTACACGGCACTTCCAAATTTTCCATAACACTAGTATACACAATAAACTGCACCTTGCAACTGAAGTACCTACTTTTAGTGAACTGTTAAGAATTTTGAATACGCCACTTGGACCTTCCTACAAAATGGAAAAACCCACTATCACATTTTCTGTGGAATAAGTTTAGAAGGTAATTATCTATACCTTATTCCATTAAGCAGTGCCGGGCATATATTATAAACAACGATAAATTTAACAGATAATTGTTAAAGATGTTCCAAATGAGTCTACTCGTTCCGATAAGTAACAGTATAATTATGACACTTTATTATTTTTTTTTTCTTTTCTCAAATATTCGTGTTTATTGCATAGTAAATAAATTAATGTTATCACTGAATACAAAGTAAGTGAAAAAATACTCCGATTTATAAAATTAATGAATATTTTCTGCATAAATGCAAGTAACAGTTCTTCAAAAATATTTAAAAACTAACCGGAATGTCCATCTTTATTTCGTCTGGCGATGTTATCGGCGGTTCATACCGGTTCGGACACGATTTAATGTTTATATTTTCCTGCACCGCTTAATGAATTTTACTATAGTCAATTACTGTCGTAGATTCCTGGAATTAAAGAATTAAATGTTTGATGGAATTAAAGAATTAAATGTTTGATTGTTGAAACCCTTACTTCGTGGAATGCACTCATTTCAGATAAAATAAAACGTTTTATTTTATCTAAAGAATTAAACTTTATTTTGCAAATAGGTAGGTACTTATTAAACTTTTATTGGTTATATATAACCAATAAAATAAACATCTTACATTTCTTGCAAATTCATTAGTACCTGTTAACCTCCATCACTCCGACACTGGCAACCTTATTTAGGGATTAGTAACCCTCACAACTATTGTATTCTGTTCTGCTCCAACCTTTATACCTGGTGGTCATACTCAATTTAAAATTGTTTTCCTATATACTTCTGTAAACTTGTTGACAAATATCTGTTTTTCATTGAGTCACCCGTATCAACAGTTTAGGGATTTGCATACATAATTTATTGTTTTATTACTCTCTCATACATAAAAATACAGTATAGGTGAAGGATACATTTATTATTATATTTGTGTTTTTCGTATAACATTTTGTTTTCCGTCCTTTTGTACATTTTAATTTTTCTTCATGTTTTGTATCTTTTTCATCTGTTCCGCCCATTATACCTGAGACCTTCGATTTTTTTTTATTTTAACTGGTGGTTTCCAGTTTGATATCACTTTCTGTTTGTGAGGTTGTCTTGTTTTTCTCAATGTAAAGCTGTATTATTCTAAAATAGTAAATGTGTGAAAATTATTGATTTTTTGGTTAAACTCTAGAAAACGTCCCGATAAAGTTAGCTACAAAAGAAACCTCAGTGAAACACAAATTTGTCACATGTCCTTATTATGTATATGTTTTATGCCTCAAATATGCTTTGAAACAATACATTTTTATTATATAATTTTTATTTAATATATAGTCCGTCTAGAAAGTATCCGGAAAAAAGAAAGCAGAATTATAATTTTACGGTATTTATTTCTACCACTTGAAATATAAAATGTCAACAAATAATTCATCTCATTTACTTATACAACCTCCATTTAAATCTAAAGCCTTAACTAAACGTTTAGGTACATCCGAAACTAGCTCAAGGCCATAATTTTCGATACTGGTGTTCCAGGCCTATAAAACTAACCCAATCAAACCTTCTTTGTCTCGTGGCGCTGCTCGTTTCACTTTAATCTTCATCAGTCCCCATATGTTTTCAATGGGGTTAAGATCTGGAGATGCTGATGGCCACGGAATTGTTGACAATTCGTGTTCTTGCATCCAAGCTTGAGTATAAGCAGAAGTATGGTATCTTGCATTATCTTGCTAAAAACGCCATTCCTCTGGATATAAAACATGAGCCGTTTCAAGAAGAAAACCATTTAGGATGTTACAATATTTCGCACTATCAACAGTACCATTAACTAAACAGAGAGGTGTAGCACCACGCTGAGATATTGCTCCCCAAACCATTATTTTAGTATGAAATTGGTAAATTTGAACGGTAACATTTTCTCTTGATAGGGCATGCGGACAGTTTCTGGGCACACTTTTATTCTTCGTTGATTTCCAAATCTGTTTCGGTAATTTTCGAAACACTAGGCGCGAATTTTGTCGTCCTAAAGCCACTAAACTATTTAAACTGTTTCCGCGAATCTTACACGCTCTACCCGAAACTGGTCAATGTCTCATATCTATGCCATTTTTTATCCTCTTTATTGTCTCACACACTGCACTTTTTCCGAGTTCAGTCAATTGCACTAATTTTTTAACGTTTCGGACACACTTTCTGTACAAATATTTCACCACTTTTCTTTTTACTACTTGCGACATTGTTTCACAAATCTTAAGTCTGTTTACAAATAACAATATTTGACAGATGGTATTGTCATGCGAGTTTGTTCATAACCTACTATCGGCACAACAACTTGATGTATTACTTTTGTCTTAAAATGTTACAAAAAGGAAATCTATTAAAATTAGGAAAAATTGCAGTTAGTTTTAAGAAAAAAAAGTGCAATTACGCTTTGGTAGATTAACGGATAAATTTGGCAATAGAGTCAAAACCTTCAAAACACTAGTTGCCAGATTGTAAGATAATAACAAAGAAAAAATATATATTAAAATCATTAAAGTAGAATTTAACTTAATTCACTTTCTAACTTTAGTATTTATAGTGATTTATATATTATTTTTCTCGTTATTTTACCATTTTATGTTTTCCATGTTTAATTAAATTAATTAATATTATATTGCATGTAATGTAAATATAATACAATGGGACAGATTTACGAGAAGTGGAGAGGGATTAAGGACTTCTATGTATAGGGTCCTGTAAAGACTGTCACCAAATGTAAAATACAATAGATCCTCAAGGGATGCTAACCCTGCGAGCGGCTGCAAGGAATACTGGTCACACTGGTCTGGAGGGCTGGCTCGTCTTCGTGGATTTACGAGAAGATAAGGGATTTCGGGATAGGGGTAAGAACTCCTCGGTCTCAGGTCCTGTAAAGAGTAGAGGTTATGGGCTTACTTTTGAAGCCGGAGATATGTATACGCAGAATTCTCGTGTTCTCCTAGTCTCTAGTGAGTCGGACGAAGGAACATTAAAAAAAAACCATATTAGAGTCAACAATATATTGAATCTACCCTGAAGTTCCTAATACAATCGTTAACACGTTATTCTGCGCGTCGGGAGACGATGTAGCAAGATAGTGAAAAGTTGACAGAGGTACAAATATAATTACACAGGTTAGTATAAGAAATCTGTTACCTTATGTGTATATTAGGGCTTCAACCACGACACGTTCAGTCTTCTGGAACTCGGTCAGTTGAGGGTTGCGAACTTTCGAGCTGCCACAATAACCGGACTACACGCGAATTCAGACAGAAGATACCCGGCCCCCGGAAAATCACCGACTGTCTCGCGTACTGGACGCTATCGCGTCCGGCGATCACTGCCCTGGGCGGGCAGTTACGGCGCCCCCGTTATCACTACTGATTGACTGACTACTGACTACCGACTGTCTGGCGTCCGTCGTTTTTTCTTGTTTTATTGTGGTCGTACTTTCAACGCCGGTTCTAGTACCAAGGTCGTAGGTTCGCTGAGTTGCAGTTTTGGCGTTATGTGCCTATTTGGGTCACGGCTGTTGTTGTTAATAGTTTCGTGCTTTTTATACGTTTAAACAATTATCAAACAATGCCATAACTAGGTCAATTGTTATACTTTGTATAATTTAAATGTATAAGTTAACTGTATTAATTATCCCTTATTTAATTTGGAATATATAATAATTATCTCGAATAATTATTATCTTTTCTATGCTACTTATTGTTCCATTATCCCTTTATTCCAACTTCTCACTCACTTGCTACGCTTACATTACATTACTCCCTACGCAAAAAAAGAAAAGGGCCGAGGGGCCTTTTCCTTTTCCAACAATAAATTTATCTATTTACATATTATATTACTTATAATCTACTATATATATTTTTATATAAGTCCCAATTTATATTTTATCATTTACTGTTTCTTATAGACTATTGTACCGTGGTCAGCGAATGTATCGTGCTGCCCCCGTATTGAACCTATGTGTATGACAAGTTGAGTTAATCTTGTATTAATCTTATTGAAACTTAACAAGTGAAAGAACTTTCCTAACTTATTACAATTGTTCGTGATTACATGTGTCCATTACGACAAGCGTATTCTAATTGTTCTATACGATTGTACTCGCGTTTTGCGTTCACTTTATCGCGTATCCCTGAGGGAATTGTCCGCACTTCACTCGCGACGTCTTGGCTGTTTCAATGTCCGTTTGCCAATTCCACGTGTCGAGTTAACTATATTGCTGCGTAACTGCTGCTGTCTGCCTCCATTGGTCTGTCCTTGCTGGGTGGTCGTCTTAGGTTGATACTGCTTTGCTTTGTCGCATTATACTTCTACTACATTGGTCTCTAGTATGTGTTTGCTGCATCTCTTTGTTTGGCATCGTCGTAGTACTGTGTCTAAGTATAACTTTTCTGTTTCTCTTTGGTAGGATTGTTCGGTGTAAAGGAATTTGCTAGTGATGTAGGTCATAAGGTCTACGTTTTGAGGTAGGAATAGCGTACTAGGATTCATTTTGTGTTTACTAGGAAATTTATTAGGATTCGGGGGTGTTCAGTTTGCCATACTTCTGTGTTACATATTATAGCCCTTTTGTGTAACGTTAGAGCAAATATGTTTTTATTTTGTTTTACTATTACCAATTCTTCTAGTGATTGTTTATTAGTGATCTTTTGACCGTGCCCTCTGTAAAGTTGTGACAATTGACTTTCACAACTGTTGTCTTTGTATTGTTTTTTCCAAGTTATTTCGCCTATTGTAGAGTCCAAGCAACAGCCGTTGATGAATGAGCATGTTACTCCTTCTCTTAGGTGGATTTCGTTGTCGTCTTCTCGTAGAGTTGTATCGATCGGTAGCGGTGTATATTTCAGCATTCCTCTGCTCCTATCTTCTCGATGTAGCCTTCTAGTCCTCCATCGACTATGGACGTGTGGCTGTACATCCCACAGTGAAACATGAGTCTCTCCATCGTGATGAGTCTCTCTAGTGTCACAAATCGCACTGTTATTACTTCCCGAACGGTCGCACTCCCGTAAGCAGACTTTAGTTCGCATTAGTACTTTTTACGCGTAATTCAAATGCACCTTAACCTATAAATACATATATAGCTGCTTATTGCAGACAATTATAGTGATAGCTTTACCTACATCTGACTTATAAACTAACCTACAGTGTATTGCATATTAGTATGCCTATTGCCTATAAACTGATAAATAAATTGATATCTAAAGCACTATTAATATGTTGATAATTGGGACTTTACTTTTTAAATATTTACAATATAATATATCATCTTTCTGTTATATATACACCCTGTATATTAGAGTCATATATTTTTACTTCTCAACTTGTCATCACTTATTGTATATAGTTACGTATGTGTAACGAATTTTCCTTATTTGAAAAATATTTTAATTACTATATTTACTCTTAATAAAGTGTCAGAAATTTTTGTAATATTTCTCACTCTTTCCCAAATCTTTTTAAAATAATTCAAAGGTGAAATTTATTTTGATTTCTCGTCAAACACAATGACCTGTTTTCAGTGTTATGATATTTATGTTTCAAGGCTATTAATTTACGTTTTGCTGAGTGGCTAATTTTTATATACTCACATTGTTGATGAAATTTGATACTGACTGATATAATGAACTCTTGGTGTCTGTTATAAACTACAATATTTATTTTTATTTAATTAAAAAAACGTTTTCTACACTTGACCTGTATTAGTTGTTTATTTATCAATGCTCTGACTCAATCTTTATACTACTTTCATAGTTGATAGGAATTCAAGTCTGTCAATCAGTTTTGACATAGCAATAAAGGATTGGCGTATGGTATCTTACCGATCCAGTTCTTACTAATCAACAGCAGCTTAGACCCCTATTAACTTTAAATTAATTTACTTATTTCTCTTTTTTAAAACTTGCTTTTAGTTATAATGTACTATTATGTTTACAAAAAATTTGTTTTCATTGAACTGTGCTAATATTTAACTATGAATGCTTATATTACCTGTGTTTTGTCCTTCGTTCCTTGTTAAAATTTTAGTATTATTCGAGCGGCCGTCTCTTGTAATACCAAGCTTTCAACTTTTCTTATAGTTGTTTTGATATTTTTTTTTTTCCTATTCATCTATTGCGTCGAAAAACATGTCTGTGTCCTCATCGCTCTGTGTTATTATTGTTGTCTCATTCTTGTTTATTATTCTGTTGTATGTGTTCCATCCTTTCTTTTTTCGTTATGTGGAATATGCCGCAACATTTTCTTTCGGCCATCTTGCCTAGTCTATTCTTTATTCGTTCTTATCTTTTTGGTTGGCTGGTGTCTCCATGACTTCCTTTTCTTCTTCTCTGCTGTTTGTTAATTGGGGATCCTGGTCCCGTAATGGCAGTGTTGCCACCTTAGACGGGTCAACTCTTTCTTCTTCCGTCTCTTCTTGTTCTGGTTCTCCTATTTCTTCTTCTTCCTCCGTGGAATAATCAATTGTTTTATTCTCGTAATATTTCTTTAACCTATTGACGTACACTACCTGTCTATTTTTCCCTTTTTTGTATCTACTGCATACGTCACTGGTCCAACTTTTTCTATAATTTGAAATGGTATGGATAGTACCATTTTTTCTGTAACTTGTTTGAAAGACCTGTCGTGCTACTTAAGTCTCTCAAATATACCTTGTCTCTATCTTCAAATTCTCTCAAGTTCAAATTTTATATATTTATATTCACCTGTGTTTTTCTATACACTATTTTCATTTTTCATCCATGTCCGCGTCCATGGGTTTCCTATTTCCATATTTTCCTATAACTTTTCTCATATTTGTTCTCATGCGCGTGCCCCTGGCAGTCGTCGCATCTCTTCACATTTCACATATTTCTCAACATTTCTTCCTAATTCGTTCCAGAAATATTATTCTCTTATATTTCTGTATTATATTGAATGCTCGTGCCCCTGGTAGTCGTCGCATCTCTTCACATTTCACATATGTCCCAACATTTCTTCCTAATTCGTTCCAGAAATAATATTCTCTTATATTTCTGTACTATACATATATCCTATTTATTCTTCCATATCCTTCCTGTAACATGTGGAAGGTATTAATTATAACTCTTCTTTTTCTTTATTTTTCCGTTTACTTTATTAACGAAAATCACAATTCCAGATTCGTTTGGCATTTTTATTACATCCTGTAGATACTGTATTGTCGTGCTGGAGCCGCGGGACTCTTAGCGGGTTGGGATTCTAGTACCACCCTAGCTTATCCCCTTAGCAGCCTCCTACTTGACGCAAGTTTCACCCCTTAAGGTCGAACCATATACAGCTTGCCCACATTCCTGTAAAAAAATATACTTCTGGCACTGTATTCATCTTCGTATGCTGTGTGAGATATGCCTCTATTTCTGTGGCATCCCACCTGTGTCCACTAAATTATTCCTTCTTATTTATGGTTCTGCTTCTTTGTCTCAAGCAAAGAAACTGGCTTAAACTCTTCTACATTTAGAGTACGTTCCATAAATACATAAATAAAGTTCCATAATTTTACTTTAACGATAGTAACTAACTATGAATTTTCCGTCTCCAGCGAGTCCTTGCCTTAGCAACGATTCAGTGCTTCAGTGAAGGCCCTTAGGTCTTCCTGTCCAATTTGCACTTTCCCCTGGTACATAAACTGTAGCAAGTTACTTTAAACGATAGTAACTATTATACTTTTTTCCGTCTCCAGCGAGTCCTTGCCTTTGCAACGATTCGGCCGCTTCAGTGAAGGCCCTTAGGTCTTCCTGTCCAATTTGCACTTTTCCCTGGTACATAAACTGCAGCAAGCCTCCTAGTGTCTCGCAAGTTACGTTTGTCAAAATCACTCTAGGACGTTGACAACGATTCGACTCAAATTTTCTTTAAATATGGGCCACAGCCCAAAGAACCACTTTACGTGCTTCTATGCATTTTCCTTGCGATGCATCCATTTCCGAACTCATATGTTCGTAGAAATCATTCCAAAAAGTAAAAAAGATTTTCTGACGCCACGGTCAATTATCTTCCAAAGCTCCATTAAATTCTTTTCCCTCTTTTATATGTCCATCTCAGTATGATGTGCCAATTTATGAAGTTAACCAACAATTGTATAAAGAATAAAATATTTGTTAAAATAAAGAACTTAGAAATATACGCTGCCGAACTTAAAAACAAATCTGTATAAAATATTAAATAATCAAATCAAATAATAATCGATCAATCAATCAATACTCACATATCAACTAAGGTGTTAGTATTTATTTTTTGAAAAATTAAACTCTATTAAATTCTTTTCCTTTTTACAAATCAAACGCTATTTTTTCCAATTCCAAATATCCCATAATTAATTAGTTAAACAAGTCATATCTAATTTCTTAGTGTATATCACAAGAATTCGCTAACCTAGCATTTTATGCCATAATGTAATATTTTCCTATCCGTCGCGGTGCATTTTCATGGTCAAATATACATACTTTCACCACGCATCAGCAACAAAATCATATGATTGTTTGGCTTACTTGTTTTAATAAAAAAATAGAATTTGATAACATGTAAACCGTTGGTTAATAAAATAATACTCGAAGAAATGTATACTCTGCACTCTTTTTTTTTAAAGCAATGAAATTGTACACTCAAATAAACTTGATCTTGACCTAATTACTTAAATTCTTTTATATTCAACTAGTTAGTAAACAATATATTTATTATTTCTTTAAATAATTCAATTCCTATATTCGACTGATAATTAATAATCTCTGTTATACCATCTTATATCATATATTCTGTTAGACAGTATAGTTTATATGTTTTTTTGTGCAATATTATGGTAATTAAAAAAACAATTATATAGAGAACATCATATAATGTGTTAGTATGTATTTTTGAAAAAATTTGTACTTGTCATCTCTTCACATATATCATAAAAGAAATTCACCTATCTTAATATTTAGGATTCTAGGTTTCTAGGAAGGGATCGATATGAGGCCATTCTCCAGTGATACAAGACAAAAAAAAATCTACTATATACGAATAATTTGTGTAAAACTCCTAACAAGTTTATATAACAAAAAGGATTTTCTTCCAGAAAAGGGAGTCCTGCACTCCACACAATATTTACTGGATACCTCACTGTTTCTTTAATCTGTTGTCGTCTTAGGAAAGAGAAGAAAAAAAATTGGAATGTCACTGGCGAAATGAAACGATGAAGGCTTCTTATAGCTACAAAACTTGCAAAAGTTTACAAGGATACTGAAGAAGTGACTTAATTATCCCTATTTACCGAAATTCCCCCAAACCGGGACCGCTGTCACCAATGTAATAATCATGGGACAGGTAAGGGTCCTGTAAGAGGCAGAAGAGAGCGAGAGAGTGAAGAGCTTGACAGTACAACTAATATATTTTTACAGGTTAGTATAAAGAAATCTGTTACCTTATGTGTATATTAGGGCTTCAACCACGACACGTTCAGTCTTCTGGAACTCGGTCAGTTGAGGGTTGCGAACTTTCGAGCTGCCACAATAACCGGACTACACGCGAATTCAGACAGAAGATACCCGGCCCCCGGAAAATCACCGACTGTCTCGCGTACTGGACGCTATCGCGTCCGGCGATCACTGCCCTGGGCGGGCAGTTACGGCGCCCCCGTTATCACTACTGATTGACTGACTACTGACTACCGACTGTCTGGCGTCCGTCGTTTTTTCTTGTTTTATTGTGGTCGTACTTTCAACGCCGGTTCTAGTACCAAGGTCGTAGGTTCGCTGAGTTGCAGTTTTGGCGTTATGTGCCTATTTGGGTCACGGCTGTTGTTGTTAATAGTTTCGTGCTTTTTATACGTTTAAACAATTATCAAACAATGCCATAACTAGGTCAATTGTTATACTTTGTATAATTTAAATGTATAAGTTAACTGTATTAATTATCCCTTATTTAATTTGGAATATATAATAATTATCTCGAATAATTATTATCTTTTCTATGCTACTTATTGTTCCATTATCCCTTTATTCCAACTTCTCACTCACTTGCTACGCTTACATTACACTTTTTAGTGATTTATTATAAGGACATGGCAACACTGTCAAATACAAAATTTCCTTCATTTGAACTGTATAGATGCAAAATTCACGTTCTCCAAATTTTCATATTTTTAGTTATGTATATCAATGAATTCTTCTCTTAAAGGCGAATTGAACCGGAATAATATCCAGAACCAGAACTCACATTTTAATATTGAAAAAACCATATTGAAAATGAAGTTCTAAAACATGTCACATTATCCAACATATGATTTGCAGCAAAATTAACATTCTCCAATTCGACCAATCAGAGTACGTAGGGCGCATCACGTGATTGTCGTCACTCTGGTGATGTTTGGTCAACGCTTGTTAAGGTAGATTAACGCTTTTATGATTGTGATTTAAATAATACGACTTTTATTACTAGTTAATACACTAAATTATTGGTGCATACTAGCAGAGCCCTCGACTGGTCAAACAAGACATTAGACGTTTCCATTAAAACTACTACTCTCAAAAAGAAAAGGTTTAGCAAGATCATTTTATTCTGCAGTTCTCGTTATCAGTAGAAGTTAAAATAAAGACCAACTTCTGGACGGTACAAAAGACAACCTATGAGGACCAAATATTTTATAGGCTTGAAGATAAATCTATGATGCCTGTATGCCTTAACACGTTCATGGGTGTACTCCGTATTTCACAATTTCGGGTAAATGGTATTTTGAAGCGTTTCAGAGAAACCGGTCAGCTTAGTAAAGAAAACGGAGGGGGTGACAGGGTTTCTACTAAAAGTTTTCGTAAGAAAACGCATATAATAAATTTTATAAATATAATTTTATAAATATGTTCAAAGCCTCATTACTGTGCCAAACACACGGACAGAAAATGTATTTCTGCTGAGTTGAATATATGGAAAATGTATTTCTGTCCACTCACATAAGATCAGAGTGATTTGAAACTAACACACTGATACTTTATGTGAATTTTTAACAGAAAGTACAATCATGGCTTCGGATCCCCTAGGGTAGACGTTTGCTCTACTTGTCTGCAGTTAGATGAACGATTAAAACACGCACGGCAAGGTAACGAAAAACAAGAGCTTATAACTAAAAAACATGTTCAGAAGTTACGTGCTAAGGCTTTTTTTTAATCATTAAACGCACTGACCCAAAAATTTTGATTTTCAGTTTTGATTGTCAAAAAAACCTACACTTGCCCAAATTACCAGATCAAGCCACTTACTATAGTAGGCAAATCTACCCTTACATCTTCACAGTGGTCAAAGGGAATTCTAAAAGTAAACTGACTTTAGATAATGTGACATCCTACATTTGGACAGAAAACGAGTTTAAAAAACGATCTAGTAAAATTGCTTCATTTGTTTTTGATACACTCAAAACAACAGAAATGAAAAGCCCTATTACTACTGTGCGATTAGTGAGTGATGGAAGTGGGGGCAGGACAAAAATTCAATGGTTGTGGCAATGGCTTGTATCTGGCTTTCTAAACATGCACCAAAAAATAAAACGGTGGAGTTCTTTTTTCCCATAACAGGTCATAGCTAGCTTCCACCAGATCGAGTATTTGGAGTCACAGAAAAGTTTATGAGAAAAAAAGAGGTGATTTACAAACCATCAGAGTACATTGATATTATAGCCGAACATTCGAAAGTAGTAAAGGTTGGCCAATACTGTGATGTCTTTGACTGGAAGGAAGAAAAGGATGTATTTATGAAAAAACCGGCACAATTTCATTTTCAACTAAGGACCTGCAAAAGGATTATTCTGATAAGAACTTAATATAAAAATGTTCTCGTTAAAGGTGAGTATACATTCAAGTCAGACATGGGTGTTGCAAAGTCTTTAACCAAGCCAGGAAAACTGCTTTTGAACATGAACCCAAACTTTGATTCATTTGTCAAACTCAACGAAACCAGTGAAAAAAGTTGACGTCAACAACTTGTCGAAGAAGCATTATGGGGACCAGTGGAGGGACAATGAGGATTTACTCTTATACAAAAATGTCATCGATGGGGCTGATGAGAACGCAAAACCCGAGTCAGTTTGTGAACACATCGAAGAAGTCAACATCATTAATGTTTAAAAATACGTTATTCTAAACATTGTATCTAACACAATTAACAATAACAATTAGTTTTAAAGACTAAAACATCATAGCACTGTCAAATAAATTTAATGATTTGGTAAAATTAAAATTGAAATAAAATAATTTATTTAATGTTTTTATTTCTAACCTACAAAAATTATAACAGTATAAACCACCTTATTTTTCTTGGCTTTAATTTTTAATTTAAGGTTAAAATATAAATAAACCGTTCAAATATTTTGCATCATAGCAAACATTATCCATGAGATTTTGGTGCAAAGCTCTCAGTTAGCCACATTTTGGTGCAAAACTTACATTATCTGAATTTTAAATTAAATTTACAAAAAAATATTCATTAAATGCCTTCATAAAGTTTGGGCAAACAGTTTTTATTACAACAAAGTTGTTACACAAAAAAAATTGAAGCATTCTACCATGGACTTCAATAGTAAACAGTTTTTCTCATTTTTCCGAAAGTTGAGAAACGTGGAGAATGTGAATTTTGCATCCTATACAATTCATTTGTAGCTAACTTCCTCGGAAAGTTCTCTAGACCGGCGGGCGAACTTTCGACACCAAATTGTCTTTGTATCTGGGGTAATCGAAGGGTCAAATTTTATTATAGGAAATTGCGACACCGCGGCGTAAAGCAGGTAGGTAGGTAATTAGCGGCGATGGACATTTGCACCCAAGCAGGACAAGCGGGTTTTCCCAATATTTATTGTCACGGCGGGGGGCGTGGCACTTGTGTACTTGTGACTAAATTATTTCAGTTGTAATTTATTTCTTGTTTGACGTTGACTTGTGCACGTATACGGATATTTAAAAAATGAGTTTGATAAAAAGTTCCCGTGGTCGAAATTTATTAGTGGTGGAGCATCATTTGTTCTCGAAATAGAAAGTGTTAAAAAGCGGCGAAATATTTTGGAGCTGCATCCAAAGAAACACTAAGTGTTCCGCAAAAGTGTTTACAATAGGCTGTGAGGACCTCACCATCACAAGAAGTGATTTGGTACATAATCATGAAGCCGATCCAAAAAAGCTTGAAGTAAAGATGGTAACCAATGCATGTAAAAGAAAAGCCCAAGAGGACATATCGGAAAAGCCTTCCAAAATTACAAGAACTGCTGTTGCTGAGTGTGATGCCAATTTGCTGACGATTCCTGACATAGCTAGCATCAGAAAGAACATTTACAACTGTCGTCGTAAACTGTTACCAGGTCCGTTACCAAGAAGCATATCAGAGGTCCATAACGCGGTTAGTAATAATTATTCTCCTAAAACCTGTCGTAATAAAAGTTTTTTGTTTTTAAATCATCCTGAATTAAATGTAATTGTATTTTCATGCTAGACAAATATTCGTTTGTTGTATAAATTAAAAACTTTGTATATGGATGGTACATTTTCATAAAGTACCAAATATTTTCTACAATTATTTACTATACATGGCTTGGAAAATGGACATTATGTTCCTTTAGCATACTGTTTGTTAAAGGACAAATTGTCAATGACATACAAAAATTTATTTTCTTTATTAAGGTCTAAGATTTTTGAAACATTTCAATTATCATTAGAGCCAACTGAAATATTTGTGGACTTTGAAAAAGCAATTCACTGTGCTTTATTGTATATGTGGCCCAATACAAAAATTAGTGGATGCCGTTTTAACTTAAACCAAAACTGGTTTAAAAAAATTCAGTCTTTGGGTTTGGTACAACAATATAAGGATACAAATTCAGAAATTGGAAAATGGTTAAGGCATACGTTTGGTTTAACTTATTTAAATACAGCAGAAGTTGAAGAATTCTTTCTTTATGATTTAATGTCATATAAACCTATAAACGCAACACTTGATATATGCAGATTATTTACTGGAAAATTACAGTTTCGATAGCGCTCTATTTCCACCACACATATGGTCTAATCAGAATCCGTCTATTGCGAGGATCACAAATGCTTGTGAATCCTTTCATTCGAGATTTAATTCTTCTTTTTATTCAACACATCCTTCTATTTTTATTTTTATTGAAAAGTTAAAAGAATTTCAAGTAGACACTTATGTCAAAATAAATAGTTTACATATACCAGCAAAAATCAAAGATACTACTGTTAAGGCTAAATTGGCATTTTGGAGAAAATTATGGATAAACTACAGTCCCAACAAATACGTAGGTTAGATTTTATAAAAGCTGTATCTTATCATTCCTATAATAGCAAATAAATCATTGTATACAAGTATATTAACGGTAAAATGTACAAAAATGAGGTACTAGTTGTATTATATTTAGATATTATTACAGTTATAAAGAAATAAAATGCACATTACTTTTATTAAAATAAATAAATAAATTAATTATGGTATTTTATTTATGTCGCACCTATATTTATTTGGTGTCGAATATACCTGTAAGATAAAAACGGGAATTGGGGCAGGTGTCGAAAATTGCCATTAAATTTTAGTCGCTACCTGCTTAGTGTCGAAATTTCCTACGCCCCTCTAGACTTTAATTGTTCATATTTATATATAATAGGGACGGTGATGAGACAATAAGTAAGTACGCAAAACTTATTTCCAGAAGATAATTGAAACAATACTGTGTTTCTTTATTACATGAACAATATGTAGACATAATTTAATAACGGGTTATAGAGTGCGGAGTAGATGTTGAAAATTACGGAAGAAAATAATATATCATATTTTTCCAATTATACTTTACAATATTTATGTTCACCTGTATATTGTATAATAATAATTATAACACTACACACTCTGAACATTTAATTTAGTCACACAAACACAGGCGAAACACATTTCCACGTAGTCACGGGCAACGCCTGATCTGCTTTGTAGTTTTCGCAGATTTTCTTCCATTGCATCTCCGAAGGACTGTAGATTGCTTTGGAACGTAGGTTTCCCTTAACAGTCTCCAACTCGCTGATCAGAGCCTTGTTCCTCTTCACCGCTTCTTCCTCAGTCAACACACTCTGAATTCTGGAAAAACTCTCTGAATTTTTTAAAACTATTCTTTCTTTAGAGTCATTGATGTTCTTCAGTTTACAGTTAATTGTTGCTTCGTCTTTTTTAAATTTCCGTAGAGCTTCCTCGACTTCTGCAATGGGCATTTTGTTACTTGTGGCAAGCGAATGTTGTGAGATATTGACAGACACGAATAGAGGGTAGTTGCCATAGCAACTCCAGTGTCAACAAATGAAACATCTATAATATATTTTAGCTTTATTCATGCATACGTCATCAAATCATAAATATAAATAGATAAATAAATAAATAAATTAATTAATTAATATTTTTTATTTTTCCACTATATTAGCTGGTAAGAATAAGTAAAAAAAGTTCATGAATTTCTGATTTAAAGGATCTAGCGCATGGGCACAGAATAATAAACAATCAGACCTGTTACTCTCCATGGAAAATTAAGTACGCGCATCTCGTTCGCGCAGACGTTCCGCCATGTTTTAAAGGGAACCAGTGTTGTTTATGTGGTGTGCATAGAAAAATTAACCCGGTTTAATTGACTTACGGCAATCGTAGACATACTATTGTGACCGTGCAAGTTCGGAACAGCGACACCTGGTGTCGTAAATCAGCAAAATTTACTGCGCTTTCATGTTAGGTCAAGATTACCGGATAACTGTCAAGGACGTAGCCCCAAAAAAGAATAAGAAGAAAAACTAAGATAGAGGTTATCCCCTGGGATATTACCCAATAAAGGAAGAAGAAGAAGAAGAAGAAGAAGAAGAAGAAGAAGAAGAAGACAGAGGTTATGTCGGTATGTTATTAAAAGGTAAACGTTGTATGTAGTGTAAATACAAATAAATATATTATTAAATTACAGCATTACTGTTAATATGGATGCAATAATAAAAACTGGATTTGAGAAAGTAAATCACCAAATAACTTTTTAACCAAGCACTGAGTCAAAGGGAAAAGCTTTAGTAGTGGCAAATGTCAAAAAAGAATGGAAGAATTATGTGGAAGAATTAAGAAAAATAAATTATCATAAATAATGTTAATGCATAAATTAGCAGGTTAAGCCCATGATATCATCATATTGGTTTGAACAAGTAATTCTTTCCCTGTAAACTTTTGGACAGCGAATATAATATATTTTAATCCATCTTCAGAAAAAACTTAACTTGATGCATTTTTGTAAACTTCAAAAAAATAAAATTTAAACATTAAACTTGATTTTTGGGTTAAAATGAACTTTAAGTGAGTGTTATGAAACTAAAATTTACACTTAAAAGTGAACTTTTATTTATTATTTATTTCAAACTGACTTTAAAATCAGGCGCAAGATTAATGCATAATTTAGGTTATGTTACTTATGCTCTTTTATGATATAAATCCACTTTTCTCTTTGTAGTAATTTGTACTTTGAAGTTGGAAACGAATAAACCTTAAATTGACAATTTTTGACAATTGACAATTTTTTGTTGTATTTTTACAATTATAACACAGTATTTCCTAAATCCCATTTTCTTCAGTGACAGAAGGTGTAAATAAACAAACGAGTATAAAATATGACAATTGACAATATGAATTTATGAAATCTATGAAATGTGCAGTAAAAAATGCAAGATTTCTCCGCTACTCGCGCACGATCGTTTCTCGTATCACATCCAAGTACTTGCACGTCGCTAATACAATTATATTAATATTGCTAAATATAATAACATAAATATAATATAATTAAACATAAATATAACAGTAGTAGTCGGTGCGTTTTGATTTGGTTTGAGTCTTCTTACAAACTCCTTCTGATGACGGGTAGACCCAGAAACACGTGTCAGGGAGTGGTAAGAGACTCAAATTAAATCGAAACGCAACCGTCATTTATTTTGTTATTGTCCTTACTCGACGCAATGAGTACAAAAATGATAGTAGTTTATATGGGTAAATTGTTGATGCATAGTGGAATTTTAATATTCTCAGCATCGCTCTGAATGGCTTGATTAAGCTTGGGTTATACAGTTTACTTTAATTGCTATCGATATTTAACTTCGTGTTTCCTCACTAGAGGCCTCTAGTAGCATACTCTGGCAATTATGTTTACTATAATTGCCTTAGTAGTCGGTGCGTTTTGATTTGGTTTGAGTCTTCTTACAAACTTATTCTGATGACGGGTAGACCCAGAAACACGTGTCAGGGAGTGTTAAGAGACTCAAATTAAATCGAAACGCAACCGTCATTTATTTTGTTATTGTCCTTACTCGACGCAATGAGTACAAAAATGATAGTAGTTTATATGGGTAAATTGTTGATGCATAGTGGAATTTTAATATTCTCAGCATCGCTCTGAATGGCTTGATTAAGCTTGGGTTATACAGTTTACTTTAATTGCTATCGATATTTAACTTCGTGTTTCCTCACTAGAGGCCTCTAGGAGCATACTCTGGCAATTATGTTTACTATAATTGCCTTAGTAGTCGGTGCGTTTTGATTTGGTTTGAGTCTTCTTACAAACTTATTCTGATGACGGGTAGACCCAGAAACACGTGTCAGGGAGTGTTAAGAGACTCAAATTAAATCGAAACGCAACCGTCATTTATTTTGTTATTGTCCTTACTCGACGCAATGAGTACAAAAATGATAGTAGTTTATATGGGTAAATTGTTGATGCATAGTGGAATTTTAATATTCTCAGCATCGCTCTGAATGGCTTGATTAAGCTTGGGTTATACAGTTTACTTTAATTGCTATCGATATTTAACTTCGTGTTTCCTCACTAGAGGCCTCTAGTAGCATACTCTGACAATTATGTTTACTATAATTGCCTTAGTAGTCGGTGCGTTTTGATTTGGTTTGAGTCTTCTTACAAACTCCTTCTGATGACGGGTAGACCCAGAAACACGTGTCAGGGAGTGGTAAGAGACTCAAATTAAATCGAAACGCAACCGTCATTTATTTTAATAAATATAACAATTACATAACCTTACAAATCATATGTCTGTGTCAAAACGGAATGATAAAAGTTTGGTTGATGAGTGTATTAAATCACTTGTATTTGATTTGCAGCAATGCTTGCCGACTCCCCAACTATAAACTTCAGACTAATTTAACTGTGCACAATTGCACGAATACTCAAGCGCACTGCTACATGTGGAATTAAGTAGTAGCTGCAAGAGGAGGCACCACAAATTTCTAGTTCCTGGTCACACTCGTATGGAGTGTGACTCTAATCATGCGCAGATAGAAAAAATTTTATAAAAATCAAATATCCCAATCTATCACCCGCACGACTGGATGCAGTTGGTTCGTCAGACGGGGAAGAAAACCTCATTTGTAGTGACAGAAATGAGGCAGTCAGACTTTTTCCAATTCTCTGATTTGTACAAGTCGGCACTTCAAAATAAAAAAGTAAACGAAGACGAGGAAAAAGTTGCATGGAGGAACATAAAGTGGCTCCGTTACATAAAAGAGACAGGAAAAGTCCTTTACAAGGAGACACCGGATCCAGATTCGTCGTTCAAGACAATAAACTATCACCGTAGACGCCGTTTCTGCAGCCATCTGAACCTTGAACTGCGATGGTCCTTTCGCAATCTCAGCGAATAAGAAGAAGGACCTCATTGACATGCTGTCGCTAATACCCGATGAAAACGTTGAAGACGTCTTACTGGATGGAGAAGAAAGTGATGAATGACCTCTTTCATTTCCATTTAATTTCAATATTCACCTTCTTTATCATTCTTGATTACAATAGAAACCAGTAGTAAATAAGCCGTTTTATTAATGTCAGCCTTTCAGCATTAAGGTAGTACAAACTATTGTATATGTCATACATAATAACATTTACGTTTGAGTAAAAGGATATATCTGAGTACCCTGATGCATGATGCTATGACTAAGAAGATAAGATATTGCGCATAAGTCGTAACGTCATTGAAGAGTTGCACGTTCGAAATGGCAGTTTTCTGTATGTATCAATAAGTAATATTTAATAATTAGTTTGGAGATCTGCCGTGTTAACTCAAAAGGGCGTATCTGCTTTAAACTAGTTTGCGAGAAAAATCAGTTTTAGTGGTTTTGATTAGGCAATCGTGATTTTTTAAAAAGTTGTGACTTGTACCATATAGAAGTTAACAAATAGGTCTATACTATCATGTGACAAATTTTGGTAGAGTATTAACTTGGGAAAACAACACTTTTGACAGATTTTGACAGATACGCCTTTTTCACTTAACATGAGGTATATAATTAAGAACGTAACTACATGATTTTTTGAAAATATTTATTGCATTAAACAAATGAACGTTACAATATTAATGTATTAATTTCGTTAGTTATTCTTAATAATTAGGAAAAGTTAAAAAAGTAAACAACAATAATACAGACTAACTAAAATATCATACTCAGTCAAACAAATATTAATTATTAATACTTAATTTTCTACTCCGAACTAGTTATTATATTATATTAATCATCAATTGTGTCCACATTTTCGCTGACAAAAATATTTTTCCAAAATGCAATGCGATTTGGGGGCATTATTTGACCAATTTTAGTGATTATATTCTGTTTTCTTTCCATGGTAATACCTCGTGGTTGAGAGATAGAGAGTGGTTTTGCAATGCCATTTTTTTGGATATTAGCCTTTAAAAAATTGGCACTTATGATTTCTCCTTCAAAACTAGTTTTATAACGAAATGTATGGAAACCTCTGATGAACTGAACTTCCACCATTTGTTGAAGGTACGGACGAGGGACCAACCTTGTTATTTTATATTGAGATGATTCGTCTTTCCAGTTGTAAGAATCATTAAAAGCCATGTCGATAACTTCGACATTACGTGTTGACGTTTTAACCGCATCTACAAAATCAACGAAGTCATAAACTTTACCTTTTCGATTTAATGATTGCTCGACTCTATGGTGAAATGAGTCAGCTGCCATAAATGTATGACCTGACTCAAAATATCTTAGGGTTATTTTCCTAATGTTCAATTCTAATGAGCTTACAGCATACACAAAAAATGTGTACAAGCACCAATTTTTGTTCTGACCGGAACAATTATCCAGCCAAATAACAACTTCTTCGGAATCCCTAATTTTGTTTAAAAATGCATAAAATGTGCTAACAATATCAGCCTTTTTTCTTCCAGAAATAGCTTCATGCCATAGAACAGCAACTGTAGAAGTTTTAGAAGTACCAACTGGAACAAAGCTCTCATTAAAGGCTATCAGTCTAGGAGTAAATATAATTTCTTTGAAAGTATCGCATCTTGGGAGCATAATCACCTACAAAAAATTGTGTAAGGTCAAATATAACAGATATTATTCAAAATAAAATTCATACCTTCTGCAGATCAGCTGTATAAACTCTAGAATCGCTCGACGATCTGGAATCAGCGTAGTACATCTCTCGGGCCTTTATAAATTTTTCTCGATGATTTTTATATGTTTCGCATTCAGGACAAACTAGACCGTCATCTAACACGTGTGAGCTTTCTTTTTTATGAATCTCGTATTTTTCACAAGTAAAACACTCTTCGTTTCCAAGCTTTGCAAATGAAATATTAAGCTCACTAACGATTTGACGATATAAATAATACGAACATTGAATATTGTACTTTGCTTTAAATGATTCATACATTAGTTTCATAGTTATGTCGCTAGGCAAGTATAAACGGTTCGGAGCATGTGCTCGTCTATAATGCGATGTCGTAGGATTAAAGGACTGTATATGACTAATGATTAAATCTCTGTCAAATTTTTTTAAGCTGCCTCCTCGTTTATCTGTGTTAGGTTTAAGCGATAATTGGGAACTCTTTAAAGCTGTTCTAACTGGCTTATCATTTTTTTCATGATGTCCTAAAGTTGTCAGATAAAATACTTTACAAATATTTTGAGGTATTCCTTCTTCATCTTTTAACTGGTAGATAAATGTAAAAGAGCGCCGAGAACTATCTGAATTTCTAGTTGCGCATCTTTTTTTGGGAATCTTTAAAATGGAACTTGAATAAAAAGCTTTCTGTTCCTCGGAGGAAAGATTCCAAAACTGCCTATTTATATCTTGCCGTCGAAGAGTTGAAACTTTATTACTGCAATTTTTCTTGCAAGTAGCCAAACAGCTTCCATATATTTTGTGTTTATTGACTAACTTTTGCATTTTTATTGAACGTCGTTCACTTAAACTTTCTTCTATTTTTTTCCGTTTTCTTAACTGTCCCTTTTTAGTGTATTTTTTGCTCTCTGATTTGTCTATTGCGCTTTGTATAATACTGTGAATTAAATTATTAAAATAGTTATAATTATTGGTAGTACGATGTTCTTCCGTATCTGTCAATAAGTTGTTTAAATTTAATTCCGAAATAGCTGATGAGCTCGTTGTTGAAGCAGGTTGTAATAGGATATTGCTAATAATATGTATATTTTGGCCGCTAACGTTATTATCTGTGTCCCAAAATTCTTCACTTGAGGAAGATGTTGAAGGAAGGTAGTCTCTATCTCTGTCATCAGACACGTCAGATTCAACATCTGACTGAGCTATATTCGACAGCTCGTTATTTGTTTCTGCGGAATTTAAAGCCAGGTCCACCAACATTTTACCTCGTTCTCTAAATTCTGCTGAAACAAATTTTTTCATCAAGTAATTTGACAAAGCAATAATTATTTTTATAGTTTTTAATAGAACATACATAGTATAAATACCTATTTGGTGTGAAAACCAAAGTGACATAACCTTATTTTCGAGATAATCAATTTACAATAACTTCAGAACCAAAAATATATACTTTGACACATAGGTACAAGGTAACAATTTGTATTTGTTTAACTTTTTATATAAATTAGTAGAAAATATACTTACTAGTTGTTTCTGCAAAATTATTATCCATATTTATTATGAACAATAAACTAAACACATTCTATGAAAATACGAAAAAGTAAGGTTAGAAATAAAGTAAATTGACAGTTTACTACTTTTCGTACCAACATAATAATATCTTGAAATGTTAAGTGAATAGGCCGTATCTGCCGAAAACTTTTTGGTTACGGCTTTTTGTGTTAACATTTACAGTTGCGGCTTTTAAAGCTAACATTTTAGTAGAAAATTCAGATACGGCTATTAATTTAAGCAGTATATATCCGGTTTTATTGCAGATATGGCTACGAAACTCAGGTAGATTTGTAGAAAAGATTACTAACTAACGCGTGGGACATCAAACTCGTTTTTAATAAAAATTGCAGTTACGCCCTTTTGAGTTAACACGGCAGAGATATCCTTATGTGTACGATTATTGTAATTATTAAACCTCTTAACTTATTTTCGTCTAGTAATTTCATTACAGAATGCATACAAATCCCATTTAACTTTAGCAAGAATGCGAACACGACTGATTTTGTCCTACGGGAAGATCCTATCTTGTTAATCATAGTATCATGCCCTGATGAAGAAAACTACTAATAACTTCAAATTAGAATAAGGTATGAATTGTTTATATGCAGCAAAATTTAGTTTATTAGATTCTCTTTCATTATAATATGCCAAACAATGGCTAAAGTAAGACATTTGATTTTAGAAAAACGTTGAACTTTCAATTTCGTCTCCTGAACATTTCATTTTGCATAGATATGCCTTTTTACCCAAGAGCCACGGAATTATACACTAGTCAAATCTACACACTTTTATATCTTTACTTTCCTATTTCTTTCTATATCCGATAAAACTAAATCTATTATTTTCATTTTTTGCTGTAGTCTAACCCTCAGTGATTCTACATCTCGAAGAAAATATTACTTATTCAGTCCACCTCCAAGTTCGTAGAAAAACTTTCTTTGTCCTGAAACTTGACCTTCTTTCGACCGAGTCTCTCATTTAGTACGAAAGATATCGACACTTCTGGTTCAATTACATCGAAACAATGAAGTGTCACATAACTGTATGACGGATGTGTCATTGATGCCATGCATCGAGTCAATTGCGCTTTGTGCGCGACTGCGATGATCCGGTATGTCGTTGGTAGGTCTTCAGATATGAATCGAGATCGAACGTTGGGAAATTTGAGACGCCAGGGAAAGAATTTTGATGAAGATTTGATTTGCATTCGTGAGAATTTGGTTATCAAAACAATTTACTATACAGGAAAAGATATACCGAGTATCTATACAACTACATCTTAAAAAAATAATTTTTGTTGTTTCTTTATTGGATAAATATTGAGTTAAATATTGGTAAAATAAATACTGAGCAACAAAACCGGGAATACATAACAATTTTTGTGAAGATAGTTTTTTTTTTTATTTTTATAAAAGTTGATCAACATAAAATATTCTTCTATATTATTATCTTTTCATTGCATGCAACATGCAATGAATACAAATATCTCGGATCTATAACATCTAAAAGGCACTACCAAAAGAGACATCGAAAACAGAACGCAGCAGGGAAAAAAAACGGTAAACATTCTAAACTCTCTACTATGGTCTAAAGATATTAGACAAGAAACGAAATTGACAATATCTCGAACCTTGGTAGAGCATTATGACTTATGGGGCAGAAGTTTGGCAGATCACGACAAAAGATAGAAAAAGAATAGAAGTAGTAGAATTTTCTAAGGAGAGCGTGTGGTGTATCCAAAAAAGATCATATCAGGAATGAAGATATTAGAAGTAGGACAAATACTGTACATTCCAGTGTAGACATAATTGAAACGAGACAACTAGTGTGGTATGGTCACGTGAAGCGAATGAATGAAAATGTATGGCCAAAGAAAGCTTTAAATTAATTACCACAACAAAGAAGAAGAAGGGCAAGGCCTTCAGTTGCCTGGAAAGAAAATGTACGGCACATACTGAGAGATAGAGCCATCAAAGAAGATGAATTGATCGGAACTCTGGAAAATGATGTGTGCAGATTGTGGGTATTCTATTTTTTTTGGACTTCCTCGATTTGCCTTCCATGCTTTCATGTCCAAAGCAATGGTGCACAACGGGACTTGTAGGCCCAGAGCAAAAGTTACATTTGTATCACTTTAAACTATACTTCGAAGTTGACTATTCTTCTCCATTCTTCCTCAATCCCATCTCCAAATGCTCCTCAGCATTTTATTTTCCCATCCTTTTAGCCGTTCCTTCTCACATTTACTGAGTATCCATGTCTCGTATGGATATGCATATTTGGTCTCTCTCTTCCTCCCTCTCTTTCTCCCTCTCTCCCTTTTTTTGTATAACACCTGTACAGTGTTTACATATTGCTATCTGGTCACAAATGACCAATTATCAGTTATTTTCTGATCTAACTTAATAAACAGCACATACTTAAATCTAAGGGCTTACCCTATGGCTTACTCTTACTTTATCTATCCACTAATGCACTACAACTAACATGCAATATCATCACAGCACTATACTTTGCTTTTTACACTTTTTACACTAAACTCAAATAGCTTACACATTTAAACTAACTCAAATGTTTCATCATCAATTATGCGGATGATACCAACATTCTAGTCACAGGAACGTCTGATCAAAATTTGGAAAATAAAACTAAACAGATACTATCCACCATCAACAGTTATTTCTTATCCAACAAATTAGTTTTGAATAAAGAGAAATCCAAGTATATGATTTTATTTTTACTCAATGGCCAAATATGGCATTGAAGTTGGGGATGTACCTCTGAATTAGAGCAGATATTCGTACTTCAGAAAAGAGCTATTAGGATAATGTATAAAATGAAATTTAAAGATTCTTGTAGAGGCATCTTTAGACAAAATAATATTCTTACAATTCCTGGTCTGTAGGTATATATTTTCGTTTATAATGTATTTGCATAGCAAAATTTATGAATTTAATAAATTTCAATTTAACCATGTTTATTCAACAAGATTCAGAGACAATCACGTTATGCTTCCACAACATCGTTCTGTTTTGTTGGAAGGTAGCACACATTATGCAGCCATAAAATTCAACAAATTACCAATAGATATACGAATGAATTTACATCAGCCAAACATTCGGAGGTGTGTGCATCAATACATTTGTGAGCTAGAGCCATATTCTAAAAATAACTATTAAGTTTATTTAGTGTTTATTAATTTATATACTTTTAAGATATACGTCTGTAACTTTGACTTATCTCATACATGTACTTTGACTTGACTTGACTTGACAAATAGTTTTGTCCTTATGAGTCTTCTCTTTAGTTCAGTGTTGTCAAGAAGCTAGATTGCCACGATATTCACATGACTATGCAGTCTCTTCTCGTGACTTGCTGCTGTTCTCTTTATTACTTCGGTCATAATTTTCATACGCAGGTCCTGGTGGAGGCTGCTGTTACGATTATACCAAAGAGCATCAACAATGCTCCTTGTTCCCAGTACTTTGTTTTGAAATCTCTGGATAATATGTAGATTACTAGCTTTGGTACAGCCCCAGAGTTGGCGGGGTCTTTCTCTAAATAAAGAAATTTATTGACCTCAAGTTCATAAACTTTATGATCTTCTGTTTTATCTCCACATTCTCTTTTCCTTCTATCCTATTATGGTTATGAGAAGGAACTATCCTTCTCATAACCATGTATTTTGATTTTTTTAATGTTAATTTCCAGCCCATACTATATTGCTTTTCTTTATATATTTTTTAAATGAATACTGTCTTTGTCTTTATCAGTAGTCTGATAAAGACTGCTGGGCTACTGAAATTGTTTTATTTCTTTCTACATAACTGTTTATGATTATAGTTTCCATACGTAAATTGAACAAAACTGCCAATAGTGGAATTAGCACCATTCCATATAACTTCATTTATGGTTTTTTTAAGGTCAGCTTTGCTACTCTTACGAATTTACTTGGGACACCCAGTTGACTCATTGGTCTATACAATTTTTTCATCTCGATGATTGTATGACTGTTTTAAATCAATGATTATTGTGTATAATTTTATTTTACACTCATAACAACTTATCTGGATATTTTTCATTACAAAAATTGGATCCTTTGTAGATCTGTTTATTTTAAGGCTAGCGTGATATTCTCTAAGGAAAATTTCTGCGTATTCATTTAATATTTCTTCAACAAAAATTCTAATAAATACTTTACAGCAATAAGTTTTCCGCAGACTTATGCCTCTACATTTCTCACAAAACATCGGATGGTCTTTTTTTTTTTAATTTTGAAAAAACGTGCATCAGACGCACGTGATAGCCAGCACCTCAACATGAAAAAAACTAAGATCAGTTTCATCTCATTTTTATAGTGAAACCAGAGAACTAGAGGTATGCTTATTAGTTCTTTTAGACGAACTAGTTCAAGAGAACTATTTCATAAAAATGAAATAGTTCAGTGAACTAGTTCGCGAAAGAAACTATTTGTAGGACCGAAATCGAAATCCAACCAGAATCCAACCCTAACATAACTGGTTGCCAGATGTCTCGTCTCAATCATCACACAAGCTCGGCACCGGTCGCCCGTTTTCTTCGGTTTTCAGTCAGTCTTTCAGCACTGTACGGCGTACAAGTAGTTCGGATTAGGAACCATTTCTTCCGATCGTATGTTTAGGTTTAAATGTTTTAAATTATTATATGATTAGTTAGTTTTTCTTTATAATAATTTGTTTTCTTAATCAATCCCTAAAGATGAGAAATAGATGTTTTTATGTGATCATTTCGAGAAAAACGATAAAAATCAAAAATCTGCAAAATGTAATTATTGTTGATGTGATGTTAGTATTACAAGTGGTACACTGGGCAATTTATCAAGAAATTTAAGAATGAAACACCCTACTATCAATCTCAAATATCTCAATGTTGAAAGATACATAGAAAAAGGACAGGAAAAATCAGAAAATACATTTCAAGAACCTCAACCTTCAACGTTAAAATCAGTTTCGCTAGTAGCACAAGCAGGAGACGATGAAGAGAAAGCAGTTATAATTCTTAAGAAAAGCCTGCTCCTACCCCCCTTGTTTCTATTAGGGACTATGTAATTCGACCCGTTCCATTCGAAATATATGATCTCATTAATTCATTATTTTCTTCTTTGGAAGTTGAGACACAATTTATCATGCAAATCGTTCGCAGTGAACTAGTTCTATGAAAATTAATGAACTAGTTCAATTAGTTCAGTTGAAAGAATCTTTCATTTGAACTATTTCGATGGTGAACTACATATCCCTACAGAGAACTAACGACCATAGTATGTTCGTAGTTCTCTGGTGAAACATCAATCTCATCGGCTGACTTATTTTCATTTCCGTTTATATGCCTGCTTTGTTATCTTTCGGTTGGTGCCTTAGTGAGAGCGCCCACCAAAGTGGCGTTGCACGTGGCAAGTAGCACGCGTCTAGCATGTTTCTTAAAATGTAACTAATGAAAACGAATGATTCAGCGCACACCAAAATGACAGTGACGTCATTCATTCTAATCATTCGTTTTCATTGGTTACATTTTAAGAAACATGCTAGACGTGTGTTACTTGATACGTGCTACTTGCCACGCCAGTTTGGTGGGGGCTCTCGCTTAAACTTCACCTCTCTGTTGGTTATATTCTTTTATTGTTTGAAATGTCAGCTGTTACAATGGTTTATCCTTATCCTGATGACACGTGTATTTTTTTAATTTGGAACTATCTTAAAGCAACCCTTACTCGTTCACTGTAGATTAAGACTTTCATTTATAACTAATACTAATTTACATTCTTACATTCTTGTTTTTAGCACGGTAAACTATACTTGATAACCAACGTATCAAAAATAATCTCAATATCTAGCTTTTTTGTAAGGAATGTTTTACAAAAGAAAATTTGTAGGATTTTAGTCTACAATGAAAATGACGTATCGCGCATTTACACGTTAGAATATGGGAACAAGCACATAACTGGCGTAATGTTTAAATTTCAAAATCAGCCAGTAGGTACAGTAGTATATTTTCTTCAAATATATTATTCAGTTTTATCATTTGACACAATTATTTATTTTATTTATCGTCAACAACGGGCCTATCGATTATTCAAAGCAAAACTTAATTAGCATCTAGAATCATTCCATAAAGGGAAATCAATGCGTTGATTAGCGTTTTGACATTAACATTGATTTACCATTTAGGAAGTTAAATTAACTATTTACAATAATTAATAAAAGTCCCGTTCTTGAGTTTTAATTGAAGAGTTGATTTCGAAATTTGTTTATGATTTGTACAGGAGTGAAGAAATAACAAATTTTATGACTTTTAGGTCGTAAAATCACACTATATGCTGATAGATTAATTGGGAAGAACATAAAATTTGAGGAGAAGGTAAAAACATTTGTTGTATCTGGTTATATTTACCAATATAAATCTTTTTTATAGACATGGCTTATCTAATCGTCTACTACCATGATTTCCATGGCTTTACTCTGTTACACCTTTCAATAACTCTACATGTACGCTCGTTTTTTATTCCTCGATACCTGGTTTACAATAACTATTACATCGGTAATTATGCCTTGATTAAATCGAAACTGCTTTGGGATATTTAGGTTTCTTTCCATATCCTTTTATCATTTTCTTTCTTCCAAATTTTCATGATATGACTTAGAACAACATAACAGTGAAAATAAAATAGTACAACAACAAAACGAATTGAAATTTTATTTAGAAAGATAAATAGTTGACTTAGAAATAAAAATAATACCCACGCTTCTTTATCTAATATTGTTTCAGTAACTAATGTCGAATCAGAACAAACAGCTTCATCATCTTCTATAGTTGAACCAGGTGCAATTCGAACTATACTAGGTTCACAATTTGTTGATAGCTCACTACAAGTTTAATCCTAATTAGAGAACTGAAATACAGAGAGGATAGGTAATACGATATAATAGTAAAAACCAACCTGAAACTGACGATTTAAGAAGTTTTTTGCCATTTGTAAAAGATATTTATTTAATTAAGGGGAAAGGCACCAAATGTGTTTTAAATGTATCCATTATTTTCGAATTCGGAGAAAACTAATAAATATTTTTGAAAAATTTAAAAGCAGAATGAAAGATTACATTATTACTGAGGGTATTATATATGTGTATACTGATATTACAGAAAGTCCCTGAAAACTTCTACAATGTTTATTTTATTATGTTATGCAACAGGGGTGAAAATAAAAGATAGAATATAGTATAATTTTTAATTGAAAATATTGCATGCAAAAGAAACTTTTTATTTATTCCAATAAATATTTTATTCTGCCTTTAAATTTTTCCAAAAAGGCTTTTTAGTTTTCTCAGGATTTGAAAAAAAAAATCGATACATTTAAAACACATTGAACATTTTGACAGGCGACGTTTTGCGCCTTTCCCCTTTAATACCTTACGATTACAACTACTATCACTTACCTTATATAATTACGATTAGAAAACTATTCAAATTCAAAATAAATAGGATCAACTTCGGAATCCGAGTCGTTTTGAGGGTTAATAATTAGCGGTTGTGTCTCTACGGTCGCATCAATTATGTTATCAAGATCCCACATTTTTTGTTCTTCTTCTATTAAATGTCTTACTGCATCTTTCCAGTTTTGTTCTGTAATGTGTTGTAAAGACTCGTATAACAATTCACGTACAGTAATGAGTTCAATTGGATTTATTTCGCAGTGGTAGGGTGGAAGTCTAAGGACTGTGATGTTTCTCCTTTCCGCCATTTTGTCAACTACGTATTTCTTGAACTTAGATTTGTGTTGTCGGGCAATTTTTAAAAGTTCTGCTTTTACCATTCCATCTTCGTAAGGCAGGTACTTATTCCGCAGCCAGTCAAGAATATCCTGTTTTTTCCACGCAGTCGTTGGAAGTCTTTCTACTAGTCGTGAATGATAAGGTGCATTATCTAATACTATAATTGAATTTGGTGGTATGTGTTCAATCATCTGCACAAAATACTCTTCGAAAACATCAGCTGTCATCTCCTCGTGATAGTCTTTTGTGCTTTTGGACTGAAATTCCAACAAACCATGCTTAACAAATCCTTTTTCACTGCCAATGTGAGAAATTATTAATCTACTGCCTTTACCAGAAGGTGGGGAGATACCAGTAGACCAACCTTCCATAAAGGCTTGCCTGGAGCTTAATATATTTTTATCTGACCAAACCTTTTTTAGAGTATGACCTGAGTTTACCCACGATTCATCCTGGTAAAAGATTGGCCTTCCTTCAGCCCGGAATTTTCGTGTGGATCTTAGATAATTTCTTCTCCAACATATTATCTCCTCCCGGTCAATCAAAAGTGATTTTCGGTCTGATTTCTCCCACCGGAAATTTAATTCTTTTAAAACTTGCCACAATTTAGTTCGTCTGATATGAGACAAATCCGGATCATCTCTAACTTCTTGTAAAATTTTATTTAGGTTTGGTATTTCTTTTTTGAAAAAAAATCCATGAATTTTCCTTGCAATACCATTTTTGGCAAATTCATCAAGTTCAATAGGCTTTTTCCCTCTCTTTAAGTGTTCGTTTGTGTTTGGGTTAGCTATACCGTGTTTTTTTCTTTCTGATAGGAACCTATATATAGTTGACTCCCCTACGCCAGTCATGTTGGCACAACTTTCGACTATGTTGCGAACAGTGTTTGTGGGATTCTGAGAAACCAGAGCATCGTGAACATTCAGGACAATAGTCTTCTCTCTTGGTGAATAGACAGACTTACTGACTGTACGCAACAGTACCGGTGTAAAACTTGATGATGTTGATGATGAAGCCATCACAAACAATCCAACAAAAGGAGCACGAGCGAAAGTTACGTATATGATCGTAGGTATATGGAATAAAAAATCACTCACGCACTGCATATAATTCGCAAAAGAAATATTCGAGACGCTAATTACTGCCGTAGAAGCGGAAACACCGACGAGCCGTAAATTACATGCGACCAAAAACGTACTAAACAAACAAATTGTTATCGTTCGTAATAACTTCACCCTTTTAAGTTAAATTTCGAATATAAACTAAACAGACGAGGTACGTGGCCAAATCCGGCATCTATACCCATTATATTATTAAAAATCTGGGGAATTCCATCCTAATTATCTTGCAACCAATAGTACCTTCGGATATAAATACCAGGTTTTCTAGTAAAGTGATTAAACGCGAAGATTAGTATTGAAATATCCAAAGAGATAAGGTATTCTTATTTACAAAATTGTTAATGGTTAAATTATTATTTTTATTAATATAATATAATAACCAACATTAGCCGTGAAAGTTTTAATTGTTTTTTACTAAATATATCAGTATTAAAACATTATTAATATTAATATTAATTTTAATGAATAAACACCTCAGGAACGCCTATGATGATACAAATTTTACGACCGTTTGATGATTTTGAGGCATATTTCGTGCTATCAACAATTTGTGAACAGAGAATAGCTAAATTTTAAAACCACCCATATTCCATGGCCAAACAGCATGGGAAACCTATCGTTTTCAATTCGAAGCTGCAACTAGAGCAACTGGCTGAGCTGAGAAAGAAATGACAGCTTCCGTGATAGTGTCGCTTCGAGGACAGGCCTCGCCCAAAATTAAAAGAAATAAGATATCGAAAAATTAAGAAGTCTACGCAGATATCCAACAACCTATTTTATCCCAAATTTTAAGCATACTGAAAAATCTTCAACAAAAAGCTTTGAATGAAAACAGAAGATAGATGGTTTAATTGCGGAAGAATGGGACATTTGCAAAACAATTGTCGAAGCCGATCCCAAACAAAAAAAAGAAGAATTAAATAATAAAGTTAGATGGTTTCCTATATAAGGAAAATATAATATTTTTAGGCTCGATCAACGTTCCTAGTGGATTCAGGTAATTTTGAAGTTTTAGGTTTTCAATGGCTGGGAATATAATAGGTAGGGAATTGTTGTTTAATCACAGAAGAAGAATTTGTTTTAGTATTGTTTTCCTTTTGGAAGCCTCTGTAGAATCCAGAAGCCCGTCACATAGTCCTACTAGAAATCCTGATTTTTTTAACATTTCTATTAAAATTCATCTCATCCGAAAATTTGCTAGAGATGCCATCATGTCGTATAACTTCGTTTTTTTTTTCGGAATGATTCTTTTAGTATTATGTCTTGAAAATATTTTCTGGAATTTAACACTTGAATGCTTTTTCCATCGGCATCTTCTTAATTTTATACATAATCAGTTTTATAATCAGTCTTGCTTTTATTTGCTAAATTACCAGTCCGATTCTGCTTGAATCATCATCTCTTCCGGAAATAATCACCTAATGGACCAAAACGGACTTAAGTGGACTTCATTCGGTAAGTATAAAGGTAAATCTGCAATCTCGTAACACCAGTGTTGACCCCGATGATTTCTTTCAGTGAATAATAAGTAGAAGTATAAGTTACGGAGTTACTTGATTTATTTTTGTTTTTATCTACTTAATGCTTCATCGAATAATGTAGTACTTGTTCTAGATTTGATAATATTATAGTTGTTATAGTGGAAGAATGGTGTTTATGATTCTTAACCGTAAAATTATTTAGTGCAGCTATAGGAATAACTGTCGTTACTCGTAATAAGTTCAAAGTGTGTTAGTGGCAGAAGTAGAAAACAATAGAAAGTATTTTTTATTAAAATATAGTATTTTTATACAGATTTAGTAAAAACCACGAATAAGCCAACTTAGATATACAGAGTGTAACAAAAAGGTAGGTCATAAATTAAATCACGTATTCTGGGACCAAAAATAGTTCGATTGAACTTAACTTAGTACAAATGTGCCCATAAAAAAGTTACAGCCCTTTGAAGTTACAAAATAAAAATCGATTTTGTCCAATATATCGACAACTGTTATGGCAAGAATATCTTTAAAAACAAAAACAGTGAAATTTGTTCACCCCAATTATTTTTCCCATCATTTCTGATAGAGATATTTTCAAATATTTAGCGTTTACTTTTAAGTTTAGGGACAAATACTATCTATGATGGGAGCAAAACATTTTCAATGTGAAGAAGTGAAAGAAAATATATAAATAAATAATAAATAAATGTAACTGCAATAATATAAAACGGGTGATATGTAGATAACTAAAATTATATTGTTTTCGAATTGATTGTACGTCTTTTAACGTTCTTGCAATATTCTTTGGAGTCACTGAAATTTTCTCTGTTTAAAATATGTCCTAAGTACAGTATGATAATAGTCAGTCCCCTTTTAACATCCTCCTGAACTGACAAATACTCCACATATAAGGTATCGTTCACTTTCGATAAAATTAACGAAGTCTACAATCCTAATATTGGGTCCAAAGAAGCTGCTGTTAGGAAATTTAACTTCAAAAGAAATTTTCAGCAGATAAAGAAGAAACCTAGAAGCTTCTAAAAACTTTTATCAAAATAAACTAATTCTACAAGGTACGGTAAGCATGTTTTATGTTAATTTGGAGTGTATATGATCAATGCTTTTCTTGCGGATCAAAACATTTTAACGGTTTATTACTTCTTCTGGTTTACAGAAGCTTGAACGTGCGCAAAAAGACGGAAAGGCAACAACAGATAAACAAAACATTCTGAAAATAACTAGAGAGTTGTATTAAGACCTCTATACCAGCCAAAGACCACAAGACAATTTCCCAACACGAGTAAAGACTCTCATAAATCAGAGATCGGAAATACTTTTACACGTTAGTGTGTCAGAAGTAAGAGCAGGTTTAAAGGAAATGAAGAACCATCGATCGCCTGTTTAATACCGAACTGTTTAATAAATGCTTACATGCGGGTACGATTCCAAAAGACTGGAACAATGCAGTGATAGTCTTGTTACACAAAAAAGGCGATATTACTAAAGTAGAAAATAATAATCAGTTTCTTGACACATATCTACAAACTCTTTATGAAAATCTTAACAAAGAGGCTAAGACCTAAACTTGATTTCTATCAGTCCAAAGAACAGGCAGGCTTCAGGGCAGGATATGGCACAAATGACCATTTGCATACCATAAAGATCTTAATAGAAAAGTGCATCGAGTACAACATACAACTGGTTCTTGCATTTGTCGATTACGAGAAGGCTTTTGATTCTGTAGAGTTTGAAACAGTACTGGAAGCCCTAAATCAAAGCCGAATAGATTACAGGTATACGATACTAATCAAAAACATCTACGAAAACGCTACATCAATTATACGACTACACGAAGACACAGAAAAATTCAGCTTCAGCAAAGAACACTCAATGGCAAGATATGAGCATCAATTTAGATGGAGAAAGATTAAATCATCTAAGGTTTGCAGATGATGTTGTATTAATCGCAGATAACTTACAGGATACAATTTCTATGATACATTCGCTTAGAAGTCTGTATGAAAGAGATGGATTAAAGATAAACTTTGGGAAAACTAAACTTATGACAAATCTTGTAATGAGTGGAAATATAAATATTAACAATAATACCATACAACAAACCAACAAATATCTGGGACACGAAATCAAAATAAGCAGAGACAATCAAACACATGAAATACAGAGGCGACTAGGCCTAACATGAGCAGCATTTCACAAAATGCTGAACGTAAGCCTTCGAGACCACATAACAAACCAACAAATTAGGCAAAGATCAGGAGTTCAAGACGTCATCGAAAGAACCACGACGCTTAAGTGAAACTGGGCAGTGCACTTAGCCAGAACACAAGATGGACGGTAGACAGACGTATTATGGAATGGAGGCCCAGGAACTATGAAAGAAGCCGAGGACGACCACCGACTAGACTAGATGGACCGATGATATAAAACGTGTAGCGGGAAACTGGCTACAAGCGGCCCAGTGTAGAGAACACTGGAAAGAACTGAGGGAGGCCTATGTCCAGCAGTGGACGCAATTGGCTGATTGATGATGATGATGAAACGTGCGCTAGCTAGTGCAAATATGGACTCGTTCTATATTAATAATGATTTTAACAGATTTTTAAATTTTGAACATTCTTTATATAACAATTTAATATTAAAGCATTTTCCACCTAAAAAAGTACGACAAACTTCTGAAAAAACACCCGCGATAAAAAAGAGACTGTTAAACTATTGGGAATAACCATAGATAATCGACTCAACTGGTTGGTCCATATCTTACAAATTAAGAAAAAGCTATTAAGTTCATTATTTCTTCTTCGCCAACTAGCAAGGGTTATCAACTTTGAAAAATTAAAAATGTTGATATTTCAAGTTCTAAATGAAATTCACAGAAAACGTGCCCATTTTATATAGCAGTCTGATGTTTATCTTCACAATTCGCGAAACGAACAATATTTTACCAAAAAGTATTAAACAACTAAGCTATAATAAACTTTGAAAATTAAGGCGATTATATCGAGCACAAGTTTAATCAAATCTTGCCCAAGTACTTTCGCTTAAAATAGCATCTTCAGGGGCATTTCGTCAAATATGGGCTATCCAGCAAGCGTCGAATGTAATAAACATAGATGGTAACATAAAATTGTATAAACACTACACTAGAACAAAGGACAAACAGTTTAAAATTGATAAAAAAGTTCTACGCTACATTCTTTGGCGGTAACAGGAGAGAGAGAGTGAAAGAATATGAGAGAAAATTAGACATAATAAGCTCAGTGGAGAAAATACCGTTCCAAAATTAGACATAATAAGCTCAGTGGAGAAAATATCAAGTTATCAGAGAGGATTAATATTACACCTCATTACAGTAAGGCTCCTCATATTTATGGCGTACCGAAAATTCATAAAACGAATATACCACTTAGACCCATTTGTAGTACCATGAATTCTCCTTGTAGTGAACTATCAAAATTTTTATTAAATATTTTAAAACCATTTACAAATAAAAATGACACATTCATAAAAAACACACAACATTTTTTAAATAAATTATCAAATATTGAATTTAATTCAAATAGTACTTTGGTAAGTTTTTAAATAAATAGTTTATTTACGAATGTGCCATTAAATAAGACTTTAAGTATAGTCAAGACAAAATTAGAGAGTGATGATGATTGAATATAACAGAACAACTTAGAACGAGATCCTACAGCATACACAAGGAATAATACGAGGAAAATAACAATACCGTACATAAAAGGATTATCAGAAAAACTTAAAAGGATAGGAAATAAATTCAACATTTCAACAACATTCAAAACAACAAACACGTTGAGATCTATTTTGTCCAAAACCAAACTTAACAATGAACAAGAAAAGACGAAGAATTGCATTTATAAAATAACTTGTGAATGCGATCAGTTTTATTTAGGTGAAACATCAAGGCCATTAAATGTTAGAATAAGTGAACATCAATCTTATATTAAAAATAGAGAATTTGATAGATCTCAAATATGTAAACACGCATGGGATAATGAACACAGGGTTCAATGGAATAATTCAAATGTAGTCCTAAAAGAAACGGATGGTAAAAAAAGAAAAATCAAAGAAGCGGCTCTAATTATGCTAAATGAGGCCAATTGTGTGGCAAATTCCTCGGCAGAATGTAGTAGGATCTGGTTACCAATATTGAAAGAGGAAGTTATTAAATAAGAAAATACATATAAAATCAGAATTTTGGTGTTTATTGAAGGTAAACTAAATACACGAACAAATACTTACCATGTCGGGATAGTATTATGAGGTTTTTTTCCTGGTTTTTCCCTCATAATTTACTATGGAATCACTAACAGGAGAATTTTACTGTCATCATGTCATGCGTTTGTCTTTTTAAAGACGAATTACATGTTATGATTTTTTCTGACGGATATTCTCAAGTTAAAGTTGATTTCATGTAATCGAATGAACTATCTTATAAGTAAAGTCGTCCCAGGAGCGCAACTCAACAATATTGGCAATATCATTTTAAAGTCGTCTACTTTAAAAGGCATAATGTATGTCTGAATTGTCAATATAAATAAGTCAGATAAAATTAAATTATTAGAAGAATTTTTCACTATGTAACAAAAAACAATATTTGTTTAATTTACTGTTTGTATTTTGAGAACGATTTCCGAAGTGGAAATTGAAACGTCAATAAACGTATTTTTATCTTTAATTGTGGTTTATTCCCAGTTAAATAGTAATTAATCTATTCTACTCCTTTTGGAGTTTTAACACTTGAAATCTCCCATGAAAGCCATAATATCCTAATATGGTTAGACTTTTTAAAATCACTAAACTAGTTTGTTATTTCTGGTATTCAGTAGTGCATTCCCTTCGTTTTTGTTAATAAGAATTATCTACACATTTTACAAAAACATTTAGTGATTAAATAACCGAAGGAAACGTTCTTTGGCCACCCGGTACGTCGGGATAGAGACTTGATTCTTTCGTAATAGACGTGTATAAGCATACATAATGCCAGGTAATAATAAAGAAGAACCCAATTTCCAAACTTGGTACCGTAATAATTAGGTACGTAGGTGTTGTAGTTGAATCTGAAATGGTAACTGTTGAACACAGCGCCAGAGACTCATATGAATAATAAAGTCATAAAAGTTTATCCAAATTTTTATCGTTGGTTGTTAGAAGCAGAACAACATATTCAGTTTCTAAATTTAGGTGTCTTCTATGGATATAAATCAATCATAGTTAAAAAGAATTTGGAGGACGTTCGAGAAATATAGATGGCTTTGAAAAATTTATTGTTAAATAAATTTTTTAGATCTTTTAAATTTTTATTCAAATTATATCAATAATAAAAATGGTATTAACGTGGCCATGTCTGTTAGATAGCCAAGCAGAGCACGCGGTCGACTTGTATTTCATTTCACTGCCGAAATGTTCTAATGGGAATTCGTTCACATTCATCCAAGTATCTCTCGAGTTGTGATACTTCACCTCCATTTTGTCTTTGCCTATTATATTGTTATGTAACATGCATTCTACGTAGCCCATATAACGGTTGCAACCCGGGACGAAGATGATCTGTCCTTCTAGAAACGACAGGAACTGTCGACCGCTGGAGAGATCGACCCGTCAAGCAAACGAATTAGAGGTGAACTACGCCAGAATATTCTAGTACATAATAACTTTTATGTATAAGCATACCTTCTATCTAAAGAGAGACGAAAATCTGAAGAAGAGTTATGCGAATCAAATTAATGAAATAATGCGAGTAATAGAACAAAATTATGATATCGAAGAGATGGTCAATGATATTAAAGGAACGATTCTGACAGTAAACAGGGAAGTTAAAAAACAGATCAGAAAGATAAAGCATAACGAATGGATGACGGACGAAATTATGGATCTAATGGAAAAGCGAAGGCAACATAAACAACAACGTAATCAAGACAAATACAAACAGATACACAAAGAAATCCGTCAGAAAATTAAGAAAGCAAAAGAACGTTGGATGGTGGAAAGGTGCAACGAAATAGAACAATTGCAGGAAAAAGGAGATAGTTTTGGACTACATAAGAAGATCATAGAAATATCGAATATACACAAAAGCCACCACATAACAAGAATACGCAATGACAGAAACAAATACATAGGGTCAGAAGAGGAGATAGCAATAGCGTGGAAAGAATACGCAGAAAGCCTTTCTAAAGACGAAAGACCAACACAACCAACGCGCAAACTTCTTTCCGAAAACTTATCAGGGCCATCAATAATGCGAAGTGAAATAGAATGTGCAGTTAGAACCACAAAGATGCATAAAGCAACAGGTCCAGATGAAATTAATATAGAAGCAATAAAACTACTAGACGAGGAGAATATCGAAATCTGGGTAAGGTTGTTCAATAGAATTTATGATACTGGTTACATTCCGCGAGAATGGCTGCAGTCATCCTTTGTGATGATCCCAAAAACAGCTAATGCCACAAAATGCAATGAACACCGCTTAATCAGTTTAATGAGTCACTTGTTGAAACTCTTCCTTAGGATATTACACTCAAGAATGTACAAGATACTAGAAGAACTTAGCGGGTCAACACAATTCGGTTTTAAGGGAGGACTAGGAACAAGAGAGGCAATTTTATGTTTGAACACCTTAATACAAAACTGCTTAGATCAACGAAAAGATGTCTACCTCACCTTCATCGACTAAGAGAAGGCATTTGACAATGTTAAACATGATATCATGATGGAACTACTACATAGGGCCAACATTGACCAGAAGGAGATCAGAATTATTCAGAATCTATACTGGAACCAAATGGCAAAGGTGAGGATTGGTCAAGACCAATATACGGATGAATTTGAAATCCGGAAAAGTGTCCGCCAAGGCTGCATACTCTCTCCGATGCTTTTTAATTTATATGTTGAAAATATATTTGCGGAAGCATTAGAAGATACGGAACGGCATACCAATTAGCAACCTACGCTATGCGGACGACACAGTGATTATAACTGATAATTTGGAAGATCAGCAGTTATTACTTGATAGGGTGAATAGCATAGGTAAAAAATATGGCGACAAAATCAACATTTTGAAAACGAAATATATGGTCATTAGCAGAAACCCTCCAGAAAACCCGATAATAAGCATAGGTGACAATCGTATAAATCGCGTGAAAACTTTTAAATACCTTGGCACCACAATCAATGACCAATCGGATCCACAACACGAGATAAAAACCCGAATACAAATGGCAAGACAAGCTTTTGTGAAATTCAGACCGCTCCTATGTAATCAACACCTAAACTTCGAAATACGCTACAGAATGGTCAAGTGCTACATATGGTCCATCTTGCTTTATGGCATGGAAACGTGGACTTTGAAAAAAACATGTATCAACAAACTTGAAGCATTTGAAATGTGGTCATTGAGAAGAGTGATGAGCATACCTTGGGTGGATAGAGTTCGAAACGATGACGTCCTTAATAGAGCCGGCGTGGAAAGAGAACTCTTTGAATTAATTAAAAAACGCAAGATTGGTTACCTTGGGCACATATTGAGAGGAGCAAAATATGAAATACCACAGTTAATCCTACAAGGGAAGATCGAAGGTAGGAAAGGAGCCGGCCGCAAACAATTATCCTGGTTAAGGAATATTAAAGAATGGACAGGAATACACAATACAGGTGAGCTATGTCACGCCGCCAAGAACAGAATTCTAGTAATGAGATAGTCGCCTACGCACTTTGGTGTATGGCATGTTAAGAAGAAGAAGATACCTTCTATGAGTTAAGGTTAGTTGATAAGATATTTTCGTTCTGTAAACTTATAAATAAATATATTTATATACATTAAAAACCGGTGGTTTTACTTAAATATGCTACAATATCTTCTAAGCTCATTATTTTGCTAATCTCAACGGTTTCGTATATGTGGTATTTTCTTGTTGTTTAACTTATTAAAGGTATTTTTAATTTCGTTCTTCGTAATCTCTGAATGTGACGGGTGGCGAATCATTTTGAAGAACTGCTTAGCAACAGTCGCGAAGAAGACCAAATAGAAATTACTTTGCCCGAAATGGATGAAAACGCTGAAGAGCCGCCCCCTACCGAAGAAAAAATTAGAGAAGTCATTTCAAAACTAAAAAATAACAAAGCTCCTGGTTTGGACAAGCTTCCTGTCGAACTCTTTAAAAATGGTGGTGAACCACTTTTTAAACAAATGCATAAATTAGTAACCGAAATCTGGCAACGGAAGAAAACGCCCGCAGACTGAAAATTAGATGTAATGTACCATCTTCACAAAAAGGGAGATATAATGGTGTGTGACAATTATATAGGCATCACCCTACTTAACGTGGCATATAAAGTATTGTCCAACGTATTGTACAGAAGATTGATTCCCTATGCTGAACAAATAGTTGGGAACTACCAGTGCGGATTCCGACTCAATAAATCAACAACGGATCAAATCTGCACAGTCAGGCAGATTCTTGAGAAAACGCTTGAGTTCGGAGTTGACACCCACCACTTATTCGTGGATTTCAAAGCCGCATACGACTCAGTCAACAGACAAAAGCTTCTACAGGCTATGGTGGAATTTCAAATGCCGCTTCATCTTGTTCATCTAACGGAACTTACACTCACAGACGCAGAGAGTGTAGTCAGAATCCAAAACGACTTTTCAAGACCCTTCCATTGTAAAAACGGACTGAGACAGGGAGATGGACTGTCGTGTCTCTTATTTAACCTCGCACTAGAGTAATTCGAGAGTGCCATATTATTACGAATGGCACCATCTTTAATAAATCTGTAGAAGTGGTCAGATATGCAGATGACATAGACATTATTGCTAGGTCTACAGAATCTCTGATCGAAGCGTTTCGATCATTAAGGGAGTCTGCACTGAGAATGGGATTAAAAATAAACGCACAGAAAACCAAGTATATGTATTGTACTAGATCAGGCAACCAGAGACCTAGACTATTAATTAATGATCTGGAAGGTGTGGACACCTTCGTCTACCTGGGCTCGCTGCTTACCAAAGACAATAATGTCAGCGAAGAAATTAACAGAAGAATAGTGCTTGCCAATAAGTGCTATCTATTATGGCTTGAGGAAACAGATAGCCCCAAAAGTACCCACAAAAATTAAAGTTACCTTGTACAAAACATTAATAAGGCCAGTGTTAACATACAGGTCAGAAACGTTGTCACTTACACAGAACGACCAATAATTTCTTAAACGTTTCAAAAGAAAAATTCTAAGGAAAATATATGGAGGAATCTAAGAACAGGGTTTGTGGCGTATGCGCTACAACTTTGAGTTATACAGAAGTTTTCGGAAACCTTCAATTGTAGGACATGTAATTAGGCGAGATGAAAATGCAACGGTCAGGTATCAAGGAAACATAGAGAATGATCTAAAATCCATCCAAGTTAAAGCATGGAGAAGAGCTGCCAGAGACAGGGGCGAATGGAAGATTGTTCTGAAGAAGGCTTTGGCTCATAACGGACTGTAATGCCACTGATGATGATAAATCTCTGAATGTCTGCTGAAGCCTGATAAATGACTTGTATTTTGTCGTTTCGGGTATGCTTTGTATCTCCTATTAGGTTTTGTAAAATGTTTGGCAGCTTATTTCATCTCTCATTACAGTGCCAAATGGTAGGCCTGAAAACTTTAAAGTCTCTAACTTTGATTACGTCTCCAATTTATTCATTTTCTTTCTGGTCTTTATTTTATAGATTTTTATAAATAACATTTGCCGTTGTGGAAGGTTCCCTATCTAAAAAAAAATGGTTCACGACCAGATTATTCCGTTTTACAAACGATTCACTGTATAATGAATAACCATAAAGTCTTCGTTGGAAACTTCAGGCATCCATCTCATATCTAAAATTGTATATTTAAGACCACATTACATTACAACGTTAAATATATTGTACGAGAGGGTTATTGAAACCATTAAAAAATACATATTCGGATCACTTAAATACCGTTCAGTTCCTGCCCTAACATACCGGGACGCACTTGCAGAAAATGTATAATTAGCAGCAGCGTCCCATAACGATTCATCTGGCGCTCTGAAACGATTCCCCATAAAACTTTATTATCTAAACAGACATTCCATCCAGACTTGATGATATGGGTAGCTTCAAGATTTCAATTTAAGTACTTAGTTTTTGTTTATTTAAACGTTTAACTTAGTATATTTGTAAGTGGAGGGAAATACCTACTACACTGAGTGATAAAATGATTCGTGGCATCTGGTAAGACTAAAAAATAGACAATCATATATTTATTTCTGTTTTATTAAGTTGTTATAATTCATAAAAAAGCAATAACTAGTTTGTAACGATTTTGAAGCACCAATGCCTAACACAGAACAGTTTTTCGATAGGAATAGTCATGTTGCCAGAAAAAGTTTACAAATATTCTTTTTATTGGTGTTTGTTATCATTTTTTATTAACAATCTAATAACGTCTTCTTCTTCTTCTTCTTTTTATGTTGACATGACTCTGTCTGTTTTTCAATGTGCCTCCAGTAAGTTGTCGTTACATCGTTTTCGTGGTCTTCCTACTGATCATCTTCCTATTGGACAACCGTCTCTTGCCTACTCTACATAGTCTTTACTTTTAGGATCTATCTATCTATCTAATCAGCCTTAAACGTCCACTCTTGGGCATAGGCCTCCCCTGTTAATCTCCATTGGTCTCTATTTTGTGCGATCTGCATCCAGTCCTTTCCTACCGTTCTTTTTAGGTCGTCAGTCCATCTCATCTGTGGTCTTCCTCTTTTTCTTTTCTTTTCCCATGGTCGCCAGTGTAGAATTCGCTTATTCCATCTTTCATCTTTTTGCCGGAGAGTGTGACCGGCGAAGTTCCATTTAAGTTTTGCAACCTGTTTTGATACATCGTTCACCTTTGTTTTTTCTCTGATCCATGAGTTTCTTTTCCTGTCTTGAAGATCGATACCCAGCATCTGTCTTTCCATTGCTCTTTGTGTTTTGGATATCCTGTCGATGTTCTCCTTTGTGAAAGTCCATGTTTGTGAGCCATATGTGATAATTGGTAAAATGCACTGGTTGAATATATTGAGGGAACTTTTTATTTTTTAGAATATAATATGATAGTTTACCAAATGAGGCCCATGCTAGGCTAGTTCTTCTTTTTATTTCTTCTGTTTGATTGTCCCTGTTCAGCTTTATTATCTGTCCTAGGTATATGTATTCTGCCACCTGCTCTAATTTATTCTGTTTGACTACTATTTCTAATGGGTCTTCTTGGTTTGTCATAGTCTTGGTTTCACTATAGTTCATCTCTAGACCTACCTCTGTCGCTTTCCTATCCAGTTCCTCAACCATCTTCTGTAACTCTTCCTTCTTATATGTTATCAGGACTATATCGTCTGCATATCTCAAGTGGTTCAAGAGCTCTCCATTTATTCTTATTCCGTATGTATCCCATTCTAATGTTTTAAATATGTCTTCCATAGCCTGATTGAACAATTTTGGCGATATTGTGCCTCCCTGCCTGATTCCTCTTTCGAATTTTATTGGTTCTATAGCGTGTTTGTTCGTCAATTTTATTGTGGTACTCGCATTTTTGTATATGTTTGTTATTAGGTCCGCGTACCTGTAATCAATTCTGCCGTTCTGTAGTGAGTTTTTGATGGCCCAATGTTCTATACTAACAAACGCCTTTCGGAAGTCTATGAATGCCATGTATAATGGGATTAGATACTCGTTCGACTTTTCAATCAGTATTTTTACTGTTAGCAGATGGTCGCTAGTACTAAAACCCTTTCTGAATCCCGCTTGTTCTCTTGCTTGGTATTCGTCAAGCTTAGTTGTTAGTCTATTTGTCATGATCTTCGTTAGTAGTTTAAATACAACACTTAGTAATGTTAAAGTCTATGTCTAATATATGTTATAGGAACTCCACTTCTTAAAGTTTAACTTTATAATGTAATCTATATCATCCTCATACTGTTAAACAAATTTCAACTTGTTGTTCAAGCGAACTTAGAACAGAAAATATACTGAACCGCCTCGCTATTTCTCATCCCCTAATAATCGACAGCAGGTCTCCATCCATCTTGAGCTACTACTGACACCTGAGTCGGTATGTCCTGAAAATGATTAATGAAAAGCGATCCAGAAACAACACCCTTTTTAGCTGACCTCGTTAACTAATTCTTGAAGACACCAGCGTATATTTATTTCTACGTATATATCACACTCCCAATTACAAGAGCGAATACTAAGTAATGTATTCATTCATTGAGCTAAAATAATGGTTATTGTTATTACACACGAGGGTGAAGTTTATGGCACCTGCTCTAAAGGAGGGTCGTAAATCTATGCAGATGGTAACATTTTTCTAGGTTAACGATTTTCTATTTTCGATGGAATCTAATATCTACAGTGCTAGTCAAAAGTCCGTTTCCCCCATCGTATGTTTTGAACGGTTATTGTTATAATAATGACATTTGGAGGGAGGTAAGAAACAGACGCAGGCTTCTCAACAGGTGTCGTAGTAGTGACAGATGACGTTACAGCACCACTGTGACAGATACTTTAAACAGGACCTTATGGCAAGTGATACCTCGTTTGAAAGGTATTGAAACTACCTATTCAGTCTTAATAATTTTGTTTGAGTTTGCTCATTTTGATGAATAAATGAAATAAATACTAAAATTGTAGCTTCTCATTTAATTAATAAATATTTAACAACCAGCTCTTATAGTACGTGCTCAAAATATGCTCCATCTACACCTGACAGTAATGCATCCTATTTCTAAACTCTTGCCGTACTCGTTAAAACGTGTCGGAGGAAATTGCCCTACATTCTTCAATAATTCGTGGTTTTAAAATGTCAACATTGTTGGGTGCTGTAGCGTACACTTTAGATTTCAAGTATCCCCACAGAAAAAAAACTAATGGTGTGAGGTCCGGTGATCGAGCTGGCCATTATATCGTATCTCGTCGTCCAATCCGTCTACCATAATATACCTCATTTAAGTACTGCACCATAATGGTGTGGAGGAGCGCTATCTTGTTGAAACGTTATTTCCAAGTTGCTGAATTCATCTGGATTATCCTCCAGAATTTCAAGTATTAACGGTTTAATTACATTTTGTAACATCTCCTGATACACTTCACTTGTTAAGTTAGTATTGAGAAAAACAGGCTTAACTATGTGGTTTCCCAAAATACCTGCCCAAACATTTATTTTTTTTTTTGAAAATTGAGTATGTGTTTCACGAAATACGTCAGGATTTTTTTCATTCCAATACCTCACATTGTGTGTGTTAACATTTCCATTGAGAGAAAAAGTACTTTCGTCACTAAAACAAATTGTTTTTATGTAATCGGGCTGTTGGTTAAATTTTATTGGACATATTTTCACACAATTCTAGTCTTCGGTCGGGGTCATCATCTGAAAGTTGGTGCACATTTTTTAAAATTTGTATGGATGAAATTTGTTTTCAGCCAACACTCGGCGTACTGTCTTTTGACTGATTCCATAGATAGATGCAGCTTAAGCTGACGGAATCAGCCATGTTTTGAACGGAACCAGTGCTTTTCAGTGAAATTTTCTTTGGTCAATGCTCAGTTTCATAGAATTTTAAAATGTGCAGATTACATCACCATGATTGTGACTGCCCATCCAAGTCACATCATATGTCAGTTTAACATTTCCGTTAAGACCAGGAGCAATTCTCTCTCCTGATGCCACCCAATATGTAGCTTCGTTGATTTTTAACAATTTTTAAACTGTTTCTCCTTGTGTTGTGTTGTGTTAATGTATCATTTAATGTTTATGACATTCCCATATATTGTTGGATAGCCCAAATTTGACGAAGTAAGTCTAAAACGTTATATTATATAAAAAATTCACCCCCAACTAATTTTCAATCACAAGCCAATCAGCTTATACTGGGAGACTTTAACAGTCACAGTTTACTCTGGGGCTATACAGATTCGGACACAAATGGAGACGCAGTAGAAGCATGGGCCGAAACGAGTGGCCTCACGTTAATCCATGATCCTAAACTTCCACCATATTTTCATAGCAAAGTTTGGAAAAGAGGATATAACCCGGATATCTGTTTTTCAAGCAACAACCTCGAAGACCGATGTACCAAAGTAGTATATGGCCCCATACCAAAAACTCAGCATAGACCAATTGGTATAAATATCTTCCCAATTGTCAGACCACAAGCTATTCCATTCAGAAGGAGATTTAACTTCAAAAAGGCAAACTGGCAAAAGTATGCAGACATGCTAGATTTTGAACTACTACGCCTTGAACCAAAAGTAGAGAACTACGAAAAATTAGTAGAGGTACTCAAAAATGTGCCTAGAAAAACTATCCCTAGAGGATGTAGACAACAATATGTTCCCGGGATGTCCAGCGAGTCCAAAGAACTAATGAGAACCTACGAAACCCTCTATTCCACTGACCCTTTTAGCCAAGAAACGGTAGACTGCGGAGCAGTACTACTCCAACAGCTAAGTCAAGCCAGACAGGAAAAGTGGATTGAGACCCTGGAAAAAATGGACATGACACATAGTAGCAAAATAGCATGGAACCTTGTAAAAAAACTCAGCGGTGATCCAAAAGAACATAAACCACCTTGCAAGGTTACAGCAAACCAAATCGCTACTCAACTCATTACGAATGAAAGAACTACTAACCGATATAAGGACCCAAACACTAGGAGAAGATTGGATTCGGAGACAAACCACGTAGGAACTCCTTTTACACTAAAAGAACTCCACGACGGTCTGAACAGGTTAAAAAACGGGAAGGCTACAGGTGTGGATGATATATGCAGTGAACAAATAAAGCATTTAGGCCAAGGAGCAAAAAACTGGATCTTGCAATTTTATAACACGTGCTGCAAAACCTGCAAAATTCCGAAATCATGGAGGAAATCTAAAGTAATAGCCTTGTTAAAACCAGGAAAGGATCCAGAAGATCCCAGTAGCTACAGACCTATTTCGCTATTGTGTCACTTTTTTAAACTATACGAGAGACTCATACTCGCCAGAATAGAAAAAAATGTCGACAAGCACCTCATCCCACAACAAGGAGGATTCAGACCTGGCAAATCTTGCACCGGTCAAGTCCTCGCATTAACAGAACACATTAAGGAGGGCTTTAAAGAAAAACTTATAACAGGGGCTGCTTTTGTAGATCTGACAGCAGCCTATGACACAGTAAGACACAAAACATTGCTCCGTAAATTATACGACACTCTCAATGACCACCATCTGGGAAAGGTCGTATATTCCTTACTGCAAAATAGAAGTTTTTTCGTTATGCTGGAGGGTAAAGTAAGTAGGTGGAGAGTTCAAAAAAACGGCCTCCCACAGGGAAGTATTTTAGTACCAATGCTCTTCAATATATACACAAACGACCAACCTACTCCGACCGAAACCAAGCACTACCTCTATGCTGACGATCTTGCAATATGTGCTCAAGGAAATAGTTTTGAAGAAGTGGAGGAGAAACTCGAAACTGCCTTAAAAACAATGACAGCGTACCACCTGCAGAATTCTCTGAGACCCAATCCCTCTAAAACCCAAGTCTGCGCTTTCCACCTTCGCACAAAGGAAGTAAAGCGAAAACTCCAAAATTGTGTGGAATGGAAATGCATTAGAACACACAAATCAACCTATATATCTTGGAGTAACTCTGGACCGGTCCCTCAGCTACAGACAGCATTGCATAAAAATAAGAGGGAAAGTAACAACTAGAAACAGCATACTCAGAAAGCTAACGGGAAGTAAATGGGGCGCACGTCCTGGCGTTTTAAGAACAACGGCACAGGCACCGTGTTTCTCAACTGCTGAATATGCGTGCCCCGTTTGGAGCAGATCTGCCCACACCAAACAAGTTGATACTGCGTTAAATGAGACATGCAGGATAGTAACGGGGTGCATGAAACCAACGCCACTTTCAAATCTATATAGGGCAGCGGGTTTTGCAGAACCCTCAACACGCAGAGGCGCTGCAGAACACATAGAAAAAATTAAACAGATCGCGGACGATCGGCATGCCCTATACAAAGCTCGAACACCACGAAAGCGACTAAAATCTAGGAAAAGCTTCCTTGGAACAGTGCAGAATGAACCGCCTGAGTATTTTCCACTTCCCCAGGTTCAATGGACCGGCCAGACCCTAGACTTTAAAACGTGGAAAACCTTGAATCGGATAAGAACGGGGGTTGCTACAGTAAAATCAAACATGGCAAAATGGGGAAAAATAGACCAAGATGATGTGAACTGTGACTGTGGAGAAACACAAAATATGGAACATCTTCTTAGATGCAGAAACTGTCATCATCGATGTACCCTTGAAGATTTGTGGCTCGCCAACAAAGATGGAACCGACGTAGCCCGATACTGGGCCGAAATTTTATGAATGACATGTCCGGACACGATAAAGTAAAGTAAGTACATAAAAAAATTTATCAACCATCAACTTCGAGTTTTTTCGGAGTTAATTAATTTTTCTTCAGTTGAAAAACCGTTTCTTGGCTTATTTCAGATTACAAACAATGTACTAGATACCGAAATACATAAATAAAATACGCTAATAGCCTTCTATGGTTGATGGGGGTTATTCCCAATAAAAAAATAAGTGAAATAATCCACGAAGAACCATCAATCAATATCCATTAACAAAAAATGAATCTTGAAACGAGAACCAAGCACAAGGAAATTTTTTCTAAGGTGTTCCTAAACAGACGCGAGTAAAGAAAATAGTTCTATAGGGGAGAGTTACCGAAGGCGGGACGGTCCCAAATAGGGACACTAGCAATTCTAGAAAATCTGTAACAAGTGGCAACACCTGCACTGGAAGAATGAAAGCTCGCCATTCAGTCGTTTAGTGAATTATATCACATTATAGTGAATATAGCGTTAATGGTAAGTATCTGTGAAACTTAACGTTATTAGTCAATAACAGAGTTTATAGTCATTGCATTTCACTGTAAAGTATTTGCCACTAAAGCTTTTGTTTAATATCGGTAATATCGGTTGTAAGATTTTTACAAAATGGGTGCAAATCTCTTAAGATGGGACAAAGTTAAACTTCCTTAGTCGGGACGTCCCATCTTAGGAACTAAAATATGGCTACAGATATTCTTCTTATATCTGCCTACTTTTAACTAATTAAATCATTAATTACTCATAAATTCTTACATACAACGGTAATTCATTCTAAAAACATTTATAAGTAGGGGTTCAGTAATTAGATTATACCCAAGGAAGTCATAATATTCTAACCTTGATTATAGCTAAGTAAAGATAATGTGTCATTAAAAAATGTTTTATTCAGTGAAATCTATATCTCGTAAGTGGCACTGATATATTTTTCTTTTACAGATGCCAAATAGAAATCCAAATTCCTATTACAAAAGAAAAACTGATCGTGAAAACTGGTCCGTTCAAAATATGATTCTAGCTGTACAAAAAGTTCGGAATAACGAACTATCGCTTCGAGAAGCTGCTGACAGATATAATATTCCTAAAAGTACTCTTCAAAGACGAGTTACAAGCAAAAATAAAATCGTGACCGAAAATGACAAATATCTTGGTCGGTTTAGGACAATATTCTCAGTTGAACAGGAACACGAAATTTTAGATCATATTCTTGAAATGGAAAAGCGATTTTTTGGAATCACTTATAAAGAATTTCGTTGTCTGGCATTTGACTTTGCCCAAGCCAATAAAATTGCTAACAATTTTAATAAAGATACCTCGAATGGCCTCTAAAAAGTGGGTTTATGGGTTTTTGAGTCGACATAGAAATATTTCTGAGAAAATCAGAAGCAACCTCATACGCTAGAGCTACATGATTCAACAAGAATGCAGTCCAAAGTTTTTTCAACAACCTGGAAAGTATTTATAATAAACATCACCTCACTCCAGATAAAATCTGGAAAATTGATGAGACCGGAGTGACCACCGTCCAAAAATTATATAAAGTTCTTGCTCAGAGGGGTAAAAAGCAAGTGGGAGGTTTAACAAGTGCCGAAAGATGAGTTAATGTCACTATAGTAGCTACTATGAGTGCAAGTGGCAATTTTCTTGCGCCTGCTTTTATATTTCCCAGAAAGAAAATAAAACCAGAGCTGATGGACAATGCATCTAACGGTAGTCCGGCATTTCCACAGGACAAAAGATGGATGGATCATGATGTTTTTTTTTTAAATTCATAAAATATTTTGCACAACAAACCAGACCTTCGAAGGAGTGCAAAATTCTTATTATTTTGGACGGCCAAAAGTTTAGACGTTATAAACTTCTGTCGCGAGAATGGTATTATTTTATTATGCCTGCCACCACACTGTAATCATAAAATGCAACCCCTAGATGTTTCGTATTTTAAATCATTTATGAGTTATTATGATTTGTACCTTACTAGATGGCTAAAAAATCATTGTTGTCGTACATTTGGAATATATCAGATCTCAAGGGCTTTTGCAGAAGCATTCTCAAAGGCATCTTCTGTACAGATAGCGACAAATGGATTCCGAGTAACCGGAATTTGGCCTTTTAACGAAGACGTATTTCAAGATTGCGAATTCGCTCCCTCTAAAACGACGGAACAATCAGTGGACAATGAAACTACATCACAGGTCAATAAGTTACCCGTAATGATGGCTCATACCGAAGGCGTAAATCAAGTTGAAATGTATGATAATCCGATTCCTTCAACCTCAAAACAGTCTGTTTTAAGGTCACCTAAAGATGGCGATTCCGAAGATAACAGACCGATACAGAGAAGCCAAATCATTCCTATCCAATTTCCGACATCCAAGGTAAAAGTGACTGATATTAGTCCGCTACCAAAGGCACAGAAAAAGAAAGGTAAGACTTCTTCTAGACATTCTCTGAAATCCACGATACTCACAGAATCGCCATATAAAAATGAATTAGAGACGTTGCAATCCACAATCCCTACTAACAAGGTTAAAACTGTGAAACGAACTGTAGTTATGGACCACAGCGCTCCAAATACAAATATTAGCAATATCACAGTCGTCACTTCAACTAAACATGATTCAAACTGCATTGTATGTGGAAAGGAGTACGCAGAGAGTTGAAGACTGGTACAACTGCAAAATGTGTTCAAATTGGGCTCATGAGTCTTGTGGAGTAATGGATGATCTCTATTGTATTTGTGGAAGTTGTATAGAGTAATGTTCCTTTTTGAAAAACCCAACGGACCATCTTAGGATTCCGGTTTCTCATGATGGTACGATGGTAAAAAACGAAGCATATTTTTTATTTTTTATTTAGTTTATATCTAAAATGTGTTAATAATTAGATTAAAGTTTCATTTTATTACCTCAACTTTTTTTTAATATCTATAGATTTTCAAGTATTTGTTATAAAAAAAACTGTCCCAACTTGGGTGACTCTCCCCTAATAATAAATAAAAAATGGTGTAAAAATATAGCTTCGTGTTTGAATTAAGTTTTATTGACAACTAAATAAATAAATAATTAAGATAATCCATTTATATATCTTAAAATGTTGCTAATAATTTGTCCTTACTATTCTGCCATAATATGAAGATGAAGTATATATATCCAACATCTACATTGCACATATTTTCTTCAGAGACTTTTATTATTTTTTTGTGTAAATTTTTAGTTGATTTTTGATTAAAAACTTAACACTCCATTGAACCGCAATGATTAGAAATAAAAAGAAAAATAATTGAATTAATGTTAACGTACAGAACCTAAAATATTTTCAGTAGTATGCAATTTTCCAAAGCAAACAAATCTATTTAAAGTTGAGTTTAAATCAATAAATTCTTAATCAGTGATTTACCTTATAAAACAATTAAGACGTGTTTAACTTTCTCTAATAGCTTTATTTTCTTGTATCACTAAAAATAGATCAAATCACACACAAAACTGGTTTTTTGAAATGAGTAATTATAATACTGTGTAGGTGGTAGTGAATGATCGGTATCATTATTAAATATCGATATTACGTAGGAGCTTATATCTAAAAGTAGTGTACAAAAAAGGTTATAGGGGAAAGTCGGGTAAAGTGGTACCCCTGTCATAATTTTCTTCTGTGTACAAAAAAGGTTATTTGGCTCTTTTGGCTGTTGTCCAACATAAATTTTTAAGTTCTTTGTATAATGGTTATGACCGAACTAAAAATATGTATCCCATATTTATTAAAGTTCGATGGGATGTATTGTTTGAAGGGACATTGCTCTAAAAGTATGGTAACATCTCATTAATAATTGTTACAAAGTCAGCAGGGCTGTTGATATCGACACATTTTTTTACAAAAATATCCCTTAATGCAGCTTACTTATTCTGTTCTTTTCTTTGATCTCACGTTAATCGATCATCAAAGCGAAAGCATTATAATAAAAAAAGAATCGTTTTTTCGATATTGTTAGCCAAAATATTTCAACGCACAACTAGATTTGCCCCATAAATTGTAAACGCTCAAGACAGTTTTACATTATGCTATTTCCATGCTAGGCAAGAGCCATGCAAGACAGATCATGGAACTGCGCATGCCCACGGGCTATTTCCATGCAATTCCTGTGCTAGACGAAAAATTAGAACATGTTCTATTTTTCATGCTATTTTCTTGCAATTTATCGTTAAAATTCATGTTGCCAACATAACAATTTATAATAGATTACAGAATAAAGTATAACCTTATCTCTATCCAGGAGCTTAAGGAAAGTGGACTCGTTCATTCGAAGAAAGTTTTGAAAACTTTGAAGGTCTCTAGCATCCAAGAACTCTTGGGGTAACTTTAAATTTCCCAGTCCTGCATTCAACCAAGGTTTGACCCAGCATTTTCTAGGTTTTCTTTTTTTATTATTTTTCATGATTGTTGCTACAACAGCAATATTCAACAATAACAATGTTTTCTTTTCTTTGGTTGACATCCTTCACCCTTTTAATAACCATAAATAGTGTATATTTATTTATTATATTATTTATTTTAGTACTTAATTATATTTATTTAAAATAAAATAACCTCAAATTGATAAATATTTTCTCTGTTGACAACAATGAAAGTGGGATCTAAAATTGCACAGAAATATCTCTGATGTAAAAAGGTCAAGCTAGGCAAGAGATGTGCCATGCAAGACGGACTTGCATAGCATGAGACTTGCATAGCCTAGATGTAAAGCTGCCTTTAGACAACTGCTTTTTCGAAACTCTCTAATAGATATACTTTTTTTCTCAGCCAAAGAGAAGAATAAAAATTAATAAATAGACCATTTAAATAAATTTTCAAGACATCCTGGTAAACAAAATTTATGTATTAGATTAAAATAAGATTAGATTAACAGAAAGTTTTGCCTGTCAACAACTGATTTTTAAACACATTGTTTGTATATGATCTAGGATTAAGATATTGTAATTAATCTTTTATAGGAATGAATTATGTATTTGTAACCAAAGGGAAAGCCAGTTTTAAAGCAAAAATTTTAGTTTCTCTGGAAACAGAGAACAGTTTTTTCTTAATTATTGTAAACAAAATAAAGCTTTTTGATTGGACAGTTTTTTTGAATGGGAGAATTGATAGTCGATGTATGAGAGAAAATGACAGTTGTCATTTGATCATCGAAAGGAAAGGTCACGTTTCGATAGAGGGTGTGTTCGTGAGATAGTGGAAGGAGATTACAAGTCGATGAAAAGATATCCTTGGATCTAAAGCGATCACAGCTGCCAGAGCGAGAGGCTTTAATAAAGAGGCAGTCGCTAAGTTTTTTTCTCTTTTGGATGAAATACAAAATAAAACTAATATAAATCCTATTCTCATAGGATTTATATCTTTGGAGAAAAATATCTTTTAAATTGACCCGGTCAAATGCCTTTGTAAGGTCCATGAAACATAGATATGCCGTTTTGTTGTATTCTAATGATTTCTCTTACACTTGCCTCATTATAAATATAGCGTCGGTGCATGATCTTCCCGAATTAAAACCTTAATGTTCTTCTGCTAGTGTTATAATTTCATTCAATTTATTTGTTATCACTTTGGTTGTTACTTTTAATGTTGTGTTTATTAAATTAATTCCTCTGTAATTTTCCGAGTCCGATTTGTCTCCCTTTTAGAAGAGATGTATAAAGATGCTTAATCTCCATTCTTGAGGAATTCTGTTCTATTATTTTTTGAATTAGTTTTAATAATTGTCTGATCAGATCTAGTCCTCCGTACCTTAGAAGTTCGTTCAGTATTTTGTCCTCTCCTGGTGATTTTCTATCTTTCTAAGTTCCTTAATGCTTCCTTTACCTCTTCCGTCTCAATATTTATTTCTTCATTTGTCGTCACCTCTAGTGTTGGTGGTTCATCATCGTCACCATAGTCAAACAAAAATAAGAATAATGGAGGAAAATGTTGGAATCAACACCAGAACTTGTGAAGCAAAATTCATAATGAACTGATACCGCACACAAAATATTAAATGAAAATAATTACAGCTTCCATTGAAGCAAACTGCTTGTACATGAGTATAGTTTTTTAATATGTTGTCAATTCCAGCACGTGCAAATCACAGATATATCTAATAAAACTTGATTAATTTTATTGTTTTTAGACAAAGTAATGTTCTATTTCCATACAACTCAGTCCAACGACTCCTAATCTTAAAAACAATTGTTTAAATTAAATTTTATTGCATCTTTGAACAAACTGATCTTGAATTAATTATGAATTGGAAGCATAGCGGTAGCCGATCTTTTTAGATATCGCGACATTATTAATAAGTCTGACATTTACCTTGTTAAAAGTCAACAAGTCGTAACGTTATAAATATCGTTATTGGACGGTAGTTCATTTACTACGTCCACCTACACGGCATTAAAACCTTACGTTTTATATAAAACTAGTTCGTCAATAGTCTACGGGGGGTGTTCATAAACTCAGCGATGGCTCATGGGTAAATAAATAGGGAGTTCGATTTTAAATAAAAAAAAAGCTTAAAGTCTGTTCCAAAGTATGTTTAAGTCTTAACTATGTTTAAGTCTTAATTTATCATGTTAAAACGTTTATTTGATTATCACCATTACCATTGTCACTGTCATTATACAAACAAGTTTTAAATTCCTAACTAACCATCCGAGGTATAGGGTAAGTAAATCTTTAAGAGGTTCTTCCACTTCTTCTTCTTATAGTTCCCTATCCAATTAGTGGATGTTGGCGAAAATTCTGGCATATTCGTCTCGATCTTGTGTGCATAGGCATCGAGATTTGTCCAATCCCTTATGTTTTTAAGCCATGAGTATTTCTTTCTTCCGATGCCCCGTTTTCCTTCTATCTTCCCTTCGATAATAAGCTTTAAGAATTGGTACTTGGAATTTCGAAATATATGACCCAGATAAGCAGTTTTCCTTCTTTTTATTATAGGCAGCAATTCTCGTTCTCTGCCCATTCGATTTAATACTTCGACATTTGTTGTGTGATTCTTCCACAAGATTGTGGAATACAGTGAAGTCTCATCTTCTTCAAGTGCTCTGTCCGTTGCGAACGTTGGCTATTAACATGGCAATTCTGATCTTGTTTGCGGCTATTTTGAATAGTTCGACCGATGTGAGCCCGAACCACTTCCGCAGATTTTGGAGCCACGAGTGTCTTCTCCTGCCTGGCCCTCGCTTACTGTCTATTTTTCTCTGGACAATCAATTGCAGCAGACGGTACTTATCGTGTCTCAATGTGTGGCCTAGATATTTAAGCTTTCTTTGTTTAATTGTGCCCCCGATTTCTTTCTCCTTTCCGATTCTTTGGATTACCTCTATGTTGGTGACATGTTCGGTCCAGGATATACGAAGAATGCGTCGGTACACCCACATTACGAATGCTTCTAGTTTTCTCGTGAGCATCTCAATCAGCGTCCAGACCTCCATACCATATAGTAAGATCTAGAAATGCTGCTCTAGCTCGTTCTATTCTCACCTTAGTTTCTGTGGCCTGTTCCCATTTTGCATTTATGTTGGTGCCAAGGCACATATAAGATTCTACATAGTCAATTATTATGCTACTTATCCGTAATTTCGAGCAGGTTGTTGCTTTTTGCTTATCAGCATCCACTTTGTCTTCTTGAAGTTGAGGCTCAGGTCGTATTCCTCACTAACTGAATAAACTCTTTCCATTACCTGTTCTAATTCGTCTATGGTACTGGCAAGGATCACCGTGTAATCGGCATATCTTATATTGTTCGTTAACTCGCCGTTTATTTTTATGCCCTCATTTGCATTTTCCATACATTTGTTAAAAATTTCCTCGGAATAAATATTGAATAGGAGTGGGGATAAGATACACACCTGACGGACCCCTCTTTTGATCTGCACACTTCCAGTGAGTTCGTTGCCAATTTTTGCTCTTGCTGTTTGACCCCAGTATAGGTTTGTCACAATTCAAATGTCCTTGTCGTCAATACCTGTCTTTCGCAAAATATCTAACAATTGTTCATGATTGACATTGTCATATTCTTTTCTAAAATCCACAAAGCATAAATACACGTCCTTATCAATGTCTCTACACCGCTGTATAAGCACCTGGAGAGCGAAAACTGCTTCTCTTGTTTCAAGTGCTTTCCGAAAACCATACTGCGATCTATCAATATTTGACTCACATTTATCATAATATATTCTTCTATGAATGATCTTAGTGAACGCTTTAGTGACATGATTGATCAAGCTTATAAGCCGGAAGTCATCACAGATCTGGGCATTTGGTTTTTTCGAGATTGTAATAAATGTTGACTACAGCCAGTTCTACGGGATTTTACCGCTTATTATATATGTTGTTAAAAATTTTAACTAGAGTATCAAGGAACTGTTTGTCTGATTTACATAGGATCTTTAATATTTCGCAGGGTACATTGTCCGGACCTGGTGACTTATTGTTTTTTAGTGCTGCAATGGCATCTTCTATCTCCGATTTAAGGATTGAAGGTCCTGTTTCTCCTTCTCCATATAGATGATCATCAGTCCTGTCAGATGCAAATAATTATTCTATGTATGATTTCCAGGTTTCTTAGATCGTTGATGGCTTTGAGATTTGATTTCCATCGCTATCTTTTATGCTGTTAGGTGACTTATTAAATTTCCTCTTGTTTGTCATTGATTTTATTTTTTTGTGCATATTGTAACTGTCGTATTTCCGTTCGTATTGTTCTATTTCCCTGGCTTTCTTTGGCTTCTCGAATTTTCGTTCTTATGCAGTCCCATCAATGAAATATGGTACTATCAAGTACCTTTTTAAAACTGTTTACTCTAGTTGCAGATATAGTGTCTTGATCTAAATTATTCCAGATATTAAATATCCTGTTTGGCAAGAAGCTCACTCTTGACCTTGCCGCAGTCTGCTCCCACTTTAACTCAGTTTAAAGCAAATATGGTATTTTAAAGCAGTAGATGCTTTAGTTCATTCACTTTTTCTTCCTAATATCCTGCTTGCACTTCCTTTTTACATTCATACAATTTATCCTCAGTTGTTCAAGCCTCACATTTCATCAATACGGTTGTTTTCTCTCATACTTTCCGCTTGCTTTCATGCACTCCACCTTTTATGTCGCATTTAAGTCCTCACTCAGTTTATTTACACTTTCGCATCCCGGAACAATAAGTCAAAAGCATCCGCAAAAACTTCTTCATTCATATATCTCCTTAAATCGAAATCCACATCTTTTCGTTTCTCTCTTATCGAGAGAGACTTAGCTTACTTATGTAAGCTAAGTGATCCTCTTTCTAGAACAGTCCATTGTACAACCCTGCTTAGAAGCGACGTTGATACCAGTGAGATTTAAGAAAGGATTCACTGTTTCCTCTCACGAACGTAGGTACCTTACCGTCGTTTAGTACTGTAAGACCCACGGCCATCCTCCCCTCATCCATCTTGCACTTGTGGGCTCAATGGACGATCCTTCGCATTCAGATCACCGGCTTTGATGACCGGTATGCTCTCCGTCATCGCCTGTTGCATAATCAAGTCAACGTACTCTTTATATACTGGAGGTAGGACGCTTGGTGAAACATAACAGTTGTACACCACCAGATCTCCAGTATATATCTTCACGTAACCGTTTTTAACGGAGTGTCTGGTGATTCCAACTCCCTGGTTCACCACGTATACAGCTTAGTAAGATTTTCTATTTTTAATAAAAATACCCTGTCGAACTCAACATTGGGTTCTGGAAAAAGGAATACATTATAGCCTTTCCTGAGCCCTAGTGGATTCTACTAATATACTACTAGTAGATTCTCGTGAGTACTAGTGGATAGTAATTCCCACATTAATCTGGAGAAACCTCGTTGTAAATAGGTCTTACCTCCATATCTCTTTCACTCGTACTTTACCTGTCACTGTCCTAGAAATCTGCGTCTTCCGTAGGATTGCCAACTCTATCGGGGTTCTGTGTTAGCTTTCGCTTCTCTCAGAACTCTTCTTTGTTCCAGATGTCCTTGGCCCGATAATGTCCGATTTGTCCTCTCGCTTATATTCATGCTTACCATGCTCAAAACATGTAGGCAGTGGAAGCATCGCGTTATCTGTATCCTCTCCCTAACCCTGCAGGAGTTTCAGTCCATTTCATTATATCTATTTTTGCATTTTTATTCTGAGTTTAAGAGATGTCCATTAATAAAGTATGGTAATGATGGGTTATTTTTGCCGATATTTTGTACAACGCATTTTTAAATGTTAAGAGGAAGTAACCATTCTGTGGACCATTTGAATATTGCGTGAAAATCTTGTTAAAGAGCATGTTGGTTAATATAATGAGATTCACATATGGTATCATCAGCGTAAATGAAAACCTTACTGGGTACAATGAGTGGAAGATCACTGGTGTAAACACAGAAGAATAGTGCTCCTAGTGTGATTCCGCTATTGACTGGTTTATCCAGTGAATATTCTTCCCCAACACGAACCCGGGAGTACCTGTCGGATAGAAAATTTTGAATCCAAAGATTTAACTTTTCGCGGACACCATAGTTAACTAATTTTTCTAGTAATCGACGCTTGGGAGCACGATCGAAAGCTTTGGAGAGGTCTAAGTAGACTACACAAACACGCCGTTTGTTTAAAAATGAAGACCAAATAGTTGAACGACCCTTGATAAAGTCGTCCATGTTTGGACATAGACCTCTCCCAAGTCCTTCCATCGGTCTCTATCCTGAGCAACATATTTCCAATTTGTTCCGGCTATTCTTTTAATGTCATCAACCCATCTCATATGTGGTCTTCCTCTTGGTCCTTTACTTTCGTAAGGTCTCCAATGTTGTATTGTAGTATTCCAACGTTGGTCTTTCTATCTAGCTGTGTGGCCCGCTCCATTTAAGTTTCGCAATTTTTATTGTTATGTCCTCGACTTTTGTTTTGGATCTTACCCAGTCGTTCCTCTTTTTATCTGACAGTCGTTTACCTAACATTGCTCTTTCCATTGTTCTTTCTATTGTGGCTAGTTTATTCATGTTTGCCTTGGTTAGGGTCCAGGTTTGACATCCATACGTCATGATAGGAAGGATGCATTGGTTGAACACTTTGGTCCTCAAGTATTGGGGTATTTTGCGGTTCTTAAGTATCCAACTAAGTTTTCCAAATCCTGCCCATGCTAGTCTTGCTCTTCTAGTAATTTCCGCACTTTACTTCTCTTTGTCAAGTCTCAGGATTTGGCCTAGGTAGATATATTCCTGGATTTGTTCTATCTCACTGCCGTTTATAGTTATATGTCTGGGGTCTTCTGTGTTTGTCATTATTTTTGTTTTTTTTTTATATTCATTTTTAGGCCGACGTATTGAGAGCTGGCTGCTAGTTCCCCCAACATAATTTGCAGTTCCTCGAATGTGCTCGATATAATCACTATGTCGTCAGCGAATCTGAAGTGGTTTAACTTGTTGCCATTAACGTTAATGCCATAGGTTGACCAATTTGTAGTTTTGAAGACGTCTTCTAGGGCTAGGTTGAAAAGCTTTAGCGAAATTACGTCTCCTTGTCTTACTCCTCTCTTAATGGGGATGGGATTTGTATTTTCGTCTAGTTGTACTATCATAGTTGCATTTTCATATATATTATGTATTAGTTGCCTATATCTCGAGTCTATTATACAATTATTAATAGCTTGTTCTATGGCCCACATCTGGATACTATCAAACGCCTTTTCATAGTCGACGAAGGCAAGAAATACGGGTAGTTGGTATTCATTTGCCTTCTCTATCAATGTTCTCATTGTCAGCAGATGGTCTGATGTACTATATCCTTTGCGGAAGCGAGCCTGTTCAACTGGTTGGTAATTATCCATTTTGTAGGTTAACCGGTTATTAATAATTCTCCTAAATAGTTTGTATACCTACTTGACTGAGCAACGATATAGGTCTATAATTCTGTAGATCACATTTGTCCCCTTTTTTGTGTAAGAGTATTACTAGACTCTCGTTCCAGTCTTTAGGGATCTGGCTATTGGAGACATCTATTAAATAGCTTTGTTAGTACAGGGATTGTTAATGTCTTGCTTGTTTTCAAGAGCTGGGCAATTATACCGTCGTGTCCTGGAGCTTTATTATTTTTTAGTTCTTTTAAAGCTCTTTCTATTTCGTATCCCTTTATATTTGGTAGTACTTCTTATCCCACGTTTTTATTTTTCTTTTGACGTTCTCCTTTGTTGTTTCATTAGGCTGGCCTTGTGAGCTGTACAAGGATGTGTAGAAGTCTTCGACAATATTTGTTATTTTATATTTGTCCTTCTCTACCTTATTGTTAGCGTCTTTAATTTTGATGATTTTTTGAACTCCCAGTGCGGGTCTTAGACATTTTAAGCCTCTGTTGTTTTCAATGACTCGCTCTATTAAGTTCTCGCTCCATTTTTCTATGTCGCGTTTTAGTTCTTTTCGAGTTGCTATTTTGTTGTAATTTGTTGTTTCCTCTCTTCTTGTGGTATTTATTTTGAATTATATATAAAAATTCTCATTCAAAATTTCTTGCTCTTCTACCACTTTTGTAACTTCATCATGTATTTGTTTTTAAATGTTTTCCCGTACATATGCCCAATTGTTTTACAAGACTTTTCTAATTGAAATGAAACTATTTTTATCTTTCTCATTGAAGGAACTGTCAACATGATATTTTAACAGATTTATGAACCACTTCATGCACATACTGACCCACATACTGCAGATGGCCAGGCCACGGAAGGTATTAGAAGAGACCTATAAATAACTTAATCTTTACTAAGTTATCAGTTGGAGTTTAACTGAGCGTTACCAACTTAAGCTTACAGGAAGGAATAAAAAAATAATGGTAACAAATTGTGAATATATGGATTCTATGTAAATTTTAAGATATATTGAAGTATGTATATTATTAATTTATTTCAAGGTTACAGTGTCCCGAGTTCCACAAATTTGAAATTTAAATACAGATTTTGCATATCTTTACTTAACTAACTGAATGGTAAGGTTACTCTACCGGCACATTGTTTTTTAACGGTTTCGCACATTTTTCTTTATAAAATCAACAATATAACAGGTTGGATAGTATTAGTAAAAAGATCAAGAACCGGAGGAAAGTTATAATGGAGTTTACAGGTAAGAAGGGACATAAGAAAAATGGAAATAAGAGACTTGGGAAAGTGAAATAAAGGAAATCGTGATCAGAACAAATAAAAATAATAAGTGAAATATTTAATGAAATATACAAGGCAGGAAAAATACTAATATAGCGGCTCAAGTCGGAGTTCGTACCATTGCTCAAAAAACCAAGAGCAAAAAAAGAGCTAAAAGTCTCTGAGGTACAAGAAAGAATTGAGAGAACAGTGGATGAAAAATTACTAGAAGAACAGAGCAGACTTCACAATAGAAAACCAATGGAACACCATACTCAACAGCAGTATCATACTCAACACAGCGGAAAAAGTCCTAGGAACAAAGACACAACGGAGAGAAGATACATGGTTCGATAAAGAATGCAAACAAGCTATACAGGAAAGAAATGAAGAACATAAGAATTACATACTCAGACGTACTAGAGAGAGAAAAACAGAATTTAAGAACAAAAGACGAAGAGCAGATAAACTGTGCAGGCAAAAAAGAGAAAGTACGAAAACCAACGGATACTAAACATAGAGAGGGAGTTTAAGGAAAACTAAACACGTAGTGCATACCAATTTATTAAACATTTAAGACAGGGATACAAACCGAAGACTAGCCTCTTAAAAAATAAGAAGGATGAAATCATCAGCGATATGGACGAAATTAAGAGAACCTGGATGACATATTTTAAGGAATTACTAAACAAAGGGACACAACCACCATTACAACAACAGAGGCAGCAGCAGGCACGGCAGGAGGTACAACAACAAGAGCTGGGGGAGGATGGATAAGAAGATGAATTAACTAGATCCCCAACGCTAGAGAGATTCAAACGGCAATTCAAAAACAAAAAAGCCATAAAGCAACGGCAATAGATAAAATACCGGCAGAACTACTCAAGTAAGGAGGAAGGAATTTGACACAACAGATGTACCAGCTAATACGAGAGATATGGATAGAAGAAGAAATCTCGTAACAAAGAAAAGTATAATATGCCCTATTCATAAAAAAGGAGACAAACTGTTGTGTCAGAATTATAGAGGCATCTCTTTACTTTGTTCGGGATACAAAATACTCACAAACATCATTAATCGAAGACTTCAACCTCTTACGGAAAAAATCATCGGAGAATATCAAGCAGGGTTTAGGCAAAATGGATCTACCATTGACCAACTATTTACAGTTAAACAAATACTAGCCAAATTATGGGAATATGACATGGACGTTTACAATCTCGGATGCTACAATCTGTAGATTTTAAACAAGCCTATGATTCAATATATAGAACAATTGTACCTAATATATTGAAAGAATTTGGCATATCATCAAAATTAATACGACTAGTACAAATGGCAATGACAGAAACAGAAGCACAGGTATGTATTCAAGGACAGATCACTGATGCTTTTTACGATAACGCAAGAACTGAAACAAGGGGACCAACTGTTCCAACGCTCTTTAATCTTGTTCTTTAATATGTAATTAGACGGTTGACGGTGAGCGGAAATAACATACTTACAAACAAATCTACCCAATTAGCAGCATACGCAGATGATATACACATAATGAGCAGAACAGTGAATGAAGCGGAAGAAACGTTGAGTTGAAACAGAATGCAGAAGCAGTAGGGCTAGCAATAAATACAAATAAAACAAAACTACTCATACAAACCAGATCAAATAGATCGGAGCAACAACACTTTATTGACGATATAGAACATGTGAATAGAGTCACATACCTATGAATGAATCTGGTCGCAAGCAATGAAGAAGAACCGGAAATAAATAGAAGGCTTGTGCTGGCAAATAAAGCCTATTTCGCGATGGGACACATATTCAAATCGCGAGACGTACACCGGAAAACAAAACTCCGGGTCTGTAAAACAATAATCAGGCCCATAGTAAGTTGTGGTTGTGAAACATGGGTGGTGACACAGAAATCTGTCAATGCATTAGATGTGTTTGAAAGAAAAATATTACGTAGGGTACTGGGCCCAATAAGTGAAAACAACAACTAGCGAATTAGGTATAATAGAGAAATATACGAGAAATATTGCGAACCAACTCTAGCACAATACACTAAACTGCAGAGATTACGGTGGGCAGGGCACGTGATCCGCAAGCATGAGAATAGGATCCCCAGAAAATTACTAAATACAAGAATGCAGGGAAAAAGACCTGTTGGAAGACCTAAAAAGAGATGGGAAGACGGAGTCGATGAGGATGCCAGGAACTGCATGGGAAAGCGTTTATGGAAAAGAACAGCGGTAAATTGAAATGATCGGAGAAGTTTGTTGAAGGAGGCCAAGGCCCGATTTGGGCTGTAATGCCATTGGATGGATGGCAAAATTTGTAAAGACTATAGGACTATAAACCTAATGAGTCATCTGCTGAAGCTGATTTTAAAAGTCATCCACAAAAGAATTTACCGGAAATGCGAGGAACAAAATTCCGCCCAATCATTTTGGGTTTGTGAACGCCGTTGGTACGAGGGAAGCTTTATTTAGCGTACGGGTATTATTTCAGAAATGTAGAGATGTCAGCAGTGATGTTTTTGCATGCCTGATTGACTACAAGAAGGCTTTCGATAGAGTCAGCCATGAACAAATGATGAAAGTGCTGAAGAAGACAGGCAATGACAAAAGAGGCCTAAAAATAATAGCTAACCTATATTGAAATCAATTAGTGGTGCTCCGAATAGACGGAGAATATACAGATCAGGCAAAATCTTATGGGGAGTGAGACAGGGGTGCATAATAATCACCACTTGTATTCAATTTGCACTCAGAGCACATTTTTGAAGAGGTTCTAAAAGATATTGATATATCAATATCGATAAATGGACTCAAGCTCAATAACCTGCAGTATGCAGATGATACAATAATAGTGTTGTCCAATACCATAGAACGGCTGCAAAACTTGGACTGAACAAAACTTGGAATGAACAAATTAACGGAAACAGGTAGAACATATGGACTGGATATAAACACCAGCAAAACCAAGCAAAACCAAGCTAATGATCATCAGCAAGGAAAACATAACTGGAGTAACTCTGCATGTAAACCAATTGAGAATTGAACGTGTCTCACAGTACAACTACTTGGGAACTACAATCAATGAGTCGTGGGACAATACCCAAGAGATTCAATGTTGTAACGGAAAGACAAAAAGTGCATTCTTGACTATGAGCTCTGTGTTGAAGAGCCATGACCTCACCGTAGAAACAAAGATAAGGCTCCTTAAATGTTACGTGTACTCATTGCTTCTATACGGAGTAGAAACGTGGACATTGAAGGTGGAAACTTCAGGCTTTTGAGCTATGGTTATACAGAAGGATCCTGAAGATACCATGGACAAAGTCAATAAAGAAGAAGTACTGCGGAGGATGAACACATCCGCCGATTTGGTCAACATCGTGAAGGGCCGTAAGCTGTAGTACTTAGGACATATAATGAGAAATCAAGATATGAACTACTCCAATGCCTTTTGCAAGATAAAAATGAAGGAAAATCTACAACATAGCTATTCCGTATAGCAACCAACAAAGTCATCATAACCAGAATGATCGCCAACGTTCTAAACGGACAGGCATCCTAAGAAGAAGAAGGCAAGAGGGCTCTTACTTTAAACTAATAAATAAAATGAATGCTCTTTACTTCGAATTGTCTGTTTACAATATCGTCCATTGCTGGTTGGGGTTTTCTTTGCAAAATATTTTTCATGCAATACCTGTGTGATTGCAATACCTGATTTTTTTTATGGAGTTAAGCTCTGTATGGGGGATGTTTTCATATTTCTCTTTTAACACAAGTATCCACAAAGTTTTTATAATTTTTTTTTATTGTTTATTTGCAATTTAGAAGCTAAAATATTATAAAAAAAATTTTAATCACCAAAGCAACTTTTCATTGATCAGTAGATTTTAATAACGAGATTCGCTATTTAACAATCCTTAGTGAAATTGAAACTACTTTCCGTTAAATATTTCTTTATGAATAGATAAATATTGAAAGCACAAACTACCTCTACTATACATGTATACCGCTAGCCTTTTATTAAATCTTTTGCATACTTTAAATACTTCCTCGAATTTCAAAGAATAGTAACCTTTAGCGACCATAATCAACAACAAATATTGGTCGTTTTCTAGGGATTCCAAATATTAGCATAATATATTACCAAACTTCACGCAGTGAGGTCTTTTATTAAAGCGACAATAGTAGTACCTGCTGTGAGTGCGTCAATAAACCTGTTTCAACAGTTTTGGGTAGGTACCAAAACACAAAGAAGTGCCTCTATTCACAAAAAATAGGTGTGATTGCCTACCTAGAGTTCGTCGGTGCTTTATCGTAAATCACAGAGTACTTACAGGGTGAATTTCACTCAAAATTTACTGGGGAATTAAAAAAAAAGACATGGGAAATTTTTACAAATGTAAAACCCAAAAAAAAAAATAAATCCACAAAAGATCAACATTGCAATGAATGAATTTATGAATAAACAGCTATACTCCAGTCGTTATGGACGGAAATACCACTGAACCTCTAAAAATGATACGAACAAGCTGACTTTTGCAGAAAATGTCAATGTAAGGACGCTAAGAATGATGCAAAAAAGTTTACGACTTTTACCCCCGGGATTTCTCTTAAAACCCCCCACGTAGGGGAGGAAAAACTGGAAAACATCGATTTACCAAGAATCTATACTATATAGAAAAAAATGTAGCTAAATAAAATAATTTTAAACAAAAACGTTTGTTAGCATTTTTTGTAGAATGAACCGTTCTCTCAGAAATCAATGCTCAATAATATTTGTATCAGCACGGCAAACAATCAATATATTTTGATCTAAATGTCCTATCGACAAAAACCAAGATGCGTTTTAAAGACAAACAGTGCAGCTTTCGTATGCAGTTTTTGTATTTGGCCGTAAATGAACACAGTCTCAGTTAAGATTCCTCTTCATATAAAAGGGTAGAAAATACATTCTTCTTATTGTAGTGCGTATCCGTAGCGCTTGAAGGGCTTCATAACTGTCAACGAATACCACAGTGTCATCCGCGTGTCAGATGTTATTGATACATTCTCCGTTAACTCGAATTCTGGCTTCAACATCCTCTAATGCTTCTTGAAAGATTTCCTCAGAGTATAGGTTGAACATCATAAATTCTTAGATCACAGGTGTTTATTCCAATATTTGTTAGTATCTCCTTGTATCAGCTTGTCGTGTTTTACTATATCGAACGCTTTATGGTAATCAATGAAGCATGCGTAAATATCGCAATTCACATCTCTACATCGTTGAAATAGCACTTGTATGCTAAAAGAAGTACTTACTGCGTTCCGAAAAACAATTCGTGTTTATAAAAATAGGTACATATAATCTCAAAATTCATGTACCTATATCACTGTTCAGATGCATATTACATAAACATAAGATTTGCCTGAGTTGATTAAATACAATTATTTTTTTTATGTGACATATACTCTCGTATGAGTGATAATATATTTACGAGTCAAAATGTATGAGTACCTATAAAAATGGCAGAAATACCAGAGGCAGCCTATCTGAACCATACTGACGATGTCCCTCTGACACACGCTGATCGAACAAGAGCAACTGAACGTAGATCATCTCAACCTATTGCAACACTCGCTGAGGAATGGAAAACAAAAAAAACCATACCTACAACTAATCTCGACGTATGGCATAAAACTATGGGGATGCAGTAAACCATCCAACACAAAGTTCCTAAAAATGCTCCAAACAAAAATACTGACAATGAAAACTGGTGTCCCTTTATCTCAAACCAAACTCTAAATAATGATCTAGACATACCTTGTAACTGAAGGGATAATACTTTGTACAAATAAATATATTTATCGCATTACATATGAGGGGTATAGAAGCAAAACCAGCAATTTCCATATTTTCCCCAAATTGAGTTATTGCTGCCATCTATATCTTTGTGTTCATCTCTACAACTTCACAAAATATTGTGCAGATATATCTTTCAAAACCCTCAATATCTTGTGCATATTTAATGTCAAAAATAGGGTCAGTAGCAAAACAGCAATCTCCATCGGTCTGCGAATACCGTTAATCTTGGAAAACCAAAATGTTTGTAAGGCTGGAAAAGCTATTAGGATGATTATTCCTGATATTATTGAATTGGGTGCTATAAAAGTTAACCCCTTAAAACATCGGGACGTTAATAAACTCCTAACAAAATATTTTGGAGAAGAATTGAAAACCTTGGAAAATATTGAAGAAGCTGATGCTTGTGATGAAGTTTCAGATTTGGTTTAAACCTTTTTTGTCCCATAAATATTTGTTTTCAGATTTTTTCAATACAAATTAGTTTCAAGGAAGATGTGTGTTTTCTGCATTTATATATTGTTTTTTTTTGTTACAAAATCGGCACTCTCCAAGTGTTTGAAGCAAAACCAGAAATCTCCAAACTTAAATTGTTAATTACTTAAAACTTAATGAGATAATTACCGTAAAATGGGATGAGATTGATCTCCCGGTGTGATATTGATCATTTGTCGCTTTGAAATTAACCATAATTTTTTGCCTATTTTTATAGTTTATTTACTTTTGATGGTAGAGAAAGAACGAAGGTAAGTTCGCCATTTCTAGTGTTATAAAATTATTTTGTATGTTTCTGTAATAATAATTTTAAGTATCTAGCATTTTAACTAACGCCAGCTTTTTTAAGATGGTGGATGATATTGAATGGGGTGATTCATTGATCAAGTGATCAATCTAACCCCACGTTACGTACGTTCCAGAAATTAATTTATAAGTGTTGTTACTGATTTAAGAATATCAATCAAAATGGGAAGAACGTACAAAAGACAATTAGACAGTAGAACGTATGACAATTTTAATGAAGAACAAGTTATTCAGGCGTTGCACGATGTATTGGAAAATGGATTATCGCTAAGAAAAGCCGCAAAAAATACAAATTGTCCTACGGAACTTAAAATAACAAATACCCTGGAAGGAAGATTAAGAAAACAGGTGGACAATTTGTATTCACATATAAAGAAGAAGTAGCCATTATAAATAGCATTTTAACGTGTGCAGATTGGGAATATCCTCTAAATGCAATGGATTTGGGAATGTTCGTCAAAAGTTTTTTGGACAAAACTGGTAGAAGTGTATCTAGATTTAAGGAGAATATTCCTGAAATTGACTGGGTAAATAACTTGTTAAAGAGACACGGAAGTATTGCTGGTAAAAGAATAGCAACTAATATTAAAAAAAGCCGAGCAGAAGTATCTCCGGACCTGATTAAAAAATACTTTGACGATTTACAACAAACGATTAAAAATGTTTCAGTTGAAAATATTTTTAAATACGACGAGTCCAACGTTTCAGATGACCCCGGAAAAAAATTGTGCACCTACCGAAGAGGTACTAAATATCCCGAAAAAATATGCAACCATTCAATATCTGCTACATCGATAATGATTTGTGGAGCCGCCTCAGGTATACTTCTGCCACCTTACGTCATATAGAAGGCGGAAAATTTATGGGATACTTGAACAGAAAATGGTCCCAATAGCAGCCCATGCTGCGAACAGCCATGTTGCTCACTGGGGACACGATATAATCGAACCTCCCATGGTTGGATTTATATGTCAACATTCAATGATTGGTTTGTCACTTGCTTCTTACTACATGCTAGGCGACTCGATGGAAAAAAGGTGTTAATAGGGGACAACCTAGCATCTCATTTTAATCCAGATGTTCTGAGACAATATGAAGAAAATAATATAATATTTGCATGCTTACCAGCCAAATCTACTAATATTTGCCAGCCATTGGATACCGCATTCTTCAGGCCCTTAAAAGAAAGCTGAAGGAAAACATCATAGAAAATACAAAATTCCAAAACCTCTCGGATTCCGAAAAATAAATTTCCTAAGATGTTAGCAAACACTTGAAATCATGAATAAAGTACCACCTAAAAACCAGACGGAGAGAAAAGTGCTGTAAAAAGAAATTTACTTTCTGGTTTTGAAGCATGTAGCATTTTGCACCATTCAACCCCAATCGAGTTTTGAAAAAGCTACCACAAGACGCTATTGATCAAGCCGAGCTTAGATACTCTCTTACTAACTTTTTGAAAGAATTGAGGTACAATTCCGGCTCTGAAAAACCTAGACGTAAAAGAAAACTGTTAGCAGCTGAACCTGGTCAAAGTGTTACAGCACCTAAACCATCAGAGTAGTCCAGTGACGATAATTTAAATGAAAACCTGGAATTAGATGACAGCAACAATGATGATATTAACAAAGATGAAGAGAAGGTTGAATACTTCTGTCCTTCATCACGAAGGGAAAATTACTGTTAGTGAGATTTTTGTCTGGTTCTCGGAAAAAGACGGAATTTCGCTGTGTCTGTCAGGTAAAAGGAATTTTAGAAGGAGAAGAAATTAAAGTTCAAGGCAGGATCGAGGAATATTTTCAAAATAATTGAAAATGACATATCCACTGTTCCCTTCAAGGAAATAGTTGCTATTTTCGCGGAGAAATTAATATAAAAGAATGTTAAGTAAATCAAATTTTCTTTTTTTATATAAATTGTTTTGAATTATATTTTTACATTTTTTGTATAAATAGTGTGTTCATTCTCACCCCGCATGATCAGTCTCACCCCTTTGTAAAAATTCTAAAAGCTGTCTGACCGAATTAGTCAAGGTTAAGATTGATCATATTCTATTTAAAAGCACTACTGTCTTATGCTATAAAATCATCATGATCAATCTCACCCCAGTACGGGTCTAAGATTGATCACCCTTTTTTGAGATAAGTGAATGTTCTTAATAATTAAAACAAAATTAGTGTTAAATCACTACTCTTTAGATATTAATATAACACATGAAGTGCTTAAATATAGAACAGTCACAAAAACGTTTAAAATGTAAATCAAATAAAGTTAAAATTGATCAATCTCATCCCATTTCACGGTAGGTTAATTTTGTGAATAACTAAAGCCAATGTACAAATAAATATAAATAACAAAAAAAAATTAAACTTTTATAAAACGCAAAATTTTATTAAAAAATTCTATTTCATTAAAAAAAAATTTGCTAGTTTTACTTCTAGATCCCTCAAACCATGCCAAAAATCGTATAATAAGAAAATTCTTAAAACAACCAGTAGAAAGAAGACTTTCTGCTTAAACGACTATGCCCAGAAGACAAAAATTTACAGTAAACCATCTATGGATGAGACTACATTATAAGGCGCTCCCTAACTTTCGCGTGATTGGTTGGTGGGTGGGTCCCAATTTAAAAATTGGCGGGTTTCATGTTTATTAAAATCACAATTAGTATTGTGGCACAGTATATCGCTAAAGAATTTATTAGCAATATATTGTGGTATTTGTACAAAACGGGTGATATTCACATTTTAGGATTAAGCTGACTAGTACAGTTTTATTAGAAATTAAAATTTATTTTTCTTTTGACATTATGTAGGTAAAATTAAATTCAGACATTGTGTTTATTTAATTTTGAAATGCTAGTGATGCTTTTTTTTATTAGATATATAGATATTGTTTTAATTTTTTTGTTTAGGTAATTTTTTATTAGGATTCTTTTATTAAGATTATTAAGATAGAGGTTTCTCTTATTATTTTTATTTCTAGAACATTCATTACCATTATTATTCTCATTAGCTTTCTCTATGTGGAATCGGCTTCTCTAAATATTTTCCTCTAAACTTTTCTGTTCTCTTCCAGGGACTAAGTACTTCTCCGCTTTTTGTATGAGATTATAGTTTTTCAGAAACATGTAATTTCTGTTCATCCCCTTTTTTACTGCCCTACATTCAGTACCATACATCATAGCTGGTCTAAAGGCAGTCCTATACAATTTACCTTTTAGTTTTCTTGGTACCTTTTTTATCATACATCACTCAATTTGCCTCTTTCCTTTACCTTTAATTGAAATATTAGAGATAAAACGGTAATACCAATCTTAAAAGCCGAACATTATCATCTTTTATGAGTTCTTGTCTATCCAAGCCAACTACTCTATCTGGTCTTGAAATTTCATCTTTAAAAGAATATTCTAAATATTTTGTTTGTATCCAACTTAATTTTAATCATTTTTCTTCAAGGACCTGTCTCCGCTACTCTTTTCTACTAATACCCAGCAGGTTCAGTTGTTATCTAATCCAGCACAAATGAGAATAAATATGGGCGAAACCCTGATTTTCACCCATTTTCACACAAAATTTGCCAGTTTCACCTGTAATCGTTCTAACACTATAATAGTTGTTTTAACACTATTATAGTTGTTACTTGCTCATACTCCACTCACATATTCAGCCGGCACTCCTTTCCTACTTAATCTCTGCCACAGTAGGTTTCTGATATCTTCATCATGTGCTTTCTCAAGTTTAATAATACAATGTAAATTCACTCTAAATTGTTAAATTAGCTCTTTTAATAAAAATTGCTTGTTGTAGAGCTGCCTTGCCTAAATCCAAATTGACATTTATCCATTTTCATTTTTTAGAACCTTGAGTGCTATGAAAAATTGTCATTGTCAACAAAATGAAGCAGAGGTTTACTGGAAATAACGATTGCAAACCAAATAAAACACTAAATAGCTATATCTAAAAATGTCTTTATTCTTTATTAAAAATCTGGGAAATCAAAGGAGGGGGGGCCGTTATTGGTGCAATGGCGAAGGAAAACCTCTCTAAAGCTCTCCTAAATTGTATAGGACTGCCTTTAGACCAGCGATGATGTATGGTACTGAATGTAGGGCAGTAAAAAAGGGGATGAACAGAAATTACATGTTTCTGAAAAACCATAATCTCATACAAAAAGCGGAGAGGTACTTAGTCCCTGGAAGAGAACCGAAAAGTTTAGAGGAAAATACTTAGAGAAGCCGATTCCACATAGAGAAAGCTAATGAGAATAATAATGGTAACGAATGTTCTAGAAATCAAAATAATAAGAGGAACCTCTAAATCTTAATAAAAAATTACCTAAACAAAAAAATTAAAACAATATCTATATATCTAATAAAAAAAAAAGCATCACTAGCATATCACAATTAAATAAACTTAAATTAAATATATCACAATTAAAATTTGATTTTTACAAAAAAAAAAAACAAAATTTCGTTCGCCTTTGTTTTAACAATTCAAATTATTATTGTCATTACATATTGTTACTTTTAGTAAACAAATGTGTATTTATAAATTGTTAATAAATAATTTGAATTGTTAAAACAAAGGCGAACGAAATTTTTTTTGTAAAAATCAAAATTTTTAAAATAATTAATTTCTGCAGTTTTATCATAATAATGACATTATTTGATTTGAGAATATATTTTGATTCGAAAATGATATGTTTAAAGCTCGTAAAGTTATTCAATTTGTTTATAAGTCTAAAAAATGTTTAAAATTGTAAAAATTTTTCTAGGCTCTCCTAGTGAACCGATTTGAATTTTACAAAAAGCGTTTGAAAGTTTAAGCCTTCCTTCATACGTAAAAAAAATTGCAACTATCTGAGGGCCTTATTTAGGGCCTACTATAAATTTGAAAATTTGCGATTTTTTTCCAGTAGGCTGGATTGCACAATTATTATGCAAAACCTATCCGACCGATCTTAACAAAATTTAGCACACGTTTTAAACATATTAAAAAGTTTCTCTAGGCGGAATATGGAGCGTGTAAGTCAAGTTTAGAAAGTCAAAAATATTTAAAGCATTAACTTCATTTTTTGTACTTTTTTTCCAATTATTGCTATTTTTTCAACAATAAACATTAAATTTCCAATTTCTAGCTAACGAAATATTGTGTAAAATTGAATTACGTAACTTTTAACTTCTTATAATTTTTTCTCTAGGATCAATATTTTCCGAATTATAAACGAAAATAGGAGCAAAAAAATAAGAAATTTTTAATTGTTTTCAGATTTTGTTAAATAAAAAATTTAGCACAGGGTTTGCGACTGGCGCATATCGTGATTATCGATATTGGGCCCATCCTGAAGGGATTCCAGCAAAAAAATAGCTTCCTATGGAAAATGTCTAATCCAAAACAGATCCCGTCTAGACTATATGTATTTATTGAGTAGGTTATAAATCGCAAATATCTAAATAAAACAAAAAATATTTCATATAAAATACAGAAAAACTTTTTTCGATTTTTCTTTGTTTTATTCTAAATGATATAATTTGTAGTATATGATTTTACATCTCGAATAAAACAAAAACTATTAAATGATTATTAAATAAATTTATTTATACCATGATGAGGATTTGAGTTCAAATTTTTATTAGTGTTTTTATTTTAATTGTGCTAAACTATATTATAGATAATATAATAATATAAAAATGTATGTTTTATTTAAAAAGCGCGAAATTCTAAAACTTTATTACAAACAAAAAATCTGTAAATAATATTCCGTTTACTTTGCAATAAAAATTCTTTATAGTTTTAGTCAGTCATAATAAATCAATAATAATATATTGTCTATAAAAAACGTACATAAACAACAATACAGTACCACTTACCTGGTTGTGACAAATTCCTACAAAAGCTGGTTTTTCAAATTCAAAACACATGTGGGTCCAATTCGGGTAACAGGGTCAAGAACGAGCCATTCATTTATTGGAACATTTCGATTACAAGAATCAATATCTAACCTTCGTATCGCGAAATTCGGCGCGGCAAAAATACTACAAAAACAAACACTTGCCGCCAGTTCACGATATGAACATGAACTGTTGATTTGTTTGAAGTTCCTACTTCCATGTTTTGAACGTCCCAAACAAGACACGCTCGGTAGAGGTCGGTAATCATCGAGCATGTGCTTGTTGATACGCAGACGTGTATGGAAATGGGCGAAGGGGTTTGAATAAATAAGAATTACTAAAAATATATTGCAAGAGGAAACAAAGGGATTAAGTACTAAAAAGCAAAGATTAAGGTTTAATAGTTCAAAAAATATAACAATAAAGTCGCAAAGAAACCCAAGAGCTCGTAAATGTAATATAGACATAGCTGTACAAGAAGTTTATCAGAACTGTCAGGCAAGATTTATTGACGGTTCAGTAAAGCGAAATTGCACCATCCTTTAATCATTTATTAATAAAGCTTAATAATCAATATTATAGTAAAGAGTCTTAGGATTAACATAAACCTGTGACGAGTAATTAGAAGATAGAAGGCTAAAAAGGAAGAGTAACAGAGATCAGGAAAGATCCAATATTTATGGTTTATTTATTAAATGGTTTAGTGATGGGCTATTTATTTTTAAGCATTCATTTAACATAAGTTAAAGATTTAATTAAGATGCCATTATCAATATATAATTTGTGCTCTACAGGAAACAAAAAAGAAAGGAAAAGTCAATCAAAATTAGATGCATACATACTAATCTACAGGGACAAAGAATATGCAGCGTTAGTAATACAGCGAAGGTACCAAACTCACATCAGTGTCAATACAGATCAGAAAGGATTGTAACAGCAAAGATAAGAATGGAGAAGGAAGACCTGAACATCATCGGAGTGTACGCCCAGAAAAAATAACAAGCCTCAAACAATAAGGGAAACATATGACGAATTACAAGTAGTAGATCAAGTCAGAGAAAAGATGATAATATTGAGAGATTTTAACGCTCGAATAAACACTCTAAAAGTAATATCCGGAAATAGGGTGAATTGCCCAGTTGTCGGCCACTTAACTGAATTTTCCCATTAAACCGACGTTTAAAAAGACCTGATTGATTTAATTCTAAATTTGATCATTTTATCTGATAGCCTGTAGTATACTAAACTAATTTATGTCCATTCAAAAATGAGAAATCTATTTAGTTTCCTTTCCTTAAATAAAATATTAAAAATGTGCTTTTTGCCAGTTCTCGGCCACGTGGTTTTTTTCTCGGCCATGGACATGCCGGTTTTCGGTCGGGTGGCCGAAAACCCCCTTTTTTCGACCATGTTAATTAAACATTGAAATAAAAGTAGAAAATAATAACAAAATACCTAGCAACTTTATTGCATGTAAGCGGTAAAATATGCTCAAGCATACACTACATTTTTAAAACTAACAAATACAAAAAACACTTTGAAACTAAACAAAAATAAGTATAGGTATTCTTCAAAACAGTAGTAATACTTTTAAAGTTGCATTGATTGTCTTTAAACTCATTTGCACGAACTACATACAAAATTTTTGATTGCAGCTTCATCATACGATAAATGAGATAACTCAGTGCAAGCTAAATGAAACCACTTAGGGCATATATCACAACCTAAGTTTTTCAACAAATCATTTTCTGTATCACTTATTAATTCGTCTTCGCAAAGAGAACACATCAGTTTCAATTTCTTGGATACATTTTTTTTTGCTGTTTTATTTTTTTTCGAACTATTTGTACTTTGTTTTTCCTTTCTTTCATCTTTTTTCTTCTGTTGCGCTTCTTGTTTGTTCTTTTTCTCTTGCTCTTGCTTTTCGATATGTTTTCTCCACGCTTTGGACGAGATAGCACTCGGCAATTTTTCTTTCTTTTTATTTTCCGAACCTTTTTTTATAGGCTCCGGAAATCTGAGATGACGAGAAAATGGGCTTAACACTTCTTTAACTTCCACAGTTTTTGTAGGGGTTTTTTCTTGGGACCATTTTGGTGCGTAGTCCTTAGTTTCAGCTTCAGTTTGTAGATTCTTTAATGGCGTTCTTACTTCCTTTTTCGTATAAAATGTTTCGACATTTATCGATACACATTTTTCTTTATCTCTTTCTTTGTTTTTAATTCCTGCCAATTCCGTTTTATTACTTTGCTCGTTCTCTTGCGTCTTTAAATTTGTCTCTTCTTTTTTATAAGCTGGTACCTCTGTTTCTTCTGCCTGCTCCAATTTATCATTTATTGTTTCATTTTTCTGTGTAGTGTCATCTTTTTCATTTTGAACATCTAGATCGGTAATTTCTTTTTTTTGTTCAGATTTTTCATGCATTTTGCCTTTCTCTTTCACAAATCTCTCTTCTTCTTCTTTATATTGAATTTCCGTTGTTTTATTTTTAGTGGTATATTCATTTTCCTTTTCTGGCTGTTCGTTTTTATCATTTACTGAGTCATTTTCATCCATTCCTTCAATGTTACTTTTGTCGTTTTGACTATCTGGATCAATATTTTCCTTTAGTTCTTCCGATTTCTCCTTAGTTTTGTCTTTGTCCTGCTCAACCTTTTGTTCAATATTAACGCTTTCTTTGTCAGTTTTCTGTTCGCCATTATTAGTTTGTTCTATAGTACAATAACGAGCACAATCGCCATTCAACGCTTCCATTTCACAAGCATCATATTTGTCAGTATTTAGTACTTCGTGTTGGGGTTCTTCAAAAAACTGATTTATAGAGATATTATCGAATGCCATTAGATTTATTTCTTCAACAGGAATAATCTGCAGTGACTCCATAGGTACTACGGTTCCTACTTCCAAAGGAAAAGTATTTAGATTATCCGCAATCGTATCCTGCTTATTGATGGTAATATTGCTTATAACATGTATCTTTTTTTGTTCTTGTCTCACATTTCCGTCATTGTTAACACCAAATGTTATATCATTTATTGCTTTATAAATTATGTCCGTGTTAATACCACTATTTTTTAATTTCTTTTCTAAAATTTTAATGACTTTTTTTGCTGCTTGGGCTTCCTCACAGCTTATTTTTTCTGCATGCTCCATGCTATCGTGTTTTCTTTCTAATTCATTTTTTACACATTTAGTGTAGTCAACATTGTTTGGATTCAAAGGAAACAAGCCACACTTTCGGAAGCCATTTTTAATACATGGTTGCATATCTGCTTTATCTAACGCCTGCTGAAATACTTGACAAAAATTTATCTTTGTGACAGCGGTATTCACGTCTTGTTCACTTTGCCATAGTCGAATGGTCTTCTTCCATTCATGTTTTAATGGCCTAAACACACTAACATCAGCCGGTTGTAGGATGTGAGTAGTGTTTGGAGGAAGTGCATACAAAACTACTCCATTTTTTTCACAAAATTCACTCAGAAATATATTAAGGTGTGATCTGTGTCCATCAATAAACAATATTATTGGCTTCTTAATATTATTGTCTTTAAGCCACTGGTTAAAATCATTGCAGATATATTCGTAAAACACGTCGCTTTTCATCCACCCACTTTCAGATTTTCCCAGCACCCAATTCTCTGGCATATTATTTATCAATGCTTTCGGAGGCCTCACGTAAGGAAAAACAACAAGTGGAGGACATATATTACCACTGGCATTAAATGTTACGAGCACTGTTAATGTTTCTTTTTCGTTGCCTTGTTTAATTGAATAAACGTTTTTATATCCACGGGGAGCAAGAACTTTTCCGGTTTTCGGACACAATGAAAAACCTGATTCATCGCCATTAAAAATTCGGGAAGGGTCTTCCATGATATCCATAATATTGTTTTCTTTTAAGAACTGTTCTAGTTCTGAAAACCAGGACTTAATATATTCTTTCGTGATGACTGCCCTCGCTTTGTTAATACTCTCGGACTCACGTAATCGTATTTCTGGGTGCCGTTTGATGAAACACATATACCATTTTTCTCCAGGCCTGTCATTTTTGAATTTTTCAATTTTTCCGTTTTCTGTTGCTATTTTAGTTACTGTTTCTATTAGTTCTTGCTTTTTTATTGGGAATCCACACTTGGCCAGACTTATGACCCAATCCCTAATGCGTTTTTCTCCTTCGACAGTCATGATTGGCTCTGGGCCCGTTTTACGTAAATTGTCTGGGGTTTTCCCCGACACCCTGTCTTGGAGAGTGGTCCTGGGCACACTATAATGTTTCGCAGCCGTTCTTGTGCTCATTTTGCCCTCTCTTACAGAATTTAGTGCAAGCATTAAATTTTCTTCCGAGTACCGGAACAGTTTTCTTGCCTGCGTTGACATATTTAATTTTTTGCTGTGCTTAGTGGTGGCCATCTGGAAAAGAATAATTTAGTAAGTATTTTGCGTCAAATTATATTTTTCAGTTTTGGGGATTCCCAAATTTATTTAAAAGAACACGTAGTTAGATACAAAATAATTAAAAACAAATCAAACCTTTAAAGTTAAAGTTAATGGCCGAGAAAGGGCCAATTTACCTTTTCTCGGTCGCTAGTTTAAACTTTTTTATTTGCCGCGTTTTTTTTAGATAGCCCGGCCGAAAACTGGCTATTTTGTAGTACTAACTGTCTTACATACGCCGGTAAAATGGTTACGACTTATTATCAAGTCGTGACACAAACGAAGACAAACAATATTTTGCTTTTAAGACCGGCTCTCGGCCACCTCGGTCGAGAAATGGTTTGACAGTTTTAATTAAGCCAGTTTACCGGCCACCAAACAAAACATTTAAAATTCATGATTTATCAGTTTGGCTCTAAATATAACAATAGCTGAACATATTACTTATCTAAAAATAATAAAAACTTACCTTTAGAATCAGTATTTTACAAAATAATCACTATTTCCGCATGGGGTGCACACTAACAAATTTTTAAATAACGACCACATGTATACATCTTCGTCCATAGCCAACTTTTAAATGACGTTTGTTTTACATACGCAAGCTTGCAAAAATGGCGTTTAGTGCGAAGTGGGGGGTAAAGGGAGTCTGAAGTGAGGTATATCTCAGAAATCGCGGTTCCACTCAAAACTTCTAATTTATTCACTATATTGTCTGAAAATGACCGAGAACTGGTAGTGGCCGGCTAACTGGGCGATTTACCCTAAGCAAAATCATAATGAGAATGTTAAACACGAAAGTGAAGAACTGATGATAAACTTATGCATGAATAAACAACAGAATAAACAAAACATTTTTTATCCTAAAGACCATCACAAATATCTATCAAATAATACCCGTGGATAAAGATCTATGATAGATAGCATCTTATAACAAACAGAGGTAGGGGAACCTGGCCTAAAATGACATACTACTTTTTTGTCGTCCAATAACTTTTTTATTTTTTTAATAAAAAATTAAAAAAAACATAAATGTTGTTCATTGTTTGGAAGTAGAACAGATCATGGAACATAAAACTCTAACAACACAATATTTTTTAATTAAAAAAAGGAAACAAAATAAACGTTGCTATGTCATTTTATCCAAGTATATTCGGCTAAAACGACACACTCACATGGATAAAATGTCATATAAACTAAATTAGCAAAGTTCACAAATAAATTTTTTGCACGATTTTGAGATAGCAGCACAATCACAGTGTGCCCATTTTGAGCATTTTTGGCACCTAATCCAGAATTCTTTGGACCTTGAATGGGAGTACAAACTGTTACAATATAAACATGGAGGATTATTTTCGTCTTCGTCATCATCTGACACAATGGTCTTTGTTTCCTCCTCGCGATCTTGTGTCATTAAAGTCAGATTCTTAATTGCTCGCTTTGCAGCTTGACGTTTTTCTGTAGCTCGCTTCTCGAGTGCTTTGGCTTTTTGTTCTTTCATATTTGGGGTAGCCGTTCGAACTTTTGTTCCTTCTGATTTTCTTTTTTTGGAGCGTGACTGGACACCTGAACACGATGGAAGAGGTGAAATGTCAAGTGGACGAATACCAGGATTAATTGAAGAACAAGTTTCAAGTGAGTTTGGTCTAGGTGTAGAAACCGGTTTGTTTCCTTGATCTGGAAAATCTTGATGTCGCAAAACATTATTATTCTCTTCTTTTGACTCTGTTAGGGGTTGAATTGCAACTTCTTCTTGAATATCTGTTATTTTGGAAGGATTAAATAAATAATCAGGGAATATGTCGGGATTAAGGGGCTAAATTCCAGTCTTTAAAAATCCACTAACGGCATTTTGGTGTGTAGCTGCTTTTTCATACGCTGTAGCAAATAATCCTCCAACTTGGTATTGCGAAACTGTTCTGCCTGGATGACACTTCATCTACTTGGTAACTTCTTGATCATAGTAGCTCTTTAATGGACCAAAGAAACATACATCTAACGGCTGTAGACGATGGGTACAGTGCGGCGGAAAACACAATATCACTATTCTATGTTCTTTGGCAAAAGTTAAAACATTAATGTTTTTATGGCTCGCATGCCCATCAAGCAACAACATAACCTTGTCTTCTATAGAAGGATTAGAATATTCTTTAAAATGTTTCATCCATGTTAGGAACACTTCGCCTGTCATCCATCCTGTTTCCTGTGCTATTCCTAAAGTTCCTAAAGGCGCTTCATCTATTAATTCTTTTTTCCAATTTTTCCTGGGGAATATAAGTGTTGGTGAAACATAATTTCCCACTGAGCTAATGCAAGCAACCATCATTATGTGCTGTCCTCTTTCCGCACTTGTAATTAGGCCCACTTGCTTCCGACCCTTAGTTGCAAATATTTTGCCGGGTTTTTTAACCGTGGATAGGCCTGATTCTATCCTCTAAAAGTTTAAAAAAATTGGCAATTTGCGGCCTGTTGAATGATTGCGTTCTTGCTGCAGACGTGGACTCGGGTTTTCTAAGGGATATATCGGGGTGTCTAGACCGAAACCCTCGTAACCAATCCCAACCAGCCATGTTAGTGGTTGTGTTAAATCGGTGTACTATTACATTTCGATCTGCTAACGGGTAGGCTAAAGAACGAACGTCATCACAAGATAATCCAAACAAACTTGATTCTAGGAGTTTTATGTGTGTTACGAGGTCTCTTTCTAATTCTACAGAGAACGTAGTTTCGTACCGGCCAAGACCTTTATTAGTACCTGATACTCGTTTATTTTTGTCTGATGCTCGTCTTCTTAAAGTAGCTTGGGGCACATTAAAAGTTATCGATGCTTTTAACCAGCCCATGTCTCCACACTGGACTGCCTGGATGGCTCTTTGCATTTGTACTGGATCCCAAGACTGGCGTGTACTTTTCCTTTCGTAGTGTCCCACCATACTAAAAAAGAAAAATACCATACATTAATATTCTACCTACCATATTATTATTAAAATTTATATGGGCCGAGTATTTAATATGTCGTTTTACCCAAGTGTGAACAAGAACACGTTTTTTACAATAAATTTTTTGTTTAAAGAAACAAAGCTTCCAAACATGATGTTTCTGTTAATATGAATAACAATACATACCTGGAACTAACAGAGATATAAAATTTTAAAGTTTTAAACGTTTTATAGCGAAGTATAAGTCGCCTACCAAAACATTTTGGTACTTAATAAAGCACAAACCACCTTTTAACAAGTAAACGACTGAACTGATCGCGACGCCCGTTGGAACATCAATTATGCACCACGTGATGCTCTTGTATAAAACTTCTTAGCGCATAGCCATGTTGCAAAGTTAGAGATACACCGGATGTGTCATTTTACCCTAGTATGTCATTTTGGGCCAGGTTCCCCTATAAATAATTGATGTAAGATGCCTTAACTCAGCAGATATAGATAGCGCCCAGTGCGACCATGAAATACTCCACACTCAAAAGAGCGGCGCCAACACAAACAAAAATAAAAGTCGAAGGACTAAATAGGGAATCCACGGAATACCTATACAAAAAAGGATAACTGAGAATATTGCTGGGAATGAAATATTAGAAAACGATTACCAAAACTGGGAAAAACTCAAAAATATCATAATTAACGCAGCTACAGAATCACTTGGAGAGTGAAAAGTAACGAACACTAACATATCAAAAATGAAAACCTCATGGTTTAGAGAGGAAGTAAAAACAAAATGTGAAGAAAAGAAGAAAGCTTTTTTACAATACAGTGTTTATTATTAAACACATTTTTGTAGTCGATTCTTTTAGTGCTAAATACACCTCTCTTAGGTACAGCGTTTTCCGTTCTCGTAACAATATTGATATCATCAGTATAGGCAAGGATTTGCATTAATTCTTTATATATTGAACCTGTGGTTGTGATTTGTGACATACGTATTACTTGTTCGTCCGGTATTTGTTTTAAAAGTCTGGTATTTTTCTAATATTCGTTCTGCATATGGTAGTATACGGTGCTATCTCTTTGTCAACCATTTTCCATCCACTCCTGAATGAAGGTCTCTCCCAATGGCTTTCATCTTTCTCTATCTTGCGCCAATCTAATCCACTGTTGCTCCTTCCACTGCTCTTATGACATCTACCCTTCTTTCTTGAGGTCTTCCCATGCTTCTTTTGTCGTGTTTGGTCTCTATTCTAGAATTCTCCGTGTTCACCTGTTGTCATTATATCGGACTACCTGACCTGCTCAGCGCCATTTCATTTTTGTAATTTGCGTTGTTTCTAATGTTTATCAGATTTTTTGGTAAGGGCTACTGTCTTCAAGCCGTAGGTACAAACTGGTAGTATGCATGTGTTATACACATATTGTTATATGTGTCTGGTACGTTGCTATAACATTGTGAAAAATATTTTATACGTTGCATTTAGAAGCGTAATTTCTCTGCGGTTAGTGTGTTAGAGCATTCAAAAACATCTGCTTTCTTGTATATGGTGCAAAGTATTCCAATATTCCAATCACTGGGTAGGGATTTTTGTGTCCATATTTATTTTATGAGCTGATTTAATTCCATTATGGTACCGTGGCCACCTTTTTATATAGTCCAACTGGGAAATTATTTGTTCCGGGTGATTTGTTTCTGGCTAGGTTTTTAACTTCAAGAATCGTTTGTGGTTTATCTTCCCTCTCATCTGTTCCGCTTTAGGTACGAGTTTTTTTGGCGAATAAATACGGTAGATGAGTGTGTATTTGTTATGTTTAATCATGACAATAAAGATATAGTGACTAAGTGACAGCTATAAGTCAGCAGTCAATGTCAAGTTTTCAATTGACACGCAGTTGTTTATACCTTATTAACGCTTGGCCTATATACTCATAGAGGTCCACTAGTAAACTTAGAGGGGTCGGAGGCGCCGTATCAGAAATGAGAACTTCTCTATCTAGTCTATTCTGCGTGGAGTACTAACCATCTCATACTCATAGTCTCAGACAGATTCGGACGACTTTTTTCATTGGTTGCCAACTATTTCCATATTAAACTTATATGTGCCTTAAATTTTATTCATTAATTTTACATTCTCCTTAAAATCTTTTTCTTATACCAACTTCGCTTGATATTTTGGTTTATTTAATCATTACAAAATATAATTTATACAAATTGCAAATGTTTGTTTCTATAAATTAATCTCGTCATTTCTCAACATAATTACAAAACTTATATATTTGTTCATAAGCACAAACATGTGGGTGAATCTACTACTACATTTTCTGCATTATTTAACATATCATCATAGTTTCCCGGAAATAGTTTGGAAACTAAAATATTCCAGTAGTCAGATACTGTCATTTCTATCTATTTACACTTCTATATTTATCTAGGATAGATAACTTACTTCAGTATACACTTTGCTGTATAAATCCAGTATGTTACATTATTTTACGACATCTACAAATACACCATAATCGTATGTCATTAGCAGCGCACCTAGAATTTTCTTGTGCGGAGGGGGGTTTTGGTTTGGCCCCGAAATTTTTTTATGCTACCTCCATTTTATGTCCTTAAAAGTACAGTGATTAACAGTGTCGGAATAGTGCCCTGGGGGGTTTTAACCCCAAACCCCCCTGGGTGCGCCGCTGGATGACATGATATGAAAATGTTGAAGTTATAACATATCTCAAACAAAACAGAATTATTTATGGTTATTTTGTCTTTTCCTTTCTTTAAGTATTGGTTTTCGTGTCTGACAGTTGATAAGAGATTCTGAAATATAATTTTTGATGAATTCTGCGTAATTCTAGTAATTTTTCTATTTATATTACTTATTCATCATCAACAGCCGTTCAGAGCCCACTTCTGAACATTGGACTCCCGTAAATAATTCCATTGCATCTGATTTTGAGCACCTTGAATCGAGTTGTGCTGTATGCGCTTGATGTCGACCGACCACCTTGTTGTCCTCTATTACGATGAGCATCGTGTTTAGGTTTCCATTCTAATATTTTTTTGGTCCATCTTCCATCTCTGACTCGGGCAGCATGTCCTGCCCAGTTCCATTTCGGCGTGGTAATTCTTTTAATAGCGTCCGTAACACCAGTTTTCTTCTATCAAGTCTACAAAGCGCAACTAAGAAATAGAATTTGCAAGAGTTTGAAGCAGATGTTGCTCGTATAGTGGGGTCGACTTATCTGGAGGCATCAGACAACATATTGGAAGAAATTGCTGTATATACCTTCGTCAATAGGTAGAGAGAGAGTGAACTACAGAAAGCTTTACGATTAGCAAGGCCGAAAGTTTAAAACAGCTTCACGGAACTATCGAGTAAGAACCTCTGAAGAAGGCCTCGAACAAAACGATAAACGTCTGGAGAAAATCATACTGAAAATAGTTCGTAACACGATGAAAAATAGACACGTTGGAGTGGTGGCGACGTAGGTTACATTCGTCGTAAATTACAAGAAAATAATACAACAGAAATAAAACTAGAACAGATCAAACACTGGGCTGGAAAAGAGTATTGGATTGGATGCGTCGAGGTAAGAGACCTTCTTGGCAAGACATTAGTGCATGTCGTCCAGAAGTCATGTCCTACTGGAGCCAATAAAATTGCCTGGTACTAAAATATGATCTTGTGTATAGAATCTTTGAAAAACAATGACGGTACAGAACCTAAGCTTCAATTATCTGTACCTAAATGTAAAGTAAAATCCACAAGAGTAACAATTCCTGTAGCTGGCTGTATACCACGTATCACAAAAAAAGAGGTTAGTCTTCGTAAGTGGGTATATTTATTTAAAAAAACCCTTAAAAGGGCTACATAAAAAAAAACAAACGTTTTCGGACTAAACAGTCCATCATCAGGATTAAAATTGCTAGGTTAAAATGCCTGAACCACCAAAATACATGGGTAAAAACCCTTTAAATTAAGATTATACTACATCTTGTTGATAAAAAACGATGTTCAATATTAAATTAAATATGACTTCAGGTAACATACATAGTTGAATTGAGTTCCAGAGCCGGGGAGTAAACCTCTACGCACAGGGAACAGCTGATGTGTCCAGCCCATCTAAATCAAAGTTGTACCTTCGACGCCATAGCCCATTTTCATTTACTGCCCCAAAAATCTTTTTAACTATTTTTCTCTCAAAAATACCAAGAAGTCTTTTATCATTTATTTGAGATAAGTTCCACGTTTTAGTCCCATATATCAAAACCGGTCGTATTAAGGTCTGGTATACAGAGTGGCCCAAAAGTCTGGAAACGGCCAATTATCTCATAAATTGCTAGTTATAATTGGACAAAATTTGAGGTACACCTATTTTGGAATACGGAGATTCCATATTTGATATTTGCAATGTTGCCAGATTTTCCGTTTCTCTTATATTATTAGTAAGTTCAACCATATGTAACACTTATGATTTTATGTAGTCTGAAAGGTCTTAAATACATTAAACACAAGTCTGGCAACAATTGTTTCAATAATTTTTTTTAATACTAATTATTTTCAACTACATGAAAACGTAACAATTGATAGATTAGAACATTTTTTAACAATAGTTACGTTATTAAGTGTTCAAAATGTGCTCAATTTATGAGTTGACAGTACCCTAATCGATGGTAGACTGCGTCTTTCACATTTCTCCATGATGGTCTAGAAACAATTCGAGATTCATTGATAATTCGTTGCCTTAGAGCTGCAAGACTTACTGGTTAAGTTGTGTAAACTGAATTTTTCAAGTATCCTAATAAAAATAATCTTTATGATTGAAATCGGGTGAACGTGTAGGCCATTCAATTCTACCTTGTCTACCAATTTATCGTCCGGGAAATATCTCCTCTAAATAACGCCGAAACATTTACACCAACTATCTGACGTTAAATTTCTTTCGATAAAAAATGGCCCAATTGACTAAGTACCTACTATACCTGATCATACATTTAATTTTTGTGGTCTGGTATGGCTTTCACGCATTCAGTGTGAATTTCAGCGTGTAGTTGACTTTCTAGTAGTAAATCCGCATTGATATTGAACAACAACATCCTTTGTTAAATGTTCAAGTCTTTCAAACAATGCATTGCCGAAGATTTTTTACGCAGATGCTAACAGAGTAATGCATCTATAGTTCTTACACTCCAGTTGATCACCCTTTTTATGCAACGGTCATATTATTCCCTTTAACCATTCTTCTGGTACTAATTCACTCTGCCATATAAGTACTATTAGTTTATGGATTGCTGCAAAAAGTTGTAAATAATATATACACAATATAAATGAAATATTTTATTTTAATATTACTTCAACCCCCACATTTTATAAAAATATTTATTCTAGAACTACCTTATGAATTATGCAAAATATAAAACAATAAAGGAAGAAATTACAAATGGATTATTTTCCTTCACTTTATTGTCTAAAAACTGTCTTAAAAACTAAAATAATTACATTAGGGTATCAGAACATATGAAGAGTGTGGCGCCCTCTGGAGTACCATAATATTAACATAATATTGTCTCCGAACTTTTGTCATATAACAAAACCTTAACCTCCTTATTTTCCTTCGCAATTAATTAAAAATAACACTTGGACAAATCAAATTACATATTGTTCTTATTTGCAAATTTATATAAAATTTTGCATACTGCATGTAAAACTTCAAGTAGCTAAAATTTTCAAGTAGCTGTGAATATTGATGTAATGAATAAACATTGGGAAGATTTTCTTAATGTAGGAGTATTAAAAAAATCTGCTAATTCGTCCCATCAAATATTGGGAATCAATTTGTACTATAAATGTTAACATATACACTAGAATTGTAAACATAATTTCCAAATGCCGAAAATATAAGATGTTTCGACTTAAATCAAACCACATAAAGTTCTATTTTGTTACATGAACATTTTTGGTACACTTATTTACACCCTCATCTTCTTATTTGGGTTGTTCTGGTCGTTCCCATATTCTAAATATTTTTTGATATTTCCTGTGTCTTCAAAACCATCTTCGGGAATTTGATTTTTTTTATAAAGGTCTACAAACAACAATAACGCCATTTTCATATTATACTGACGATCTTCCAAACACCTAAAACAAAACATTAAATATAGAGGAAAAAAAGACATAATATGTTAAACATAAGAGTGACAACTTGAGCAGTGCAATGTAACATTTTTTTTATATAAATAAAATATTAATTATTTTTAATCCCTCTACCCCGGTAGCAGAGACGCCGACGGCCGTATTTGCAAATGCGGGTGGTCGTGTTTACGATTAGGAAATTTTATGGCAATCTACCGACTACCTCAAATTACGGACGAATTTACTTATTAAAAGACGACGGTTTAGTCATAGAATAATAAACAATCAGAATGCTCACTCTCAGATGCCGCCTTTGAAGTTTTTCAGCACGCACGCTATGTTTTAGAAGGAAACCAGACTCGGATTGAGAATCACATTTGGTGTAATGGGTCTTTTATCGACATATGATTTGTGAAGTTATGTAATTGTTTATATTTATGTTTAATTATTATATTTATATTTATGTTATTATATTTAACAATATTGAAATAATTGTATAGTATGTCTATGATGGCCGTAAGTCAATTAAACCGGGTTAATTTTTCTATGTACACCACATAAATTTTCATTAAACAACACTGGTTCCCTTTAAAACATGGAGGAACGTCTGCGCGAACGAGATGCGCGTACTTAATTTTCCATGGAGAGTGGGCATTTATTATTCTGTGGTTTAGGTAATCCTCGGTTAATTATGTCTGGCTTAAGGCGGGTTTCTGTTTGATGCTTTGGCAGGCAAAGCCGAGGAAGGTATTTTATGGTAGTTTGCTGTAAGAATCTAATCCAAAAGATTTTATTTTCCTCACGTTCCAAATTACTAGTACCGAATTTCCTTGAACCTTTCGATGTCGTTAGAATCTTACTTTCTATCCCACCTTTCTTGGATAGTTTGGTAAATTTTTAGAGGAACCACATTATTTGTGGCTGGGCGATCCTTGAGTGAGGACGCTTGCCTAAATTACCGTCTCTTACCGTCTCTGAATTTTTTTCTAAGTGTGTATACACTTACATATTTGAGTTTTTTTAATCTAATAACATATTAGATTAAATATTGGTATAAAGTACCTTTAATTTTCATTAACTTCAGTGCTTGATACAAGTAAAATATTATAGTAAAGTATATTAATTTCAGTGCAGTGTAGCAGTCATCGAGAATTAGTGAAAGTTATCGAAATCAATTATCTGGGCGAATCTACGTCCAACCATTTTTTTACCTGTAGTTAAGGTTAACTACTGAGTTATTCAATCAAGGAACATTTAATAATTTCATATGAACTTTCAGTCAGTTTTTAAGAACTTCTAAATTACGAACATTTAATTCTCAGTTAATCATTAAACAACAGTGCGAACAGATAATTAACTTAACCAGTGCGGGTTAGTTAAATTTTTATTTCTGTAATATTTTTGTATTCTTTGAATTTAACTTTAATTAACTTTGTGTTATTTGTTATTCATTTTTTTTATTTACTGTACCCGTTATCTCGAGATACGCCTATTGTAGCGTTTACGCTACTGACTAGTCCAATTTAAACCCCTCAAGAAATTTTTATTACCCGCCTACGATCGATTTTAAATCGACATTTTTCCCCACGCGCTGTTATCGCTTTGAAAGGAAGATCGATTTTATGCGGAAGCGAAGTTTCAGTTTTGGTCAGAACTCGTAAACGCAGACACGCCAACCGGTGAGTCTTTTTCTCACGTTCAAAGTGACGGAATTGGGGCAAATAAAATCTAGGACAAGAATAAAAAAAAATATATATAATTCATAAATAATAATAAGAAATTTTTCTAATAAAATCAATATTCATTTATGAGTTCCACATAAAAAGGAAGATTTTTTTTGGCGTGCTGCAGCTCCATGTAAGTAAATCATTCATACGTATTATCTCCTTATCATACAATCAAATTTATCATTGTATTTAGTATTTCTTTAGAGATTTATTTTTGAGTTCCGAAATAATTTAAATATAAAATTTCCTTGATTTACTTGCAAAGAACAGAAGGTCATTTTTTTTATATAGTCAAACTTAAATTCCGATCTATTTCATATCTTATCATTAAGTTTTTTGGTTCCCTTTTATCTAACTTTTTTTGGTGGAATATAAAAAGGTTCTACAAATGTGGGACAGCCTTCTGTATTCTGCGCATGTTTATTTCATGGCGCAAGCTTGCCATGCCTACGAAAGTAACTTCATAAATTTCACATGATGTTGACTTAACCTAATACCTGATGTTTTGATGTTTTGTTTTGGTGCAGTCAATCCATGCTGCTACACCTATTGAATTGTATTTATTAAATTAAATAATAATTTTAGATTCCGTCACTTCACTTGAGGATATTCTCTTCAGAATATTCCCTCAAGGTCTCAAGTAACTAAATTTCTTGAATAGTTAGCAAACCCGTGGATTTTGCTGTCACCCAGAGACCAGTGACTGGTTGTGGCTTTTGTGACCAGGATTCGTCTTTACAGCCATAAACTGATGTAGCCGTGCCAAGAGGAGTTTTTCCTATGGACTTATAGTGCTGCAAAGATAAGTTGTTTAACTATTTGACCTTTTGTATTACGTATTACTTTCTATTTACTGTTAACTTTTCATATGCATATGAGAAGGTGAACATTTAATTTTTGATAATTTAATTATAAAATATTCGGGGAGGGAAAAAGGACACTTCAGGTGTTATTAGGTTTTAATTAGGATTTCAAGAGTACTGACCAAACTCACTTTTGCTATAATATTTTTTTTAATACAATACATTGGATATGATACAATTTAATATTGGGAAAGGGAAATAAATTTAATGTTTTTTTTTTAAATATGATATAATGAGTATGGAACAACTCATTTTTTTGGATGTAATATAATATAATTGTAATAGATTTATCGAGTTGATATCTTTATAATATTGTCATTAGTATCTCATATTAGTAGAACTATTTAAAGTTAAATTACTACCTTTTTGTGTTAAGACTTTGGCTATCCTACGGACTATTCGTGGTTTATACTAATATTTCATATTTTATTTGGCCAGTGGTAGTGACTATTCGTTTGTTGAGGGGCTATTAGGTCCCATTGTATGTGTACACCATCCACTACCACTGTTATTTGGCTTTGCATTATATGTAAATTGTTTATACACATATACCTATATACATTTGTTATAAATATATTTATTGTTACTATTTTGAGTTTTATTTCAGTTCTACTAACCAGTATATAACATAGCAAAACAAGATTATTATTTAGTATTTTTGTATTTCAGAGTATTATCTCCAGATTCATTTGTTACTTCAAAATCTCAACTATCGTTGAGTTGGCGCCCTTCTTTTCTCTTCTTATTGTTCTTTTTCTATAAATCTATTCCCAGTGACCTTCTTCAGTTGTATCACGTGTGATATTACCAGGTCTCATTTCTTTCTTGTCTCATTAGCTCATTATCTCTTGTTATTGTTGTTTATATCTTTAAAGCCACAATCCAGTGCATTGAAGCTAGCCCGAACACTCACTTGAGATTTAGTGTCTCTTTGGCCATTTAAATTTGTTCCTCTGAGCTTAGCCCTATTTTTAGTATTTTTTTCATCACTTCTCTTTCAGTTCTTCTGAAATTTGGAAGTTCTACACTTCCAAAAAAACCCAATACTCCCGGAGTATTGAGTTTTTCACTATACCCAGCAAAGTGAGACTTTCTTTAATCCACTTTAGTTGAATATTTTTAAATACTTTTAAATCAGACTCTGATAATTTAATTTGTGTATGATGTCATTATATTGTATTTGTAAAGGTATTTATCAATCATAATACTGTTTATTTTTTATATGTATACCACTATATCATGATCAATCAGCTTAGAACGATGGGAGAGATTGAAATTATCAATACCAATTTCTTTCATTGTTTGGTTTCTTACAGACAGGTTATCATCCAAACTCATTTTACTTGTTCAAATACACCGCTCTATAATTAGGGTGGTATCTCAACCTTGTTGCCCTGTCGTAGTTTTATGACCTCAAGGTTGGCTGTCTTTTCACGTTGTTGACGCCGTTTGCTTCAATCTAACGCCATTTTACCGGCGGCAGTCGTGGACTTTGATTGGTAACTTCATTATACACTATATTTTTTAAATTTTAATATTAATCTCTTTAATAATGCTACCAAAGGTTAAAATCAAACCATAAATATTGCATATATCGTTGGAAGTGAACCTATGAGATTCTTAGTTCTTCATTCTCTGCTTAATGTTAAATTACAATTACATGTATATTAGACCACATGTTCTTTTGCTGTGCTAAGTTGCTAATTGTTGTTAGTTTAATTGATTGTTTATACAATATTACCGTATAATGTCCATTTACTTGAGCTTTCTCACATTTTTAATATCATTGACTGCTACATATCTTTTTAAGGTAACACTTATAACATTTTTTCCCCATGCTTGTGTGGTTTTCATATTGTACTTTTTAGATGAACTGATAATGCTTTCAGAATACGAAAGCGAAACGTCTTCAAAATAGATAAAGTAGCTATCAACTATGTCTTTTTATTTCTCCACCTTGAGACCGATATAAGAACCCACCACTCGTCTGAGTGATCCTTAATATATATTGGATTGATATATATATATATATATATATATATATATATATATATATATATATATATATATATATATATGTTCATGTTGTTCCGTCCATTAATTAATAGAGTAAAGGCATGTAAGTAATGTTTTATTTATTTACTAATTTATTACAATTCAATAAACTATTTTTATAACAATTTGTGGGTCTGACCTTGTCTGCTTAAACAGTTTATTCATTTTGAAAAACCACAGACATGTAATATTGGCATAATTACTGTAATTTAGATCATTTATCTTTGTTTATTTTTATAAGACAACACCCTAATATGGGTTTTATTATTTCAGCATTTAATTACCTTTGTATCGAGACCTGAAGATGCTTTGCATATTGTAGAAAGCGAAACCGGTCGTCTAGATAGTTAAATTAAATTGATTGTGAGTCAGTCTTATTAATTATTTCTTTTACCTATTTAAAAATGAATAGCTTCAGTATCTAAAAATATACGTAGATCTTGTATGACACAAAGTATTTACTGGACAAAATAAAAGAATATGGAAATAAATGTAATAATATTTGTGGGTCAGATTGCCGATTTGCACAATATAAAGCTCACTTACCTCCTGGACCATTTCGCATTTAAAGTAGTAATACGTCTGAATGCGTTGATCGCTTTCTGGTTGTCACTTTCCGTTCGTGGAAACTCGATGGTTCGTACAAAACTCCGGGGATGCTTGAAACTATGTATTACTTGCGAGGTAAGAGCATTATGGACATGCACCAATTCATTGGTTATGAGGCATGCGCCATCTGATTTGATCGTCAACACAAATGTCCTTCGGAAGCCGAAGAGTTGTTCTGGGTCTAATAGATTTTCGGCATTTTCTTTAAATACGCCGGAGACTGACACAACTGCACAGGTGTTCTGTAGAAAAAAATAATCTGATTTAAACCAACTTCCCGATGAGCTAGACTTGAAATTGTAAACACAGTTCAGGACTGGATGACAATGCAAAAATATATGGGAAAGTATAATATATTTGAAGAATTTTGCTGTTTTGGATTATCGTTAGATACTCCTCAACAAACAATGGTTCACTCTACTGTACAGCATTAGAAGTATGAAACTTACATCTCGATTAACGAAATTCGCAGAAAACCTTTCATTGCAGTAAAAGGCACGGTAAACTGCACTGGTGTTCTCCGTAATGTTTAACACGTTTAACAACAAGTTTATGGTCGATATGAACCTTACGTGAGATAGAGTGAGAAACACATGTTTAAAAATAGAGAGGTATATTAGGTTCACCCTTTATATTGTCGAAAATGCATTAGTGGAAATAATAAAAGAGGAGAAGTTCAACGCTGCCAAACTTATTGGTTTTAATTGTCCTGTTGTCTTTTTGTTATTTGAACAATGTTCGAAGATAATCAAATTTGGGCGAATTGATTTAAATGGCAGCTTGGTTTTTTTTATTGGGAATATGCCACAATTTTACTTTACAAAAGTGTAATTTAACATTTTGATTTCCACTTCGGAAATCGTATTATATAAAATTTAATTTAATATTATATAAAGAAGTTTATTTTAAAGTCACACTATGCACTATTCCCAATAAAAATATTAAACTACATTATGACCCGACAATAAAAAAGCTTCATACAAAATTATTTGGCGACGTCGCGTCTCGCGTCGTCAAAGTAAGGACACTTTGATTTTAACACTGTGGTAACGAGAAGAGGTGGGTCGTTGACGTTTTTTATCGTTAACGCAACTGAACCGTTTTTCGTAAACAAGGAACTAGTTAAAAAACTAGTAGAAATTATTTAACTAGTGGATTGTTTAACAATAGTTTCAAGTAAGAGAGTACATATGTTTGTGTATTTATGTGTATATGTAGTAAATCGTACTTACTTTTACATTAGACGTAATTAGTAAATCGCGAATCGTCGAAATTGACATTTAAAAACATAAGATTTTTCACTTTACTTGTTGTTAATCGCGTTCTTCTTTTATGTGTTCACATTTAGAATACAGTCCTCTCTCTCTCTATAACGATAGGCAAGGGACCGAGAATTGTCATCGTTATAAGGAGAGATCGTTATACAGAGAGAGACAAAATTCGGTACTGTAATATTAATAATACTGTACTAAATAACCTATTTTAATTTAAAAAAATTATCAAAACGAATCTAAATGACTTAACATTGTATTCCACATAGATTTATTAACGAATAATATAAGCAATACAGTATAAAAAATGACTGTGCAATTAAAACATGTGTACCTACTGTACAATAAAAAAATAAAATGCTACTGTAAAATATATTTAGCCTACATTATCAAAAAAATTTTTCACCTTGGTCTGTCTTCTTTTCCCTTTCCACAGAACTGACCTGACCTTGTCCTGAAGACGCATCGAATCTTCTACAGCACTCATATCGTCTTCCTGGTGGATGAAAAATCGATGAAGTACTTTTGCCGCATCCAATGCCTGCTGAGGGGTCGGAGCTGGTTCTGACTCTGCTTCCACTTCAGAGTCACTGTTTTCTTCTTCTTCTACACGAACTGCTTGCAGGATGTCCTCGTCAGAAAGTCCAGATGTTGTAGCTACATTTTTATCAACTTCTTCAAAATCTGTTAGCTCTTCCGGTCCGTAGGTGATAGTAAATTCAAACTGTCTGGCCCAAACATCTAATGGCAGGTCATCTTCATCATAAGCCAATCCTTGATCTTCCAGCCATCCTGCGTGTTTGAAGGAATGTTGTATTGTATTACTCGTCACCTCGTCCCAGGATTTACTAATCATTAGGATGGCGTCAAGAATGTTTAGTTTAAGATCGCCATTATTCTCAACCAATTCCATCAAAAGTCTTCTCCTGTAATGGTTTTTTAAACTCTTGATGACACTTTGGTCCATGGGCTGAAGGACACTCGTGTTTGCTGGCAGAAAACAGAGTTCGATGTTTTAAAGGTCGTGCAATACAGGATGAGCAGGACAATTGTCTACAAGCAAAAGAATTTTTTTCCCTTTAAGCTCGATATTCCACTTACTTATCGCTTCTTCAAAAATTTTCGAGGTCATCCACGCACTCCTGTTTGCTTTATATGTCACCGGTAGATTTGTTATGTTTTTAAAGCAACGCGGGTTTTTCGACTTCCCTATCACTAACAATTTTCGCTTCACCGAACCTGTCATGTTAGCGGCTACTAAAACTGTAATGCGTTCCTTAGAGAGCTTTCCACCAACGCCCTTTTCCAATTTAAATTTTAAAGTCTCATCCGCATTGAAAATGTCGTCTGACGCATATCGTGCCTTCAGTCCAGGCCACACGTTTTCTAGCCAATGATCCGTTACGTTTTTGTTAACATCGCGAGCCTCTCCGCTGATTTGGCCGTAGTTGATCTTGTGCCGCATCTTCCACTTGCTTGCAAGTTCAGTTGCAAAAAATTCAGCTATTGTCCTGACCACAGGCCCAGAAAGTGGAATATGGTTCATACGCTGCTGCTGGAACCACTGAAGCATAGCGCGATCTAAATCTTCGTGCTGAGGTTTCCGCAACTTCTTCCTGCTACCGCCCTCCATCTCCGCTTTAAACCACATTTTCTGTCCTTCCATATCGTAGCCACAGTTGACTGAGACAGCCCCGTCCGGCGAACGACATCCGATTGCTTTTCACCTTTCTCTATTGCTCGAGTTATCGATAGTTTTTCCTCGACCGAGAGCACTTTACGCTTTTTTGAAAACATGTTGACTGTTGGCACACTAAGACGCAACTCAAACTGGAAATTAAAAGTCGTCAATAGATGACAACATCTGTGTGATAACAGTTAATTACGCCGCCCGAACAATAAACGTCACTTAACCCTCTGATAAGAAAGAGTGTATGCCGCATTCCTTAAACGGAAAACAAAACAACCGCTGGATAATGACCTTTTCATTCGTGACTCAGGTAGTCTGAACTTTAAATACAATAACACATTTGTCATCAACTATTGAACGCTAAAAAAGTTATCGCTATAAAGAGAGAATGATATCGGTATAGAGAAAGAATTAATACATTGTTCTTATGACGAACCAACCAACGTTTACTATTTTCATCGTTATAGAGGAATTATCGTTATATAGGGAATCGTTATAGAGAGAGACTACTGTATTTTATGAATATAGTGTTTAAGTTGGGATATACATGGTGATGTTTTTTTTCCATCACTGTAATGGACAGTTCTAATCTACGTTCGAATTTTTTCTGGGTAATATATCATCAGACAAATACATGTCGACTTCTTTTATAGTTCTCTATAGTGTACGTTTAGATGAATCCCAATTAATTGATCAAAAATACACCATGGACTTAAGTCATCTTTATCGGCTTCTTTTTCTTGTACTGATTGCTTTTTAATAGTACAATCTTCCATTACAGTGGTGGAAAAACCATCCCCATGTATATCCTAACTTAACCACTATATTCATAAAATATTGTAATATTGAAGCCATCTGTTCTTTGTGAACACATGTTCAAAATCTGGTTTAATTTTAAATAAAAGAAGAACATGGCTAAAAACACGTAAAGTGGAAAAACTTGGAAAAAAGTGTTTTTATATGTCAATTTAGACGATTCGCGATTTAATAATAATGTGTACTGTATATGTAGGTACGATTTATTATTTGTATTGTTAAATTTATTTTTCAAGTTATAATATCCTTCATTAGTTTCTTTCACTTCAATACATATACACATGAACGATAATAGCCAATATGTTTGTTTATGTACTCGCTTATTTGAAACTACTGTTAAACAATCAAAGTTACTTGTTTATGAACAACGGGTGAGTTTCGTTAACAATAAAAACGTACATGACTCACCTCTAAAATACATATCATACAGTTCAACCTGTTTACCATTGAAAAGGATAAATGAATGGCGATGTTGCCAAAAATTATCTTGTTTTATTGGAAATTAGGTTACAATTTCGTCAAATAATAATGCGAATCTGTAAATTTCTCATGGCTTTAAGAAATTTTGTACCAGTATTTGTTTCAATTTGTTTTTAATATCATCATTCAGTTTTGAATGGCAATATAACCGCGCCACTAATCACCAATTTTTTTCAATCAATTCAATGTTTTAATTAAAATATCTAATAAATCAACTTGCTGGATCGGAAATAATGGTCTCACTAATGGGTGTCTATTAGAAATGTGGAAGGGAGACCAAGGGGAAATATGAGTGTTGTCTTTGTCTATTCGCTGAAAATATGATTTTATATCTGTGTTAGATATCCTGTTAAATTCTACAATACCGACCATAAACTTTTACCTACACTGTCACGATCGAGACCAGCTGCGGCAAATTATATTTATGCGCATTATTGATTGGAAATCTATTTAGCGTGTTCTAAACTCCAACCAATTATATATCCGTAAGTAGAATTCGTTTTAATATGCAAATATCTGTGAACGATACATAATTGTCTAAGTTCTATGTATAATAATCACAGACTTACGTTTTTTTATCACTTCCGGCTTAATGCGTTAGAGATAATTCGATCAACTATGACGCACTGAAAGAAGGGTTTCGGACGGACTGTACTTTACCTCATGTATTTATTTTCAAATGCTACATGTGCAAACAATTCATCATTTGAAATCGGGATTACTTTGTATAAGATAGCTCGAAAGTTTTTTGATTCAAGTCATTATCATCGTAAGGTTTTAGATGATGACAGAAAAATCTCTGCCAACAAAGAGGAAGAATATAAATCGACTCAATTATCACTAATACGAACGTTATACATAGCTTGGCAATATTCTTCTACTTACTGTATAATGCATTACTTCTACGCTGAAGGACGGACGATAGTGTTCGCTTTGAGGCAGGTTTTTAAGTATATTTATAATCTGTTGAGGTCCCCTAATTAAATTGTTGTGACACTGAGTGAAGTTCGCCATTTTTTGTATGTTTCTAGATAAAGATAAGTATCTAGGCATTCTGAAACGAAAAAATACAATAGATTATACATACTCTCATAGACATAGTCCAGCCGTGAAAGATTTGAGCCCTAAAAATCATACAAACAAGCTGAATTTTGCCAAGAATATCACTTTTGAGACCTTAAAAATATGCAAAAAAGTTTACCACTGTTACTCCCGGGTTTACGCAATAATCAAAGTTATGCATTTGAAAAATAAGGAGTACCATATGTCATAATAATTGTAATCTTTATAAACACTTTAAAAATTTGTTTAGTAATGTATTTCTTAAATCCACACAATCATTGAAAAATTATTCATGCTATTTAAAAAATACCTTTCTGTTAACGACACTGTTATCGACAAAGTAGCTCAAATTCAAACTTGTCATCATATTAGACTTCTGTTTATACTTAAAAATTAATTGATGGTCGTGGGTTGTATTGGTGTTATTTAATAATTTAGCAAAATATATAATCAGCAAAAATCTTTTAGCAAAATTTTAAACATGCAAACGGTTTTTGCAATCACAATCAATGTAGTGTTTATGCTTGTTTAGCATTGGCTGTTAAATAATTTGTGTTGGATTGTTTCGTCTGTTGTATAACCCTCGTCCTTTTTATCTTGTAGGGTGTAGTAGTTGTATAGAAGTACCTATTTTTCTATACTAGTGTAGTGAAGCGGTATTTTAAAGTAAAATGAGTAATTTGGAAGAAAATAAAATATAGTCGAAACGTAGTGTTATCTCCAGAAGAACGGCGTTTAGTTCTGAAAGTCGAAAGTTATTTCAATTTGGAAAAAAAATAATATGAGTCCATCGACATCTGATTTGGCAGTTCAGAAACGCACATGCGAATTCTTGTGGTATCTCAGAGAGTACATTCCGAAGACTTAATAACATGAGTGAGAATGAAATAAATAAAGTAAGCAAGAGAAATCATCGACATCTAAAAACTTTAGTTCACCAGTCAATTAAACTTGCAATTAAAAATATTATATATAATATGTATAAAGCCTAAGAACATGAACAATTAGTGCTGTGTTACAAAAAATAAAAGACAAGGAACTGTGTGATATTAGTTTAACAAGTTTGTGGAGAGTGCTGAAACATTTAAGTTTTCGATATAAAAAGAAAGATAATAAACAAGTATTGTGTGAACTCTCTAATGTTGTTTAAAAACGGTGGCATTTTGTAAGAAAATACATGAACAGTAAAACGTCTGATAGTCCGAGGCAAGTTGTATTTTTAGATGAAACTTGGATTTTCGCTAAAGAAAATATGTCAAAATGATCCTGGCAACATGGCACCACGAAATGTTATTCTTCTTGTCGTTTCGGTAATGGTAAACGCTAAATTATACTTCATGCTGGAAATGACGAGTATTTTATTCCTGACGCTAGTTTAATTTTTTCGTCCACAAAGAATACAGGTGATTACCATGGAAATATGGATGCAAATATTTTTGAAGAAGGGTTTGAAGAAAATTTGTTAAAAAAATAGGAGCGAACATCTTGGATAATGGTCGTACCACTCAAGAGTAGAGAAGCCACTATAATGCAATTGAGTTAGTTTAGGGTATAGCCAAAAATGTTTATGATAAACATGCATCCAAAACAACAGATGACGCTAGCGTTCTTAGTTTATGGAAAGAATCGCTAGAACAAATAAAGGCAGAACAATGGCAAAATTGTATTAGACATACGGAAGACATAATCGTTCAGTCTTTTCAAACCGAGCGAGTTATAGATGAGGTCCGGCCTCTAATTATTCGGATAGACAATTCAGATAGTGAAGACTTTTATAGTGAAATATCAGGCAGTAAACAGGACAAATCGTTTGCTAAAAAGAAGTAACAAAAAAGTGTTTCGGGAATTCAATTCGGGCTTTGTGGTGTGTTTTAGTTAAACGATAAAGTACCTTCGGTCTAATTACTGGATTGCATACTCTCAATAGCTTTGGTATTAATTACTGGACTACACGTGTTTAAACCTTTTGTTTTGCTGAAAGAAAACTCGAAAGTGATTTAGTGCCAATTTGTTTCAAGGTTATATTTAATGCAGTGTCACAGAATAATAAACAAACAGAATGCCCACTCTCCACGGAAAATTAAGTACGCGCATCTCCTTCGCGCAGACGTTCCGCCATGTTTTACGAGGATTTTAAAGGGAACCAGTGTTGTTTATGTGGTGTGCATGAAAAAAAAAACAGGTTTATTTGACTTACGGCAATCATAGACATACTATACAATTATATTAACAGATTTAAATATAATAACATAAATATAATATAATTAAACATAAATGTAAACAATTGCATAACCTCACAAATCATATGTTTGTGTCCTTCTAAAACATGGCGCGCGTGCTGAAAAACTTCAAAGGCGGCATCTGAGAGTGGCCCTTCTGATTGTTTATTATTCTGTGGCAGTGTCTGCAGAAAGTAAAGTCTTGGATGTCTTTTTTTAAAATTTGGACATACCAGCAAGTTGATAAGTATTTTCCAATTTTACTGCATGTAAAACCATTCGTATAATTTTCACTCTACGCAAAATAGAGACTTATAGAAACCTTGATGAACATTTGATGTGGACAAATAATTTCAAGTATTCGAAATATTCCGTCCGACTTCTTCCGACTTCTACTCTACGGCCTGTATATACATATTATATTCATTTTATTTGCCTTTGTTTGGAAAAGTGTCAAGTGATTTAAATATTTTATTTTTATTATTCCGAATATGACCTTATTTAGTTTTAAATCTTATTTAATTATAATATATTAGCTAATTGTAATACGGCTTTAGTTTATCTTTTAAAATCAGCCAACATTGAAACTGTTTATGTAAAATTGCAAACACCAAATCAAATAATCCTTTTTGTCTGTGTATATATACCACCATCATCTCCATTAAGCGTTTATGATAACTTTAATATGGCAACTGAAGATATTATTCAAAATAATGACTTTTCAATGTCCTATATAGTGGGTGATTTTAATTTACCAAACATAGTTTGGGAGAATGAAGATCTAGGATCAAGACCAGTTGGTAATATTACAGAATCTGTTGAGTGTCTGTCAAATTTTATTGCTTATTTTAACTTATTTCAAAATAATACAATATCGAATGTTTTAGGAGGTTATTTGGATTTAATATTGTCAAATAATCTTGTAAATGTCAAATGTGTTGATTTTCCTTTGTTAAACTGTGATAAGTACCATCCACCACTTTCTTTCTGGATTGATTGTGATAAAACTGAGTTCCTTGAATATGATTATTATTATTACGATTTTAATAGGGCTAATTATATTTTAATAAACTAATTTTTAGGTAATGTAAACTGGGACAACTTACTCGACAATATTTCAGATGTTAATAAAGCAATATCCTGTTTTTATGATATTTTGTACTGTTGCATAGATTTATATGTACCAAGGCGAAAATGTAAAAACCCAAAATTTCCAAAATCATATTCAACTGAACTGAAAAATGCTATTCTGAGAAAAAAAGTAGCTCATAAAAAATTCAAACATACTAATACTTTTTCTGACTATAAACTATTCTCAGACATTCGTAGTGAATGTAAAGTCTTAGCTGAGCAATGTAAAAGTCAAACCATAAAAACTTTGGAACAAAATATGACTAATTCCAAAGAATTCTGGAGTTATGTACACAGTAAAAATAAGCATTATGACTTACCAAACAAAATAACCTATGAAAACAATGAGTCAAACTCATTGTAATTTTTTTAAACAGCATTTCTCTAAGTCATATGTAGATAACAATAACTGTGATATTCCAAGCTTTGAATATAATAAAACAGTTAGTTTAAGCAGCTGTGATATTAGTCTAATAGATGTTTTCAATTTAGAAAAATTAAATCTAAAACTTAGTAGTGGCCCTGATGAAATTTCACCTTATTTTGTACATAAATGTCGTTTTGTTCTGTCTCCTGTATTACTAAAAATTTTTCGTTTTTCATTAAGTACTGGCACTTTCCCAGAAGAGTGGAAAAAAAGTTATATTTCTCCTATTTTTAATAATGGCAGTAAAATATGTATAGAAAATTACAGACCCATTTCCAAAATTTCTATTTTTGCAAAGATGTTGAGTCAATTATTGCTTCAAAAATATTTTTTCCAATAAAAAGTTTATTTATTCCTGAACAACACGGCTTTATGCCGGGTAGGTCTACGACCACCAATCTAGTGATCCTAGAAGAATTCATTTTGGATGCCTTTAAAATTGGAATGGAAGATTCTTATAAAAAAAAACTAGAGGTACTAGGAATCCATGGATCCCTGCTTGAGTGGTTGGAGAGCTACCTGACAGACAGGCTTTAGGTTGTCAAAGTCAAGAACTGTCTTTCTGAAGAGATTTTGGTTAGGTCTGGCATCCCACAAGGTAGTCATTTATCGACTATTCTTTTTATTTGTTTCATAAATGACATTTTAGAAATCTTTGAAAATTGTGTTATTTTGTTGTATTCTGATGATTTGAAAATTTTTAAAATTATTAAGGATGTTAGAGACTGTGTAAAAATGCAAAAAGATGTAAATAATTTCTCAAAATGGTGTACAAAGAATGACCTTTCGCTTAATATCGATAAATGTAAAATAATGCGCTTTTTTAGAAACTCACAACCTATCTGTTTTAATTACTCTATAAATAATATATTTCTGGAACCAACAAACACTTTCAAAGATTTAGGTGTATTTTTTGATCCCACTTTATGTTTCAAAAATCACTATAATTTTTTTTTAATAAAGCTTTTAAATTACTTGGATTTTTGAAACGAACCTTGTTTCGAGAATTCAATAACCTAGATTGTTTTAAAAGTGTGTATTGTTCTATGGTTAGATCAGTTCTAGAATATTCCAGCACTATTTGGTCTCCTTTATATAAATGTCATATTGAAAGTATTGAGAAAGTTCAGAAAAAATTTTTGCGCTTTGTAGGCTATAAATTAGGAATTTCTTCAGAAGATATAGTGTATTGTGACATTTTAAAATTACTTAATATACCAACATTAGAAAATCGTCGTTTAATGCTAAATTTGGTTTTTCTTTTCAAGATTAAACGGAATGATAGATTCGCCTCAAATTTTGCAGAGAATAGGTCTTAGGGTTCCTCAAAGGTGCACAAGATCCAAGGACGTTTTTCACTTAGAATTCCAACAAACTATTGTCTAAATAGACCTATAAGACGAATGTGTCAATCTGGAAATGGTTTAGATGTAGACTTTTTTTCTAGCTCTCTGAATAGTTTTCGAAAAAAGCTGAAAAAATCTTTTTAAAATACAATGTAGGCTGTCACTGTAAACTGTCATTTAGGTATTTATTCTATTTATTTGTCTTGTGTAAATTGTATGTAATTATTATTGAATTCTAAAACTGTTAATATGATATGATTTATTTAATGATTGTAATTGGTATACTAATTGGTAATAACCGTAAATAAATTATTTATTTATTTATTTAAATTCTCGAACTCAAATTGGCTGATTCATTATTGTCAAGTTCTGAGAATTCACTTGTCTGAAAAAACAACATGTTTTTGGGAAACATATATCAACCCAAACACTTCAGACTCCTTAAGGAAACGTACCCATCTTTTGTGTAGCAGGTAAAAATGCCATTTTAAGCTTAATTTACTGCTATTCAAACTAAAAACTAGAGGGTTCTGCTAAAAACAGAACCCTCTAGTCGATTTGGGTACATACGTGCTCCCTTTCATATGATCGAACACTCTTCAAAAAACTCTCGTGGATGGAAGCAAGCAGATCAACCCCGCAGTGCATCTCATTTTTACCCGATCCGGGCCCAACCATAGACAAAAGGTAAGTGAATCTCATATAGAGTTGACAATAAGTTAAATCTGCCAATTGTTATTTTAATTACATTTTATTTTACATATATTTGCTATTTTCGCTAATTTTATGTACAAACTAATATTGCATTTTTCGTTATAATTATTTATCCAATACAATTTAACCAGCGACCTCTCAAGTTTAATCCTAAACAGCCTTTAATACGGTAAAATCCAATATTATTACTGAACATAAAATACAGGAAATTAAATATTTTTACTTTTCAAGCGATCGGAATTATATATTAACGCCCCACTGTTTGAGGCCCACTGATCATATCTTAATTGCATATCGGCCGTCGTAGTGTAAAAGGACTTTATTACAGAAATTTAGATAAAGCTAAAGAGTATTACCTGGTACTTCTCGACGAGGCCTGGTCCGTAATGTAGGAAGCGGTAAGACTAAACAATGCATCTTTGTGGTACACCAATTTCAATACGTTGCGATCCTGTAGATCGTAAAGGTGAAAATAATACTCAATGAACTGATTAACAAGATCTACCGCTCCCAGATCGCACATATAATGTCGTCTACTGATAGGAAGACCGTCTTCTCTCAGAGGAAGTCCATCCTAAAAAACAAATACTATCTAAATTAAGTCAAAACTCACCTTATTAATATGATTGATTTAAACACAAAAGTTACTTAATATAGCTAAACAGATCGATAATATAAACATTTGTAGTCTGTTTATAACACAAATTGCTATTTTGTTTGATCTTGATTCTGCTTTTATATTTGCGAATCAAATAAATATGAACATTTCCACTTAGGTTGGTTGGAAAGTGATGCGATGAAGATAATGATTTTTGAGGATGAGATCCTCTTCGATGAATCTTGTGCGAGAGTAGTTGATTTAATTGTTGAAGTCATAACGAATTTGTTATCAAAAATTCGTTAGAGTAGCGGTAACATCGGGAATTCAGATAGTGTAAAGTGTGGTAGTCGGCGAAGCAGATTGAGCTCTGAACGGGAAAGACCTTTTGAAAGAAAAAAAGCGTGTTTGGGGGAACTGAAGTCTACGTTTTAAGTGAAAATTAAGCGGCCGAGTTTTGAAGAATACATATTGTTATCATCAGCATAACCTGAAGTCCAATTCGATGTTTGACCTCGCCAAGATTTGCCAGATCAATTGAGGACAATATAAGTTAAGGATTATAAGTGACAAAAAGTTAATTTTGAGTAAACTCCGTTCAAAGTAGAGCCTTCATTGTAATTGCCATGATTTTTTAATGCTAGTTTTTCTTCTCCGGTTTAGTAACTGTAGGCATTATTATTATTTGTAACTAAAAATCGTTTTGTTTTATTGATATTATCCATTTTGGAGCTATTTTTAGGTTGCTATGTATCACTTGTACCCCTTTTACTTCTAAGAAATGTAACAAAAAGGTAAAAAATGTATATTTGCAAATGTAATAAGTAAAAAGATCGTAAAGTTGTACAAATTTATTGTTCACCATAACACTAATACATAATTGATATAGATGAATAGATTCATCAACATCAGTGTCGTGTTGGTGATTCAAATCGTCATTCTCGACTTCTGCTTCTTCTGAGCTTGCTAGTTCTCCAACTTATTGACCATCGTGTCGCAGATTTATGAAAAACTGATGGTAAATTGGAGGTACGTAGTGAAGTAACTGTTAAAGATTTGAATATTTAACTTGCTTAATGCTAGGTCTTTTGTCAATCGATACTGGCAAGAGATTTGGCAGAACGGCAGAGTTTTTACCAGCTCGCTTGGGTTTCATAGATAACTCACTAAACTCTTCTATCCTACTTCCAGCTATTTTCTTGTAAAACAAGGTTAAATGTTTGTTATGTTGAAAATGCAACCATTGCATACTCTGTATTCCACTTACGCTCTTCTTGAAGCATGGTGTTTGAAAGTCTAAAAAATCGTCATTTTCCATCTGTCCTGTAAACAACTTTCTACTTGTAGAAGTTACCAGTTCTATCCAATGTTGAGGTATATACAGATCCTTTTGGGTTCTTTTCTTATATATATATATATATATATATATATATATATATATATATATATATATATATATATATATATATAATGATTGTTTATTTTTACTTTGATTTTAATTTATTGAGCCAATCAAAATAATGTAACTTAATTGTTATCAAATGTAAAATAAAACTCCTTATATTACCTGTGTTCGATGGATTCAAAGAATTTCTAGTTGTCCTTTATCGGGATAGAGAAAAAGGATAATAATAAAAGAAAATATTATATTAAAAAAAATTACGTTTCTTTATTTTATATGAACGAATAAAACAATTATCAAATTCTGCCGTTATTTGATCAATCAGCATACAAGAAAATAAATGAAATTTTTATAATAATAAGATTTTAAATCTACATACATTTATATTAAGTTAAAACAAATTTTACTTAAACTTTCCTTTACTTGAAACAAGAAAAAAAAACAAAAACTTTAAACTTTTGATTAGTCAAACAAAACTCAATTGTCAAATTTGAATGATGTCAACGATGAATAACCATGATGTCAACATAGATCCTTCACAAATACCAATTTCAATTGTCCAAACACTTACAGCTTTTTTCCTTATTGAATTGTATGTTGGAACATACCCAGAAAAGTCCAGTCTCCTCAACGATGTGATCTCTCCTTTTTGGCACCTCGGCTCCTTCCTAACGTCTCTGCAAACCTCCTGCACTACCCAAACAACACCTGATTCACTTCTTCAAAAAACTCAGCTACTTATTTATGACACAAGAACCTCCTTTTGTCAACTTGATGCCGTAAAAATTACTTTCATATATAATTCACAAAATGCCCACGGTAGATACACGGACCTCTTTTAATCCTTGTTATCTCCCTCTACAACACTATTCACTTCTTTTCACAATGCCGGTATCCAAATTCATGAACCACACCCTATCTTGAGACAAACGACTGTTTCCTTCGATGGCCAAATTATAACTAACTTTTCCGGTCCTCCTGGGGGGAGGAGGAATCTGGCAGTACAAATAAACATTTAAATTATTCTTATTTGACCCAAATAAATTTTCTTCAATTTAAAATTTTATCATCAACAAATATGACGTATACTCCATTCCACGAATATACGACTGTTTTAAATTCGGTTTAAGGTCTCTATTTGAATGGTCCAATGTGCTGAATTGTACAATAGTAAATTCTCCCTATTTTTAAAATACTGTTATGACTTAAAATTTAAATATGAATATAGAGTTGATAGTTTATAGAATAGTTATAATTTAGATTTTGAAGTATATAATTACTATCATTGATTTTAGTATTGTAAACAAGTTGTTTTTTGAATTAGGTGAGTTACGAAGTGTAACAATACTTAGGTGGTTAAATAGTGTAATTTATTTAGTCGAATATTCAATTAGTATTAAGAAAACAAAAAAACTTACTTATTCTCTTATTCTCCTAATCTCCTAAAACTATCATCAACCATCAGATTCACAGAACTTCACCATAGGAAAGTACATTAAATACAAAGTTGTCTACATCTAAAATGCGTCTCGGCGTTTTTGGCTTCAATAAACAAATACACTACACTAAACTCTCTCTTAACGGCACCTTTCTTCATCGGACACCTCTATACGGACAGTTTTTAAAACTAAAATCAGTCGGCGATATATGAAACTGTATATAAATGTTCGTTACTTTTTAATATCTGTAACGACTCGGTAATTCAACTATCAATAGCCGGTAAGTTATACCCTTTACTTTCGGAACTTTTAAGAGTACATCCACTCAAATCAAACAAATATTCAAAACTAACAAAGTGAAATTATAGATCCTTTTTCTGGTTTCCAAACCATCGTTCTGCCAATTTCTTTTCATTTATATTAAAAGTATATTTCTTTTTATTACAGTTGTTGTACCTAATATAGTAATAAAAAGTGTGATATCAAAGGAACCCGGCACGCCTCTTTGGTGTTTACATTTCACGGAAACCCAACCCAAATGTCTTATGAACACATTTTGGCTTCATAGAACTCATTGTATTTATCTGTAGGACCGTTTGCGTAAAAATTTTTGTTATTTTCGGATTAAATTTCACAATAAATTTTGCGTCTATCTGAACAGATATTAACTGAAATAATTTTAGTGTAAGTGTCAAACTAACAGTAAATCCATTTTATTGGAATACTGTTTAGACCAATTTACTTTCATACTTCTACTTGCACAGTAAAATATTCGTTGTCGTAATAATCCAAAATAGTCGTATATTCGTGGAATAACCTATATATGCCTATATATGGAATAATCTATATATGCCTATATATGATACCTGTTGGTTAAACTGTGAATAATGTGTGACATGAGAGATCATACAGGGTGACTCATAAAATATTAGAACTATTTCATCTGCAGATTCTATAACGAAGAATATTAATTTTGTTTTATATTAAGTATAAAAACACTCAACTTAGTATAGATGTAAATATAACGAAACTTACCAAATGCGTAAGATGATTAAGATTTTTCGTGACATTGGCATAATATACCTCCGGTCCATATTTGCCACATAAAGGATTGCCGTCCAGATATAAAAATCTTAGATTTAGATCTTTTAAATGCTGTAGAGAATCAATATCGTCGATCTAAAAGAAAATATGTTCATTCATCGAAACATTCGAATAAAAAAAGTATGGGAGTGCTACAAAAAGATCCTAGTTTTCATGCTTCCTTCATACCCTATTCTCCGGTCATTATTTTATGCACTCGAGAATCTGTCCCATTGTTGAATTTCTTCCAGAATGTCTTACTTATATAATCAACTGTTATTTAGTATAATTTCAAACAAAATCCACAATAGACTCAGTGACGGATCCAGAAATTTTTGTCGGGGGGGATCATGGGTTTGAGGGTGATTTTGATATAGGATTTCAATTTTCTCTTATTTTAAGCGATATATTAAACCAATGAGAAGTTATTAAAACCCAAATACACTACGGGTCTAAAGAAGGATACAACATTAAGGGATCTTAAATTAAAAAAAAAATAATCCCACATACTCTATGACAGTAAAATCAAGTGTACAAAATTATTAAGCCAAAGGAAAATATAAATACTGAAAAATCAAGGACATCAATTTAAACTAGGTATTTAAAGACAATTAATTTAAGATCCGACACAACCGTCTTATACAGTTACTTAAAGATAAACACATTGACAAAAAAGACTTAAGAATAATAACTCATCTCTACTTTAACCAAACAGCAAAAGTCAGAATCGGCAAAGAACTTTCGGAGGAAGTAGAGATAAAAAAAAGCGTAAGGCAAGGTTGCATACCCTCCCCCTTATTGTTCAATCTATATTCGGAAGAAATAATTAAAAAATCACTTGAAAATGTAACAATTGGAATATTAATCAGCCTATTTTTAAATAATTTTAAACTGTTTGTCCTTGTTTAGTGTAGTGTTATATACAATTTTATGTTTATGGCATTCTGTGATTGCCCATCGAATCATTTCACCCACGATTTCCCATTACAGACGGGAGCATGCTCCAAATGTGCGTTACCTTCCAGGTGATGTTAATGTAGCACTTATGCACAGTGAATTCATCAACAAATTTCCCGAGTTTAAAGGGAAAGTATCATATGATTTATACAGGCGAATCGTTAAAGAATAACATATATCATTCGCATAACTATAGTTTATTTTTATGAACGAGAGAGTAATTAGCATAATTTTAACTGGTATCTCCGACCACTCCATGGGCGTGCTCAAGATTAATTGAAAAATTACTTTGAATAATTGTAAAAAATAAATGAATTATTTCAGTGTTATAAAGTGTTATGTGTATGTAAACAAAAGTGACCTCTTTTATCACACACTATATTAGAACTGACTGGCCTACATTAAAAAGGGTTTTAAAAAATTCACATTTTTTTTAATTTTTAAAAATTACAAAAGAGAAAAAGTTTTTAAAACCGTCTAAGGTATGTTAAATAGATGAATAAAAATATTAATATAAAACTTACAGCTACTAGTTACAAATCCAAATCAGATTCAGAAGATGAACTTTCAGAACCAAGATTTATAATAACTGGCTCGATCATTTTATCAGTAATATTGTCCAGCTTCCACATTTTTTCCTCTTCTTTAATAGTGTGATTTACTGCCTTTTCCCAGTTTTCAGGTCTTACATTATTTACGGCCTCCAAAAACAACTGTTTAACATCATGAATTTTAAAAGTGGTATTTTTTCTTGAAACTTCACTCTTTATCTGTGCCCATACCAGTTCAATCGGGTTTAATTCACAATGATATGGTGGGGATCTAAGTACTGTCTTTCCACGATTTTTGGCAATTTCATCAATTTCGTATTTTTTAAATTTTTCTTTATGAAGGGTACACAACGAATAAAGTTCCTTTCTTATAGATCCGGGATGGTACGTAATATTTTTTGAACTCAGCCAATTCTGCAAGTCTTTTTTTAACCACTTGGTTGTGGGCAGTCCTTCTATAAGTCTGGAGTGATAACTTGCATTATCCATTACTATTACACAGTTCTTAGGAAGAAGATCTATCATTTGTTCGAACGATTCTTGAAAGACATCAGCGTTCATGTCTTCATGGTAGTCACCGGTACGAGTTGATTCAAAAGTTAATAAACCACCTTCAACAAAACCGTCTGAACTGCCAATGTGTACTATTATCAGCCTGCGTCCCTTTCCTGATGGTGGGTTTAAACCAGTAGATAAGTTATTTACAAAAGCGTGCCTTTGACTTGTAACAGTTTCATCCTGCCAAAATTTATTTGGTGTATGACCCTCGTTGATCCATGTTTCATCAAGATAAAATATTTTTCTTTTTTGGTTTCTCATTTCCTTTATGGTTCTTAGAAAATGTCTTCTCCATATGACAATATCGCTTCTTTCTAATAAAATAGACTTTCTGGGATTCTTTTTCCAGCGGAAGCCTATTTCTTTTAAAAGTTTCCATAACGTAATTCGACTCATTTCTGGGTAATCCTTATCATCTCGAACTGAGACAAGAACTTTATCCAATGTTGGAAATTCTTGTCTAAAGAAGAATTCATGCACTTTCCGTCGAAGTCCTTCTTTAAAATGAAATTCTATTTGAAATTTTGATTTCCCTGGAGCATTACGTGGCATTTGAAAACTACCACATTTCTCTTCTTTAATAACTCTGTAAATGGTAGATTTCCCAACACCAAGTGTACTGCTAACTAACTCAACGGTCTCATCAATACTTTCACATAAACGTTTGTCTGTAAATGATTTAAAACAATTAAATATTATTGTTTTTTCATTAACTGTTAAAGGACCAATTTTTCGGCGTTTACACGGCACTTCCAAATTTTCCATAACACTAGTATACACAATAAACTGCACCTTGCAACTGAAGTACCTACTTTTAGTGAACTGTTAAGAATTTTGAATACGCCACTTGGACCTTCCTACAAAATGGAAAAACCCACTATCACATTTTCTGTGGAGTAAGTTTAGAAGGTAATTATCTAGTCAATTACTGTCGTAGATTCCTGGAATTAAAGAATTAAATGTTTGATTGTTGAAACCCTTACTTCGTGGAATGCACTCATTTCAGATAAAATAAAACGTTTTATTTTATCTAAAGAATTAAACCTTATTTTGCAAATAGGTAGGTACTTATTAAACTTTTATTGGTTATATATAACCAATAAAATAAACATCTTACATTTCTTGCAAATTCATTAGTACCTGTTAACCTCCATCACTTCGACACTGGCAACCTTATTTAGGGATTAGTAACCCTCACAACTATTGCATTCTATTCTGCTTCAACCTTTATACCTGGTGGTCATACTCAATTTAAAATTGTTTTCCTATATACTTCTGTAAACTTGTTGACAAATATCTGTTTTTCATTGAGTCACCCGTATCAACAGTTTAGGGATTTGCATACATAATTTATTGTTTTATTACTCTCTCATACATCAAAATACACTATAGGACATGAGGAGTGCGAAAAATGTGAGCAGTTTACTCTTTATGCCCACAAAAAAAAAGAATCTTGACATATCGTGTAATATATAATGCAAAGTTCATAACGAATTAGTTATAGAAGCTAGAAACGCATATAAAAGCTTTTCTGAACAGGAAAGATCAAATAATGCAATATGTTTTTCAAGTGACATGCAGAAGGTTATCATGTTGCCAACAGTGGACATGTTCAAGAACAGTATTATTTGTAAAGCGCAAGTTCACTTCATTTTGTGGCATGAAGGAAATTCAGGCCGCAATAAAGAAAATAATGTTAGTGCGTTGTACATGTTTTTAAAACAATACAGAGATATTGAAAAAATAGTTCTTTGGTTAGACAACTGCTCTTCCCAAAACAAAAACTGGTGCCTTTACTCATTTTTAGTGTACATAATAAACTCTTGATTACATTGCAGCTAATGAAATAGTTTTAAACATGGACGTATACACAGATGGACTCAGTTATTTACATAAAATTGTGAAGTCAAAATTAATTGAATAGGTCACATTCTGAGCACCTTCAACTGTTGTCACGTTTTGTTTTAAAATTTCTTATTCGCGAGTCGCTGAAAATATTACTCCGTATTTTATACTCTATAGGTGCTATCAAACCAAAATAATAATTTATTTGTTATATTAATATATTTAATTATAATCAAAATATCAAGTGTGCACATAGTGTGCATTATCATTTAATAATAGCGTATAATAGATATCAATCAATTATTTTATATGTAGAAGCACTGAAAACTATTTGGCAACGGTTGTTTACATTTCTCTGTCTTATGGATCTACGTCAAACTTCAAATGCTGTTCCATGTTTGTTTACTTTTTACAGTAAATGAGGAAAAAGTTATTTTTCGATATTTTGGCTGTATTTTGAGTGATATTTGTGAAAAGTGAAATAAAATAAACGAAATATTTACATCCCGATCTCTCATTTCATTTGTAAGTACATACAATTTACATTATTTAAGATGAGGAAATGAGGAAGCGTGTTTGTTTACATTTTAATAGGCGTACCATTGGGTTTATTCATGTTCATTAATGTATTGAATAAGATATGAGTTCATGAAATTAGTAGACATTTATAAATTGTAAGTAGACATCATCTGATTAAAAAAAAAGTTTAGTACCTTTTTAATTTAATACTTCTCATGGATACAAATAAATTAGTGAATGAATAAAACTCATTTATTTTTCTATGTAGGTTTCCAAATAATATTGACGATCGAACTATTTGGGTAGCAAATTAAGGAGAAAACATAAAGATTTTTTATTGTAGCATTATTTTGATACTATTAAAAAATTAACTTGAATTCAACTATATTTAATTGTATTAATTTTAAAGCAAATAAAATTGTATTTTAATTTTTCTATAAAGACGTGATTTGTTAACGTTTTTTTTTTAATTCTTTGAACGTGTTTTTATACATTATTACTACTTCCAATTTTTAAAATCTGAATAATTACCCGCGAGTAAAAATTCATTCAAATTTGCGGAAGCATCACATTCTATCGAAGCTTCAAAACATTGTGTGTTAAAGGTATCTTATTGCTGTGTCCATCTATGTTTATACGTCCATGGTTTTAAACTATTTCCAACCTGGTCATTCATTCATGAGTGCAGACAGTTTTCACCATTAAGTAGAGCAATCATTAAAGGTTCAAAAGAAAACTTATGATTTTGAAGACTTTGTTAATGCAGTGAAAAAATCCAAATCTGGAAATGTCAATGTATACAAAATGCAACATTTTGATTTTGATTTCTACAACTGGCCCAATTTCGTGTCCCAACAAAATCTAAAATCATCGTCACGTTTGTATTTAAGTAACATAGTTAATATTAAAGCTGAACGAGGCAGTTATCATTTGTAGTGCAAGACAAACTATGATGCAATGAGCCCCTACCAACAACTGAACTTTTTACAAAAAATATGAATGAAAGGGATTAAACTGCCCAGCCATCACAATGCACCATGTGGATTTCCAAAAGATAAGAAGAAAAATAACCTTCAGTCATTACACGAAGTACTTCCAGAAAATCGAAAACAATTTTGGAAAGACTTGCCTACAAACATCTCAGCCAAAAGACTGAACCTATTGTGACATTCGTTCTACTTATGTATAAGTATTGGTTATATTTTTTAGAAAATATGTTGAGTTAATCCATTCCTAAAACTGTATATTAAGTTTATTTTTCTTACATTAATAGTTTATAAAATATCTAAATGCTGCGTTCATTCAAAAAACTATTAAAAATGTAAAGCAGTACATACGGCAAATATAGCCATTCACATTACTAAGGAAGAGTGATGTATGTACGACACCATTTTATATTTTCAACTTTTTTTTGCATTAAAAACTAGAATTATAGAATAAAAATTTTCATTTGTGTTCAACGTAAATGTACTTGAAGAATAAACAATTAATAACTAAAATATCTTCATGTTCAAAATTACAGCATCATTCTAAACTTTATGTTGAGTTTTCTAAAAATCGTACTATTGTTACTTACGGCACTAATGGTAGCTGGGCAGAATACGGGTAATTATATTTTTAGCATTTAGTTTACCATGTACCGTTGACCTGAAGATGCATAGCAAATTATATATATTAGTATGCGAAACCGGTTTTTGGTGGTAGAATAAATTGATTGTGTCTTATTCTTATTTCTTTTTACCTATAATGTTAATTATATGTATTGTAATCATTTCACACTTACCAAATTATTGCTAAGATCAATACATTTAACAAAATTTGGTGTAGAGGATAAAATTTTCAAAGGATCCAGTACTCTGATTCTATTTTTCCGCAGTATATACGTCTTTATATTCAGCTGTTTTGATATGCGTAGTACAAAATACAAAATCTTCGGTTGAAACAGAGGAGTAAATTCTATGAGATCTAAAAAATACAATAAATACAGCTGGTTTTAAAAGCAGTGGCGAGCAGTCCCACAAAATATTTTATCACGTAGACAATACAAAGAGCTATGCAGTTAAACCATGTTATACTACCATATACAGTGTAGGAAAAAGTTTATGGTCGGTATGGAACTTACGTGAGATGGAGTAACAGCTGTTTAAAAAGAGAGAGGTATATTAGGTCAGCCCTTTATATCGCCGAAAATGCATGCGTGGAAATAATAAAAAAGAGGAAGTTCAACGTTGCCAAACTTATTGGTTTTATTTGACCTGTTGTCTTTTTTGCATTTGAACAATGTTCTAAGATAATCAAATTTGGGCGAAATTGATTTAAATGACTGTTTTTTATTAGGAATATGCCACAAGTTTACTTTACAATAAGTTTAATATAACATTTCGATTTCCATTTCGGAAATCGTTTTATATAAATAAAATTTATTAATGTTTTGTATTTTAAGTACGATTTCCGAATTAAAAATCTAAACATCAAAATAAGCTTATTTTAAAGTCACATTGTGCCTTATTCCCAATATGAAATAATAAACTGCATACAATAACGCCACATTAAAAAATCTTCATACACAATAATTATTTGGCAACGTCTGTCTGGTCAAAACACCGAGTAACGAGTAGTAGAGGTGGGTCGTGGTAGTTTTATCGTTAAGAGCGTAAGCGCAAAATTTCGGGCCAATGTTTTTTAAATGCATTCATTTTTTTTCGAATCCTGAGAAAACTAATAAATATTTTTGAAAAATTAAAACGCAGAATGAAACAATACATTCTTACCGAGGGCCGAAAGTCCCTGAAAACTTCTATAATGTTTATTTTAATAAGTTATAGGGGTGAAAAAAAAATGAAGTATGATTTTTAATTTCAAATATCTATCTCATTCAAAAAACTTTTTGTTTATTCTAAGGGACTTTCGGCCCTCGGTAGTAATGTAATCTTTCATTCTGCATTTAAATTTTTTTTAAATATTTGTTAGTTTTCTCAGGATTAAAAAAAATGAATGCATTACAGTAAACAAGTAACTATGATTATTTAAAAGTAAATTCAAGTAAAAGAGTATCTACATAAACAAACATAATGGCCATTATCGTTTATGTGTATATTTATTGAAGTGAAAGAAACTAATGATATGTTTATTATAACTTGAAAAATAAACTAAACAATACAAATAGTAAATCGTACTTAAATTTACATTACACGTTATTATTAAATCGCGAATCGTCTAAATTGACTTTAAAAAACGTAAATTTTTCTACTTTACTTCTTGTTAACCGTGTTCTTTTTTTATTTAAAATTAAACCAGATTTTGAACATGTGTTCACATTTACAATACTTTATAAATATAGTGGTTAAGTTAGGATATACATGGCGATGGTTTTTCCACCGTTGTAATGGACTCTCGATACAGGTATACGTGTAGATGAGTCATCTCCAATTAATTGATCAAAAATACACCATGGACTTAAGTCATCTTTATCGGTTTCTTTTTCTTGTACTGGATGATTTTCAATAGTACAATCTTCTTGTTCGTTAATTATAGAAGTAACCAGCTTCTGAACTTTTTCTTTTGGTTTTTTAGATTCATTTTTCTCAGAAAAACACTGCACATGTATTTCGTGGGCTAGAATAGATGAAACACCAATAGCAGCCTTAAAACCTGTACATGGTAGACTCCTTCCATTGTTAGTTGCTACCAATCCGATAAATTACGGAAGACCTTGTCAGCTGAGTTGCGTAGAAACTATAGCAGCTACAATGTACATAACAGGTTTTAAAGAAGAAGCCAGATTTTATATGAACAAATTTTCGTGGGGACACTCTTTTGAAGAGCTAAATAAAGAACTGTTGGATATTTATGTTACTTGTACTGATAGTAAGTCTGTTGAGGAGGCACAAAATGAATATATTAAGAAGGAACAACTTAAAGAGGAACAAGATAAAAGAAGCCAGCCAGATTTTCCAAGCTCCAGTGATTCAAGTGATACTGAGTGAAAAATTGTATATATTATATAAGTTTTGTTAATTTTTAAGAAAATATAAAAAAAACAAAAAAAAATTATTATTTCATCAAAATTATGAACAGTAGTGTACTTTGAAATTGTAACTTGTTTAATTTGTATTTTATTTAAATTGTTCATATTTATCGAAGTTATTGTATAAATTATTAACCATGAGCAGTACGTTTTTTTTTGTTTATATTTAGGAAATATATTTTAGGATGTTATTTTTAAAGGCCTAGGCCTACAGTATCAAAAAGGTAAAAAATCGATTTTATGAAAATTAAAATTTATAAGGATAAAAAATATGTTGTTTTTTAATGTGGGTGTATCAAAGAATACATACACTTCATCTAATTTATATAAGGATGCACGTCATCGGCGTCGTAGCCCGTGACGTCACATGATACCAACACAAAATATTTAGCCGGTAGGTGTCTTCTATTTTAGAATAACTTTGCCGAGTACACTGGCATTACAGCCACTAGACATATTTTATTATATACGCGTAGAAATAATATTTATAATTTTCTATTAATGTTAACTTAAAGAAATACACAATAATATGTTTCATTTAATTTGTATAAATGCATTATAAAACGTTTTTATGAAGAACATTTGTTCGGAACACACTGTAACTGTAATCGAACGAAGGTGAAATTTTGGCATAAATTGGTAACACTTATTTGATAGTTGTGGTGTTGACACTTTTTGTACTTTATTATTTTGAATTTTAAAGTGAATACCTCTTGTTTTATATTTTTACCTATTTAATAAAATCTGTTCTTTTTAGAACAAAATTAGTATGTTTTATTTCAAAAATGTCACGTAAGAATTTAAATAGTCGTTGTAAAGAGATGGTAATACTTTTGCTATAATTAAGTGATCTATTTGATTTAAAATGAAGTCAGGATTTTTTTATACTTTGGCAACTACGTCAACTTCGATCTCTGACGTACATAATGACGTGCATCGGTATGTAAATTAGATTAAATATACAATACAACGCATATAGAAGGATCTTTGACTGTTATTTTTTAGCGTTGGCAAAGGTTGATCATACGTTATAAAAAAGAAGCAAAGGTGGATCAAGATTTTAGCTCCTTATTAGTACCAGTAGGGAGCGGTCATGTCAGCGCTATTATTGCTTCTAAAATATGAAAGAGTGGGGCAACAAATGCAACTTTAGATATTTTTATACGCAGATGGCGCGTGATCGTAGAATAGGATTAAATTTTTGCTTTTTATAAAAATTTTTTAAGAAAATAATATTATTTTAACTTTTAATAAATAAATCTTTTTAGAAAAAATATTATGATTCAAATTTTTAATTGAAGTATATGTACAAATCTACAAATAATATAATTAAAACTCTCTTCTTATAAACTATAAATAATATTAATTAAAAGTCAATCACCGGGAGAGAAAGCTCAAAAAATTGTAAGGTGTTTCGATCAAAAACAATTCCTGATCTTGTTAGTACGCTAGAATTGCTTTTTAGCACATACACCAAAGAATTATTTTTTACAATTTGAAAATTCGAAATTGTGAAGTATAATTTCGGATTTTTAAATTAAAAAATAAATAAGTAAGTTTCAAATAACGCCTCACTAGAGCTTAACAAAAGAAGATGAGAAAAAAGGCAAAAATGGCTGCTGAGACATGGACCATAGCAAATACTAAGAAATCCAAATCAGCAACACCCGACGATAAAAAGAGACTTCAGGTGAATACCATCACGACCATCTTAACAGAGTTGCTAAGAAACCAAGGTGCTCTAACGAGCAGACTAGGTCATAAAGCAATCTGACAAAAAATATTCAGAATGATAGTACCACACAGACACCTTCCTGATACTCAACTACATAGATTGGGCTCAAGCAAATTTGATCATTAACAAATTGGAGGAAGCACTGGATGAGGCTCCTATCTGAGGTCAAAATGAACTTCTGCAGTTCCATAAAACATCGTTTAGCGAAGGGACCCTGTGGGTGAACTGTGTTAACGGGTATACAAAAAAATGGATGACTGAAGTGGTGAAAACTATTGAGGACCTGTGAAAGGGAGTAAACTCCAGGGAAAATTGTTCCAAATAATATGACCAAGCGCCACATGGACCTCACCCCAAATCCCCGAGAAAAAACTTGATGAAGAAACTATCAGGACCCGTCTAAAGAGGCAAAATCAAGACTTTAGCACAGAAAACTGGTTGTGATCTCTGTTCCACAGAATGAACGACGGTAAAGATAAAGGTTATAGAGGAAGGAGTTATGAAGAAGATAGTTCTCAGATTAGCATACCTCCCATATGATGATCCCGAACAACCATCAAGGGAGTTGGAACAGTTAGTGAGAGATTGCATGAAAAATGAACTGCAATTAATCATTGGCTATGATATGAATGTCTACCATCTGACCTGGGGCAGTACAAATACCAAACTGTTAAAAAATGGCATGCTTTAGATGACATGTCTTGTTCAGACCATCGAGACAGACAATGAGCATTTCAAGGAATCTTATCGTAATCCTCGTAAAACAAATTGGGAAGCATATCAAGAAGACCTGGAATATTGTTTAGGTAATATTAAAGGGACGATCAGGCATACATTGTACATAGACATGGCCGCCATACAATTTCATTGCCATGTCAGCGCTTAAAGATAATTGTCTTATATAGTGAAGAATTTCAACGGGAAAGTACCCTGATGGAATGACAATATTGCAAATTAAAGGACAGAAGTCAAAATTGTCTAAAAAGTTTGATGAAAAGTTCTGAGAAAATTAAATTTTTGGTTGAAAAGTTTAATTTAAATGAAATTTTTTAAAATGTTTCGTAAATTTTTGGACAGGTTCTATTTTTAAATCAAAGTTATAAAATTGTATTTACATGTAATAAAAAAAATAAATACTTTGAATATTGTAAATATCATACCTTTTAAGTTTTAAAATTAAAAATTGAACAATTTAATATATTAAAAATAAAGATTTTGTCGTGAAAAAAAAAACAAAAAAGACAGTTTGCAAATCAATGGCATTGAAATTTGATTAGGCGTGGATGCATAAGTTAAATAAATAGCTCTGTTCGTACTCCTTTCCCACTTCCCTCTAACTACATCTTTCATGATGGTTTTAAGCCGACGGCCACGGTTTGAGTGTATATGGTCGCCCTCTTAAGGATTGTTTTAAAGTATAATAATCGTAGCCAAATCGCCCATTTGAACTGTCCTTCTATATGCGTCTATATTCTTTGGTAGTATATAAAAGAAGCGTACCTTCATCTTCATGGAAGTTTGTTAAATCGAGAACTTGGCGATCACTTCTCTTGGTCAATACATATTTTAGATTCCTTTGTACATCTATTTTAAGGTCCATCGTTGATGTAAATCCCAGCAAAATACTTAACCTGAACTAAAAAAAAAAACTATCAAGTATTTATCCTTTTTTTATATATAGAATAATTTATAGAAATGTTTTAATAGATTGTGGCATGTCAATTTCCCTTATATTAAAAATTTCGTTGTCTGTACCAAAATATTACATAGATAGTTTTTATGGCCCTGACTTCATCTTTAAAAATATTAATTTCAGCCTCACCTATAATAAATTATGTTTGGATTAGAATAGTCATAAGTTCCCAGAAACTACTTCATTGTGTTTAACTTATATAATCACTCCCAAAATTTAATTAGTTTTGACTATGAAGAAGATATTCTCCTGGAAACAGAACCCATACCTTTTTTTTAATTAGCTTTGGCTAACTTATAACTAGGGGTACGGAAATTTCGCAAATAAAAAACGTGAATTTCGCATTTACTTTTTTTATAATTACAAAATTTCGAATTTTATTTTTAACCACGAGTAAAATAATAAAAATCATTAATTAAAAGCTAACACCAATGTAATTTCGACATTCGACTTAAGAGCTGTTCTTCAATCTGCCACTACAGTATTATATTTGCTGAAGAATCGTTCTGCGTCTACACTGTTTATTGGACTCCAGATGCTCTGTAGTGCTGCTTTAGCAAATGATGGAAAACTGCACTGTGTAGCAAGCAAAATACCCTTCACATTGGGATCTTCGTGCCTTCATATCAATTGAAGGATTAATCCATGAAAGTGATTATATCCATCTACGTACTCCAATTGTGTCATTGTTTTCTGAGAGTACACTCGGGTTCACAGTAAGACTTGCAGCTATACATAGGTTAAATAACTATCCAATGTGTAAGAAAGCCTCGTTTGTGTCTTTTAAAGTCATATGGAGAGTTAGTTTATTAAAGGCTCTGCCATTTGCTTTCATAAGCATTTCCTTAAGTGTAGCGTCAATTTCTTCGTTTTCAGTGAACAATTGAGATGTTTTTACATCAAAATAACTTTGCCGATGGTGTTCAAGTGATGATTTTAAGTACTCTAATTTATTCCATAAAAGATGGGTGAATGGATAACTGGCTCCTTCCAAATCGTCTATTAATTCTGATTCTAATTAATAAGAGTACTGAGTTCTAAGAGTAAGAGTACAGAATCTATAGTTCTGGTTTTGTCTGCTACTATTACAATGGGCTTGTCTTTCAATGACTTGAATGTTGGCTTTCAGACGACACATACTAACTGTATCCTCCACAAAAGTATCGTTTTCTTGTTTTGATCATTTCTGTCTCTCAAAGCCACTAGCAATTTGTTGCTTAGTTCCTGAAGTAGATGCTATATATTTTTCTTGTTAATGTGGTTAGTTGACTTCACATGTTTCTGAAGTGTGTCCTTTTTGTCACCTTCCAAATGAGTATTACAATACTTGCACATCACAATATTTGTGCCACACAGATATAGGCCATCTGTTGCAAGTTCTTTGACTTGATCACTCAAAATTGTTTTATGGCGTCCCATTTTAGGGGATACTTTAAGTAACTTTATTTTACTATGAAAACTTTTTTAATAGACTATGTTCTCACTCAGTAAAAATTGATGGAATGAGCACTGAGTGTCCTGGTTTACTAATTTATATGTTTAGATAATAAGAATTAGCCGACTTTTATCCCTACTCCGATTTTTACCAATACAAAAGACTGAATTGCAGATAAGAACAGTCAGCTTATTTTTGTATTAAATTATGTATTATATTTCATAAAAACAAAAATTCTGTACCCCTACTTATAACCCAACTTAGAAAAAGACAAAAAATTGCTGAAGATATCTATTATGACCATTCATTTCCACTTAGGTTCTGAACAAAAAAACATTATTTGACTACAAGCATAAAGATTAAAAAAATCCATCTGATCAATTTAAAATTAATTTTTACTTTGTTATATTGCCACTGCCTTGTCAAAATTAGAAGAAAAATTCGAACAAAGCAACATGATACATTGTTATATTTTCTCAACAACCTATATAATTTCCTTAAAATACATAAATCAATTAGGTGCACAAAAGATAAAGATCTTGCAAATATTTTTGTACACTATAATTTCCCTGAAATGTCATCAACTAACTAAACTATTCACCAATAACCTCATATATCTATTTCCAAATTTAGTAATTGTCATAGAAATTTTCTTAACATTATCTGTGACAGTACATAGTGGGGAAAGAAAGCTTTTCGGAAATAAAACTAATGGACTGTAGTCTCTATAAGATATTTATCTTCAAAACACTACCCAAAACTGCTTTGAAATATATTTGCAGCATAAAAAGTAGCGATGAGAAGGTCATGAACGATCTGTTCACAAAGATCTGATCTTTTTTGAAGACCAGTGATTGATACAATCACATTCTGTGACCCTACTGTTCGAATGACCCTATGAATGATGCTGTCTAATGTTGAACTGTGTAATCATAACACCTTCAATGTGTGATCGTTCAAACGCTGATTTCAGTTACCCAGAACGGCGAAACCCTTATGCTGCAAAACTGTAAAATTATATACATTCGAATTGTCTAGTCAATAGTAGAATTCTGTTTATAAATTTGTAGAAAATAAAATCCATATTACTTAATTGTTGCATGATCATTCATTAATGAACATAACAATATGGAATTTGTAATTTTACTTAACTTTTTCAAGTATTTTTTTTACATATTAATGATTTCTGAAAATGATTTGAAAAATACAAATCTTAACACTTTCACTGCGAATTTTAGAGTGTGTCGTGCCTAAGAAGGTGAATTGGTACAGCTTCTTTAATACTATAATACTAGGTACACTGAAAAGGGCCATGCGCACCTGGAAGTTAACCGATGTGGCCCAGATCGGGTTCATGTGCATTTAATGTGTTAATGTCAGCCTTAAACTATATTTCATTCTTAAATTTATAGTAACAATATCGAATTCTACATGTAAACAACAATATAATTAAAGTTGTTCTAATGTAGGAATCTCCATAAACGGGTCTTGAATCGTCATTAATTCATACACTCTCAGAAAGATTTATAAACATATCAATATTAAACTCTACATATTTGACCTTTACACAACAAACTTAATTAGTCATTCATATGAACGGATCTTTATGAACAGGTCATTTTAACGAATGACCTGGAAGACCCGGGTCACCAAAACGAACCAGGTCTTCCCATCACTATTAAAAACGTTTGTCACAGAATAAGGTTTTCAATATATCTTTAGTACTGTGTAAAAATCTATCAAATACCTATAACATATTGGAAAAATAAAAATATATGGATTATAAAGTGAATAAAAAGTAAACCACAATCCACTGTTCAAATTTCTGACTAATCCGACTAGCCTTACTCATGTAAGTAATTACCAGAATTTTTAGTTTATAGTTTTTTAACTATATACCACATATACTGTACTATAATATTACACTGCATACATACTGGTGTTATACTTTTAGGATTGGGCACAACTAAGTTGCCACTGCATAGTTTTTCTATAGCTGGGCCACAATTTCGACCCAGAAAATATCCACAGCCCTCCTCTTCCCAATACAACACTGGAATTAGATCGAATGGAAAAACATATTCCAAAATTGCAATTAGAACTTGATCTCGTTTTGCATTAAAAATATTTCTAACCTGAAAAAAATTACAATGGTTAACAATTTTCAATAGTTATTGAAATTTCAATTTTGCAGCTTGTACTGTCTATGCTTCTTTTACACTTACCCTGAATCTATGCCAATGATTAACGTCTTTAAGCAAACCTCTATGTTTAGGTAAAATCCCTATACACATATCTGTTATCAAAACATGCTGGGGATCTGGTGTTTTATATCTAATATAATTCAGTTGTTCAATTTGTTCCATTCGTTGGTTGAGTAATTCCTGGCTTTCAATTTGTTCCATTATATTAAATTTGTTATATCTTCCGGACACAACAAAATTCTAGTATTTAAAATTTACAAATAATGCATGTGAATACTTCAGTTTTCAAGTTTCAAATCATCCTCATCCATCATCGCATCATCCATATCCAAATCTGATATTGGTTTCGGTTTTTATTAACGACTGCGACTGGAAGAGGGCACTACTTTTCACTGTGTAAAACCAAGTGAAAACACATGAATATTGAAATAAAATATTTCAATTCCGAAAATATTTTCATGTAAAAAAAATTACTTGAACTTAAAAAGTTTTCAAGTATATACATATGAAATAAACACTCACAAAATTCGTTAACCAAACTTCTTGTCTTGTTATTGATTTTTATGTTGGTTCTATTGTACAACTACCACCAACCAAAGAAATGTTATGTTAGTGTTAGGCATATTTTTGACTAATCACCAATTGATGTTTTTAAATTTATAAAATAAAACTCTTGAAGTATGATAAGAAAAGTATGTATTTCCCGTATAAAAAATTAGGTAAGCCTATAAAATTCATAGCCGTTTAACATTCCTAATTTCTCAAAAATATTCAAAATAATAGTAAATATTGTATTCATGTAAAATTGCCCTGTCTGTAGATGACTTCCAGTTCCAGATGACACACTTGAAAGTTGTCAAAATTATTAAAATTGAGAAATTCTCATGTTTTTCAAATAAAAAATAACATTATATTACTCCATTTTCACCATAGAATGACAAAAATAAGTAGGTTGTTTGTACATATATTTATACCAGCTCAGTTGGATTAGAACAATAATAAATTTTAGGTTATTCACAAAAAAAACACTTATGGAAAATATTATGTTTTAGGTGAAGTGTGGAAACAGGAGTACTGAATGTTTTCTAAAGTCGCATTTGATAATAACTTAAGAAAATTGGAAGAAATATGCCAGCAGCTACTCTAGGTAGCATACCACATCCTAATAATGAAGACTGTGGCATTAGGGATGTTTGGGCACATAACCTGGAGGATGAATTCAGAACCATCAGACAAATAGGTAATATAAGCACCAACAAAGTATTCACTGTTATTATTTTATTGGGATTTGACTTCAATCTTCGTTTTTAGCTGTGTTTTGTCAATGTCTAAATTATTTTTGAAGATATTTTCTATGGCTTCCATTAGAACAATACTATGTAATGTATTTTTACCATTTTTTCTGTCCCTGTTAGTTCTTTACATTAATTGCTTATTTTTAAGCCAGAGGTTAAGCTGTTTTCTCTCAATTAGATTCTTCTTGAAATACTATATATGTCAGTTATTGTGTCAAATATTCTTGCATACCATTTCATTGGGAACTTGAATAATATCCTAAAAAGTTATATTTATTTGTTAAATGTAACTACACAGGCATCTTCTATTTTTTGTATGTTTTTGGCCAGAACATGAACACTATACCCCAGCTAATAATTATAAACTAAAAATAAAAAAAAATGAAATGGATCATACATGTGATAATTTTAGAGTAGTAGAGTAGAGTAAATTTTTATTTGCATAAATTTTAATCATAATTGAGCAAATAATGTCACATTATTAATTAGACATTAAAAAAATATATATTGACACCACACATTTAAAATATATTAACATTACAAATTCAATATACTGATCAAGGAGAATGATAGGCCAGGCACTCTACTACAGTATAGGTCTCAATGTCAACTAGGTGTTGAAAAATATTTCTTTTAAAAGCTCTGTAGTGTGTTTCCTGTTGAATGTCAGATGGTAGACTATTATAAAATTTAACACAGGCATACAAAGGACTTCTCTCTGTTATAGACAATCTGTGAAGTGACAAATTCAAATTAAGGCTTCTTGTATTATATTCATGATTGGGAAGCAGGTGATAAAACAAAGAAAATTTTTTAAAAAGAAAAATAATACATTCAAATATACAGATGGCTGAGAAAGTGAATATATTGAGTGATTTGAATCAGCTTTTATAGGATTCTCCCGCCTTTAGTCCTAAGATCACCCAGACTGCCTTTTTTTGGACCATAAAGACAGTTGAGCTATCTACTGCAGCACCGCAGAAGATTACTCTATATTGCATAACAGAATAATAGTTTGCATAATATACTGATAGTAAAATCCCTTCAGAGTAGTTAAGAATGTTATATATACATATTTAAGTTAAAGTTTTGTTTAAAATAATTATAATTAGTTAATATTAGGATTATGTTTAAAAAAAATGCCCTAGGCCTTAACAGTCTGATGTGCGTAAAAATAAATAAAAAATCCCTTGGTCTAGATAGCTCTTTCACTCTTAATGAGTAGCGGGCTCTATTCAATTTTTTTGTTGTATTTTGTATTTGTTCCCCCAATTCAAATTCTGGTCAATATCAAGACCAAGAAATTTAACTGATCTACCAGGTTTGGTGGTTGTTTGGTAATTTTGTCTAGAAACTGTTCTCATTACTGGCTGGTTCTAAATTAGACAAAAACTATTATCAGTATTAAGCAACAACTGATTTCCACTGAACCACTGTTCAGCCTTGCTTAGAATTTGTTCTGCCACTGTGAGGAGTGTTTCTAAAGTTTTTTCCCAGAAAAGCACATTTGAGTCATCAGCGAAATTTACAAGTTTTGAGGAACTACTAATCACCACATTCGGAAGGTCGTTTATGTAGACCAAAAAGAGAAAATGCTCCAAGACACTCCCCTGTGGTATGCCTAATTTTAAATTGATCAGTTCAGAGTAAACCTTACATCCCCTTTTCTCCAGGCATACCTTTTGCGACCTATCTATGAGAAATGATTTTATCCATTTTAATGCATTGTAATAAAAAAACATGGTCTAGTCTAGGCTATAGAAAGCCTCAGATAGGTCCATAAAAGCACTAGTGTTTTCATCTTTGCCTCTAGTTTTTCTAAAATTTTTGATATAAAATCATAAGTAGCTGTCTCAACAGATCTCCCTGTGAGAAAACCATGCTGTGAACTACTAAATAAGTTGTTTGTAGTAAAAAAGTTTTGTAGTCTGAAATATATTGCTTTTTCAAATATTTTTAAGAATGATGGAAGAAGGCTTATTGGTCTATAGTTCTCCATCTTAGTAACATCACCTTTTTTATGAAGTGGCTTGACAATTGAGAGTTTAAAATTTTGAGGAAATTTACCTTACCTGAAAGAAGCATTAACTATAAAAGAAAGAGGAAGAGAAATCTCTGATGAAACATATTTAATTAAGTTGGTTGATATTTCATCATAACCAGAGCTATGCTTGTTTTCTAAGTTATTTATTATGTGACTTATTTCTTTCTCTGAAACTGGAGTTAAAAACATGCAATGATTAGTTTGTTCGATATTAATTTAAAAAATTTTTACGTGCTTTATTTTCTTTACAGCTTCTGGCGCTGCATTTGCCATAAATTGATTCATTTCGTTAGAAAGCACCTGAGGGTCACCCTCCAAACAGAAATTACTTTGATTTTTGGAATTACCCTTAATCTCTTTTACCAATTGCCAAGCCATTTTACTTTTATTTTCGCTATTTTCAATTAATTCTTTATAACAATTTTTCCGAGATTGAGTGAGTAAAGAATTGTATTTGCATTTTTCTGTCCTGTAAATAACTTTTTTAATCAACATTATTGGTAAGCTCGGGCTTTTGAAACAAACAACTTTATTACCTTATCAAAGTTTGATAAAAGATGATTGCACAGTGCTAGAAGTACATCTTGCACACTTATACATTCAAGGAAACCAAATTGAGACTTTTCTATAATGTTGTGCTTTTTAATACACAAGAGAAGACATGTATGAAATGCCTTCTCATATATTTTTGAAAACACAGATAAAAGTGATAGGCCTCGATAGTTATCAAATTTTGATTTGTCACCTTTTTTATGTATAGGCACAACTAAAGCAGTATTTAGAATTTGAGGAAAAATCCCTTCTTGAAACGAAAGGTTTACTAGAAATGTTAATTGTTTATATATGTTATGAGATACATGTGATAACATAGAATATGGGATCTCATCCAGTCCAGCTAAGGATTTTTTTGAGATATCTTTAATTAGACTGTTTATTTCTTCATGACTAACACGATAAAGGAAAAGGGAATGTATAGGCAAAGAAAGATTCTTAGGATTATAGTCAGGTGAAGTTTGACTGATTAAATTTTTTACGGAATTCGAAAAATGTTGACTGAAATATTCAGCTATGTCATGAGGGTCATCCACAGAAATTCCTGTGTTTATTGATAGAAAAAGACTGTACTGATATCGTGTTTATTGATAGAAGAGCATTGAATGCATACTGATACATTGCCGAAATTCTAGATGGGTTTGTGGGCGAAAAGTTTATTTTTATGCAAGTCAATGCGTGGCCACATGTAGACAGGATGGTAACGCAGCACCTTGGTGTGCCTAGATTTGAACCCGATTGAGTATGTTTGAGACCAACTCAAATGAATAGTAAGAAACAGAATACCTGGTCCAATAAATCGTGAGCAACTTCAGTTGGCGCTCATGGAAGAATGGAAAACTTTTCCTCAAGACAACATCCAGAATTTAATTAATTTAATGGCAAGTCGAATGAGAGTGTAATTCAAAATAGAGGTGGTAATACAGAATATTAAAAATCACGACTTTATTGTAATTTTTATAGAGGAAACAGCAAAAATTATAATGTTAATTTTTGAAATTTTCTATTAAAATCTTTATTTTGGGAGAAGGTTTTTTTGACATTTTTTTACTTAAGAAATGGTTGCATACTGCTTTAGAACGAATTCTTTAAAGATTAGTACACAAACATCTAATGACAATCAATTTTTGTAAGTCTCCTAAAAATTAAAACATGCCAAGAATTTTAGGTGGCTTCTTTTTAATTAAGTGCGGTGTATTTATGTCTAAAAAAATGTATGCTGTACTTTTATTTTATTATAATAACTGATGTGTTTATCCATATTTGTTTTTCTAATTTATATTTTTCTTTTCAGTACAAAAATATCAGTATGTTGCTATGGACACAGAATTTCCTGGTGTAGTTGCAAGGCCTATTGGAGAATTTAGAAGTTCTGCAGATTACCAATACCAAATGCTGAGGTGCAATGTAGATTTATTGAGGATAATACAGCTTGGGCTGACGTTTCTTGATGATAACGGAAAAACTCCAGGTGGTGCCTATACTACATGGCAGTTCAACTTCAAATTTAACCTTCAGTATGTAAATTGAACTCTTTTAATATATAGTCATATAGTTTCTGATGTACTTCCTCATATAGGATAAAATAAATAAGCACAAACTTTTTATAACTTTAACAGCTTAAGGGGGTATGTTCACGCCGCAGTTAAAATGAGTGGTGTTTAAATAAACTAACGTTTAACAATTTCTTGAATAGATGGCAGCACGTGCATCATATTTTAATATTTTAATTTTCTCGAAATTTAATTATCTGAACAGCGACAGTGTTGCCAACAAGGCCAAGTACTGGAACTTGGAAATATAATATACGATCGGGAGAATCGGTATAGTTCGCTCTCGGTCGGCAGTCTTCTGCAATGTAAGTTGAAATTGCGCTATCGTATTATTTGATTTGAAGTTTCACAAATTCTAATTTTTGGATTGGATAATTGGATCATTCCATATCATTTTTTAATTTTTGTATCGTGTTGCGTTGAGGTTCATTTACCTTTGAAGTTAAATTATTGTTTTGTTTTTTTTTTGTTTTGTTTTTTTTTGTAAACATTTTAAATGGTAAATATTAGTTTTGTAAAAAACTAAATTTATTTCAAGTACAAAAAATTACTTATAATAAAAATATACACCTGTAAATTTCATAATTTATTAACCCATCAGAGGACGCTAAGGACTGATCAGTTCTTTGTAATTTTACATTTATCTTGGCAATAAGACTATTGAATTTATATTCATTTTCAGCCAGTAAACGAAAAGCTTCCGTTGCTAAATCAATTTTTTTTTTCATTTTAAACTTCACTCTGTAAAAATGTCATTAACCCATTTTAAAGTGTGTTTTTAAAGTTGTAACTTCTGCAGTTTTTCCAATATTTTCCATGGACACGAAAACATAAGATGCCATAGTCGAATCATATTTTCTGGCAGACATGACTTAATAAGAGGATACAATATCGCCGCTAACTTGTCAGCAGTTTTGTCTAAGGTCTCAAGTGAACGAAGTTGACTATCAATCATATCATTCTTCTTCTTCTTCAGATGCAAATCCACTAATGGATGTTAGCGATCACATTTTCCATTAATTCTCTATTTCTTGCAATATGTATCAGAGATTATATGTCGTTAATCCCTGTCCATTGCCTTATGTTTCGGAGCCAGGACATTTTCTTGCGTCCCATTCCTCTCTTGCCTTCAATTTTACCCTCGATTATAAGTTGGAGGAACTGGTATTTTTCATTTCGCATGATGTGACCTAGATACGCCGTTTTCCTTTTCTTGGTTTATTCTTTTAAGGACATCTATATTTGTGATTTTCGCTGTCCATGGTATTTTTAGGATACGGCGATAAAGCCACATTTCGAAAGCTTCCAATCTGTTTATATCCCTCGTTTTGAGTGTCCAGCCCTCTACGCCATATAGCAGCACTGACCATACGTAGCACTTAGTAAACCTTAGTCTCAGTTGAAGATCGAACTCTGAACAAGTCAGTACCTTCTTGAATTTTACAAAAGCTTGTCGAGCTTGCTCAATGCGACATTTTACTTCCCTGTCCGATGCCCAGTCTTCAAAAAGCCACGATCCCAGGTATTTAAATTTACTCACTCTTTCTATGGATTTACTATTCAGTGTTATGGTGGAGTTTTCAAGTGCATCCAAGTTTCTGGAGATGATCATGAATTTGGTCTTTCTGGTATTAATCTCTAATCCCATTCGCTTACTGTATTCTCCGATTATAGTGACAAGTTTTTGAAGATCGACTATGTTGTCACAAATTAAGACACCATCATCAGCATATCGTATGTTGTTGATCAATACTCCATTCACCTTGATTCTCATCTCTGCATCCTCCAAAGACTCTTGAAATATGGCTTCCGAATAAATGTTAAATAAAAGAGGGGAAAGCACACATCCCTGTCGAACGCCTCTTCTTATATGTATGGGCTTGGATATAGAATTGTCTATTTTTGGCTGTGCCGTTTGATGCCAGTACAAGTTTTCAATGCGTCTTATGCCTTTTTGGCCTATATCAACTTTCTTGAGAATCTGCATTAACTTGTGGTGTTGGACACGATCAAACGCTTTTTGGTAATCTTAAAAGCATAGGAACACATCCTTCCTCTGATCGTAACAATTTTGGACCAGCACCTGTGTTGCTACTATTGCTTCTCGTGTTCCTAAACCTTGCCTAAACCCGAACTGGGAATCACTGATGTCCCATTCACATTTTTTGTATAATCTTTGATGTAGTATTTTTAAGAATATCTTTAAAGTGTGACTCATCAGGCTAATGAGTCTGTGATCCTCACATCTTTTTGCATTGACTTTCTTGGGCAGGGGAATAAAGGTAGAGCGTAACCACTGTTGAGGATAGCAGTCAGTTTCATAAATTAAATTAAATATTTTGTGTAGTGCTGAAATTCCCCTTTCATCTAGTAATTTGAGTATTTCTGACGGGATCTCATCTGGTCCAGGTGCCTTATTGTTTTTTGAATTTAATATTGCTTTTTCTATCTCCTCTTTGGTGATTGAAGGGCCAGTCAGCTGGTCGTCTGTATAAACTTCACTCATGGGTCTTTCGTCATGGAAGAGCTCCTGGATATAATTTTCTCCTTTTCACCCAGCACTATCTGGTTATCCTGATTAACTATGGTAGTTGGTCTTCGTTTTCTGTATATTCCAGCAGTCTCCTTAAGCTTTTTATGTAAATTACGGTCGTCGTGCTGTCTTTGTAAATGTTCTAGATCGATACATTGTTTCTTAAGCCATTCATTTTTTGCTATTCTTATTTTTGCTTTTATTTGCCTGTTAATGTTTTCATACATATTGCTGCCATCTTGGTTATTCTTGTGTCTTCGTCGTTCTTCCATTAGTAATAGTATTTCTTCTGTCATCCATTTTTGCCTCTTGTTATTTCGTTTGTACCCTAAGTTATTTTTCATGATGTCTGTTACAGCACTTATTATTACAGCAGTAATCGTATTCCATGTTGGTGTTAGATCTTCGGTAATGTTTGTCGTTAATATTTGAATTTGTGCGTTTATTTCATTGCTTATTTCTGCTTGTATCACTAGGTCTTTCAGTTTATCCAGTGCTATCTGTTGTTGAGTTTCAGGCTTGTTCTTGCATGAAAGAGCGATCTTTATGACGGCCACTAATAGTACGTGGTCAGAAGGGACATCTGTTCCAGGGTATGTGCAAGCTCTTTTGACAGTTGTGCTGAATCTACCGTTTATAAGAATGAAGTCTATCTGGTTTCTTATTATGTTATGAGCTCTATCGGCTAGAGATTTCCAAGTATATGGGTGGAGTTGGAACCATGTGTTGGTAACTCTCATGTTTTCTTCTTGACAAAATTGTATAAGTCGGTCGCCCCTTTTGTTCCTTGTTCCAAGACCATAGGGTCCATCTATGTCTTCAAAGCTGCCCTTCCCTATTTTGGAATTAAAATCTCCCATAATTATGTTGACATCATGTTTCTTTGTCAATTTAAGTAGTTCTTTGATTTCACTATAAAAGTTTACCACTACTTCATCTGATGCGTCTGTAGTTGGTGCATAAACCTGTATGATGTTGAGATTATTTGGCTTCGCTTCAAGTTTTACTAAGGCTGTGCGGTCGGAATATGGTACAAACTCTGTGACAGCTCTCACCAATCTTTTAGTTATCATAATCCCGACACCTTTTCTATGATCGCGGTCATCATTGCCTGAGTAAAAGAATGTTCCGCTTTCTGTAGTGCATTTACCGGAACCAGGCCACCAGGTTTCTGAGATCCCAAGGATATCTAGATCTAATCTGCTCATTTTTCATTTCAAGGCAAAATTTTGCCTTGGTTTTACCTTTATTTACCTTTATAGTCGTACTTGTTAAATCACAATATCGAGTAATAAAAAAAGGGGTCGATGGTCAGAAGTTATATCGGCAGCTGTTATATGGGCAATCAATTGAAAATTTTGGATTATTGATAAGAAGAGAATTATTTGTAAGGTATGCTTTAGGTCAAGCTGATGTGAAAGAGATTTCATGTGCAGAAATTTCTGTGTGGTGTTTTGTCTACAACTTCCTGTTCCTTTCTATTTTAATCAATGTGAATTGAACTACCGATTTGTTTGCTGTCGTTGAGATCGTCAAATTAAGTATCTGTACGGTAATATTTTTCCTTTTATGTACTGTTTTGTGAATTTATTCCAGTTATTAGTTTCGGTTTTATAATTAATTTTTCATAAGTTGATTTTTGTGAGTGTAAGAGAGAATCTTTCTGTGCAATATGAGTGGAAAGCGAAAGAGAGTAATTCCACCTTTGGAAACAAAAGTGAATACAATTAAGAGGTTGGACAAGGGTGAATCAATAAAGAAGGTTTCTTTAGATTTAGATGTCGGAGAAGTAACTGTTGGATATTGGAAGCGTAAGCCGAATGAAATCGAACAGTGGGTAAACCGAAGTGTGAGTGGCGGTAGTGGATTGGTCCAAAAAGCTTTGTTGTTGTTGGACAACGCACGATCCCACCCATATGTGAGGGAATTGATTCGTGGTGACATACAAGCTGTGTTCCTTCCACCCCATGTAACATCTCTCATCCAACCCTAGACCAAAACGTTCGGCGGAAGCTTCTTCAGGTACTATCTATCTATCTATCTAATCAGCCTTAGACGCCCACTCTTGGGCATAGGCCTCCCCTGTTAATCCCCATTGGTCTCTATTTTGGGCGATCTACATCCAGTCCTTTCCTGCCTTTCTCTTAAGACCGTCAGTCCATCTCATCTGTGGTCTTCCTCTTTTTCTTTTCTTTTCCCATGGTCTCCAGTGTAGAATTCGCTTATTCCATCTTTCATCTTTTTGCCGGAGAGTGTGACCGGCGAAGTTCCATTTAAGTTTTGCAACCTGTCTTGATACATCGTTCACCTTTGTTTTTTCTCTGATCCATGAGTTTCTTTTCCTGTCTTTAAGACCGATACCCAGCATCTGTCTTTCCATTGCTCTTTGTTTTGTAATTGGTCTTCTTGGTTTGTCATAGTCTTAGTTTTACTATAGTTCATCTCTAGACCTATCTCTGTCGCTTTTCTATCTTGTTTGTCAACCATCTTCTGTAACTCTTCCTTCTTATCTATTATCAGGACTATATCGTCTGCATATCTCAAGTTACTCTGCATATCTTCAGCCACTGCTAACTATAAACTGGATGAAGGGCTGACTGTAATTGAGGCATTGAAGAAGATCACGGTTAAAGATGTTTGCTATTGGATTGCATCTGCCTGGGACGACGTAAAAATGTCCACTACTCAGAAGTTGTGGAAAAAATTATTTAAGATAGACAACAAAACACAAGACGTTCAAAATGAAACTGATGACTGTAAAGTTGATTCTATAGCCCACCTAGCCAATCAATTACCAGTAGAACAAACAATCGTAAACCAAGACATCATCGATTGGAGGAATCTAGATGAAGAAGTGGAACTGACAGATGATACAATTGCCAATCTAGGTCTAAACGTCACCCATGAAGAAGAAGAAGAAGATACAGATGGGATAACTCAAAAGATTTCTCATTCCGAAGGATTAAGTCCCTTGAAGCAGCCCTCGTATATATTGAGCAACAAGAAGAATCAACACCATTAGACGTCCTTCATTTTCAACGTTGGCGCAACATCGCCGCCCCAAAAAGAGGAATGAAGTTGAAACAAAAATCAATCAAAGACTTTTTAAAACATTTATAAATTAATTTTTTTTATCTTTTATACTACTTTTATATCAGTTTTTAGTTATTAAAATAAACACATTAATCATTATTAACATAGGTACACATTTTTCTAATAACCAATCTCAGTGACAGAGTTCTTTCGGTATCCGAGGTAGTCACGGTCCCAATTACCTCAGATAATCGCAAGTCTACTGTACAAAAAGCTTAATTTTGTATCAAATTACACAAGTGTGATTTTATTTTAATACAGTTTCCCAAATTCGACTAACTGTATCTATGCATACTATGCAATTCTAATATTATTATTAATATGAAAGATGATACTACATTCCCAGACGTCATAAATTTTAATTGCCTTACACTTACACCAGCTGAGCAATCAGCTGGATGTGCTGATTAGGGATTTTTGTTACTTGACCTTGTATACACAAAAGGTTCATTCATTTGGAGGTATTTTATTACTCATATTACAGGCGACAAGTCTGAATTATTTATCTACCCAAAAATATTTATTTCAAACTGAAAAGAAATTTGCAATTGTTTGAAAAACAGGTAAATAATGATCAAAAAGGGATTATGGTAATTGGATCGACTATTTATGTATAAAAACAGTATAAGAAATCTAAAATATATAACATTAATTATTATTAATAATATATTTATAATAATTATTATAATATTATAATATATAATAACAATTTTTTCATATCGAATGTCAACAGAGGAAGTTTTTTCCTCAGAAAATTTCAGGTTTTCATCTCGTTTCTAATTATGACTCAAGTAAATATTAAAGTAAATATCAATAATCTTATTTTCTTCCGGAAATTAATCGACAAAATTTAATCGATCATTACATAATATTGTTTTGTCTATAAAAATTAAATTTGTTAAAAATTTAATAAAACGAATTGTTTTTATGTTTATATATTATGTAAAAACCAGTATAATCCCGCAGTAAACTTTACTGACCATAGTTTGACTTTCAACCACGATTATATAACGTCAGGGTGCCAAAAAAAAAAAATGGTATACTTGTATATTTAAGACATTGTTCCCTTATACAATCATGATTGAACAAAGTCAAACGAAGCCACAATATTAACTACTGGGAAGGGCCGCCTTGCTAACAAAACCACGTGATTCGTTACTATAGTTACTGTATAACTCATAGACAATTGGAATAACCACAAAACTAGTTTTCAATGTTTTGCAGATTTTTCTTAAATTCGGCAAATGCGCATCTATCGCTATTTAATACATCAGTGCTGCCTTCTACTAAATGACACGTGAACTTATTTTCTCATCTGTTAAGTGATAGCTGAACTAATTTCTCACTATCAAAATGCCAACTTATTACAGTAACATCAACAAAATCCCTAGTTTGCAGCTTTTAATTATAATTTTATCTTTAGGTACAGTTAATTTAAAAATTACGGCAGTATGGATAACAAACATTTGCTAAAAATAAAGGTTTTTGGATAGTTAATCATTTAACGTAGTTATTTTGCACCTAAGTTCAATAATTATTTCACAATACCAATTTTTAGGCACGTTACCACGTAAGTTATGACATGGATGCATTTAAGTACAGTTATGAAAAAAATACTGCTGTTTTTGAAAATGTTAACTAGATATCATTAAAATAGAAAGTTTACAGTTTACGTACATAATCATAACTTGAAGATCTGTTTTGAAATAGTGACGATAACTGTACCTAAAAAGTATATAAATTTTAACATTGTGACATACCACCTTAATACATCCAATAAAATATAGACAGAATCATTCTGTCTCCGGCTTCTATATAACATGTAGCTTCTCCTTTTAAAAATTTTAAAGTGTTTGTTTGTCTTTGTGTATTGTATTGTCATGTCCAAATTTACATGTATGACATTCTGCTCACGTTGGATAGGCCACAACTGACGAAATGCCCCTGAAGATGATCTATTGATCGAAAGTACTTGGGCAAGATTTAATTAATTACTGTGTTCGATAGTTGCCTTGTATACCATCAAAGTTTAAAAAAATAATTATATTAAAAACATATGTGTACAACTAGAGGAACATGCTGACGGCCAAGAATTTAGAGAACTTTTCTCAAAAGTCAAGTATCTAGCTAGAGAATTCAAACAGCAAACACAGATCATCAAAGATAATAGTGGAAATATCATAACAAACCCAGACGGTATCGCAGAGGTGTGGAAACTATATTGCGCAATACTATTCTCTAACAACGACCTAGACAATAATACAGAGAAAAGAATTTATGAAAAAGAACCTCAAATATTGAAATCAGAAATTGAGGCGGAAATTAAAAAGCTAAAATCCAGAAAAGCAGAAGGAGAAGATGGAATATTAGCTGAAACGGTCAAAGAAATGGGAGAATTAGGGACGGAAATAATGCTTCGAATTACTGCACAGTAGCATTGATATCACACGCGAGCAAAATACTTCTAACCATCATCAATGAAAGACTAAAATCATTTCTCTTACCATAAATTCCCCAAGAACAATGCGAATTCGTCAAAGGTAGGGGAACAAGGGAACATATTCTTAATATTTGTCAAATTGAAAAATCTAGAGAGTTTAACATAGAAACATATTTATGCTTTGTTGACAAGTCCAAAGATTCCATTCCAATATTCCAGAACATCTAATCTATTTATTACAAAAAAAACTATATGTAAATAATACTGCTAATGTAAGAGTTAATGATGTTCTTTCGAAAAACTTCAAATTAAAATCTGGAGTTCGACAGGGATACATAATATACCTTATTCTATAGTGAACATATTATGCGTCAAGTTTTTGAGGAATGACAAGATGGGGCAACGATAAGAGGAAGAAAAATCAAAAACCTACGTTATGCTGATGACACTGTTATATTGGCGTCATCACCAGAAGAACTGGAATAAATTATGAATAGGCTAGACACGGTGAGTACGGAATATGGTTTGAAAATAAATATGCAGGAAACCAAAGTGATGATTATCGATAGAATCAGAAACAACCAAGCAGAGATAAGAAACATGGCAGGTTACGAAGTGGTCAGGCAATTTAATTACTTGGGCTCGGTTATTACTAACAGTGGACGGTGCGAAGACGAGATCCGTCGACGCATGACCATGGCCAGATCGGCAAAAGCCAAACTCACAAAAATTTGGAAGAACACTGACATCACAAAAAACACAAAATTACGCCTTTTTCGAGCATTGATATTTCCTATCGCCACCTATGCTTCAGAAACTTGGACAATAAAAAAAGCCGATTCAAAGCGTATACTGGCATTTGAAATGTAGGTCTACCGTAGAATGTTGCGCATACCATGGACCGCCATCGCACAAATAACTCAATTCTAGCAGCACTTAACATAAAAACTAGATTCATCACAACATCAACCAAAATATACTGAGATATTTTGGACATATAACTAGAAAAAGAGAGCGCAAAAAAAGATCTCCAGTACGATGGTCAGACCAAATAAAGGAGATGACAGGAGATTACCCTGGTTACTCATTCTCCTAAGCAAAACAACACGCACAGGAGAGAGATAATTGGACATAGTTAAACAAATTACATGACGCCACTACATCCTTACAAAGGAGAAAATATTGAGGAGTAGATTAAAGAGTAGAGTAGAGTAAATTTTTATTTGCATACATTTTTAAACATAAGTGAGCAAATAACGTCACATTATTACTTACAGATTAAAAAAATATATATTGGCATCACACATTTAAAATATATTAACATTACAAATTAAATATGCTGATCAAGGAGAAGGATAGGCCAGGTACTCCGCCACAGTATAGGGCTTAATGTCAACTAGGTGTTGAAAAACCTTTCTTTTAAAAGCTCTATAGTGTGTTTCCTGTTTAATGTCAGATGGTAGACTATTATAAAATTTAACACACGCATACAAAGGAATCCCTCTGTTATAGACAATCTATGAAGTGGCAAATTCAAATTAAGGCTTCTTGCATTATATTCATGATTGGGAAGCAGGTGATAAAACAAAGAAAAACTTTTAAAAAGGAACATAATACATTCAAATATATAGATGGCTGAGATAGTGAGAATATTGAGTGACTGGAATCGGCCTCTACAGGATTCTCCCGCCTTTAGTCCTAAGATCACTTGGACTATAAAGACAGTTGAACTATCTACTGCAGCACCCCAGAAGATTACTTCATATCGCATAACAGAATAAAAGTTTGCATAATATACTGATAGTAAAATCCCCTGGTCTAGATAGCTCTTTAACACTCTTAATGAGTAGCAGGCTGTATTCAGTTTTTTTGTTGTATTTTGTATTTGTTCCCCCCAATTCAGATTCTGGTCAATATGAATACCAAGAAATTTAACTGATCTAGCAGGTTCCGTGTTTTCTGATAGAAAATTAATTGTATCTGGAAACTGCTCTCGTGACTGGCTGGTTCTAAAGTAGACAAAAACTGTCTTATTAGTATTAAGCAACAACCGATTTCCACTAAACCACTGTTCAGCCTTGCTTAGAATTTGCTCTGCCACTGTGAGGAGTGTTTCTAAAGTTTTTTCCCAGAAAAGCCTATTTGAGTCATCAGCGAAATTTACAAGGTTTGAGGAACTACTAACTACCGCATTTGGAAGGTCGTTTATGTAGACCAAAAAGAGAAAAGGCCCCAGAACACTCCCCTGTGGTATACCTAATTTTAAATTGATCGGTTCAGAGTAAACCTTACATCCCCTTTTCTCCAGGCATACCTTTTGCGACCTATCTGTGAGAAATGATTTTATCCATTTTAATGCTGGTCCCAGTATTCCATAAAGATGTAATTTTTGTAATAAAAGAACATGATGTAGGCTATCAAAAGCCTTAGATAGGTCCAAAAAAGCACCTAGTGTTTTCATCTTTGCCTCCAGTTTTTCTAAAATTTTTGATATAAAATCATAGGTAGCTGTCACAACAGATCTCCCTGCAAGAAAACCATGCTGAAAACTACTAAATAAGTTGTTTGTAGTAAAAAAGTTTTGTAGTCTGAAATATATTGCTTTTTCAAATATTTTTGAGAATGATGGAAGAAGGCTTATTGGTCTATAGTTCTCCATCTTAGTAACATCACCTTTTTTATGAAGTGGCTTGACAATTGCCAGTTTTAAATTTTGAGGAAATTTACCTTGCCTGAAAGAAGCATTAACTATAAAAGAAAGAATCTCTGATTAAACATATTTAATTAAGTTGGTTGATATTTCATCATAACCAGAGCTATGGTTGTTTTTTAAGTTATTTATTATGCGACTTATTTCTTTCTCTGAAACTGGAGTTAAAAACATGCAATGATTAGCTTGTTCGATATTAATTTGAAAAATTTTTACATGCTTTATTTTCTTTACAGCTTCTGGCGCTGCATTTGCCATAAATTGATTTATTTCGTTAGAAAGCACCTGAGAGTCACCCTCCATACCTAAATTACCTTGATTTCTGGAATTACCCTTAATCTCTTTTACCAATTGCCAAGCCATTTTAGTTTTATTTTAGCTATTTTCAATTCGTTCTTTATAACAATTTTTCCGAGATTGATTGAGTAAAGAATTGTATTTGCGTTTTTCTGTCCTATAAATATCTTTATGCTCAACATTATTGGTAGACAGTGTAAACAAAACATCAAGCCTAGATTTACAACGTTTTATATCATCATTTTTAAACTTTTGTTTTGTGTGTGTTTTTTTTTATTTGCTGTATTTATCTCTTTGAGTGGAAAACATTATATAAAAATTTTCTGAACTATACTTATCTAGGCTAGCCGGTCCGGAGGAGGACTAGGAGGACTAGCTGATCCGTCGAACTTCGTACTGCCTTAAAATTAAATAAATAATGTGTCAAATCTCAAACGTCAAATAATTTTTCGAGTCTGTTAAGTAACAGAAATCTCTGGGTAATGAAATGAATCCAGTCGAGGTGTCAATAGCGTGTCAATAGAGTGTCAATTTCCAATATCTAACAACTGCTTCGTAAACATAATTGCACTTTGTTCTTAATGCAAATTGAGTGATGTTAAGCATGCGTTTAGTTCTTCCGCAGCGGTTAATTGGGGAATAATTATTAAATAAGGGACAGTCTGACAATAGAATCATAGCTCCTCCAAAAATGTTTTTAATTATCAAGAATATCGTTTAAAGTTCTGTCCAGTGTCTAAATGACCAGAATTGTGGGCCAAGATACATTCGCCCCAAACGATTACTTTGCATAACTGTAAAATCTTCGTCATTGCACACCTTTTTGGCAATAATGCAATCTGGTTGGATAGTGCAATATTTCATTGATTTGTATGTTTAATGATAATTTCAAGTCAAAATGTGCAGTTCATCCGCCTTCTAATAAAGTTGTTGATTTGAATCATTTTTGAAATAGGTCATCAAACTTATTTACATTCAATTTTGACTTTTCCAGCACCTAAATATCTGCTGGATTGTGTTATGTATAATATATACATAAAAGCATATAAGTATAAACAATATATTTGTTTCAGGGAAGACATGTATGCACAGGATAGTATAGACCTCCTGCAAAATTCTGGAATTCAGTTTAAGAAACATGAGGATGAAGGTATTGAACCTCTTGAATTTGCGGAATTGCTTATGTCATCTGGTATTGTCCTGGTGGAAAATATAAAATGGCTGTCCTTCCATTCTGGTTACGATTTTGGCTACCTGATAAAACTGTTAACGGACAACAACTTACCTCAAGACGAAACAGAATTCTTCGATTTGTTAAAATTATATTTTCCTACCATATATGATGTAAAGGTAAGCTGAATTAATATTTTTGGGCATTTTAGTTTCTTAAATTAGTCGTTTATTTAACTTTAAACTTATTTCGATAGCTAGTTAGCTTGTATCACTTTTTGCTATAAGCTCACTTTATCTTTTAGTACCTTATGAAATCGTGCAAAAATCTTAAAGGAGGATTACAAGAAGTGGCAGAACAACTAGAACTTGAAAGGATTGGACCACAACATCAAGCAGGTTCGGATTCTCTTCTGACAGGAATGGCATTTTTCAAGATGAAAGAGGTAATGCTTTCAAATTTTGCTTTTATAATCAACTTTGGAATGTCTCTTGTTGTCATCATAGTACAGGTTTTAAAATAATGTTTTTCATGTTTTTAGTAGATAGATATATCTATCAACAGTTATCAACTAAATATGCTTAGACACAACAGTTACAATTATAGTAATTATGACAATAAACAAAACATGTTAAACAAAAAAAATATAGATTTAACACTTTCGCTACTATGTGTACCAAAACGGTACACACTTGAGTTTTATGAATAGACTATGTGTCCATATATGGTTACAAGTTTTGGCTGGGTTCTAACACATGTGTGCACACTTTCCATTGAAATATATACAGTGTAGGTAAAATTTTATGGTCGGTATGGTAAAACTTAACAGGATATCTAACACAGATATAAAATCATATTTTCAGCGAATAGACAAAGATAACAATCATATTCCCCCTTGGTCTCCCCTCCATAAATCTTCTTGACGCCCATTTTGCCTGTTAGTGAGACGATTAGTTCCGATCAGAGATATTTTACATATTCTGTGGTTCCGATCCTCATAAAGCTAAGAAGCTAGAGGTGGGTCCTTTAGTTTTTTAAATTTTTATCGGAACCGTTTTTCGTAAACTGTAACTAGTTGATTGTTTACCAGTATTCAAATTAGCGAGTACACAAACATATTGGCTATTATCGTTTATGTGTATAAGTATTAAAGTGAAAGAAACTAACGAAGAATATATTTATTATAACTTTAAAAATAAATTAAACAATACAAATAGTACTTACATTTACATGGACTTAAGTCATCTTTATCAGTTTCTTTTTCTTGTACTAGTCAATTTTCAATAGTATAATCTTCTTTTTCTTTTTTTTTATAGAAGTAACCAGTTTCAACCATCAACTAGTTGATTTTAACGAATTTAACCGAAAATTTAGAGTTTAACACGGTTTAATTAGACTGCTGCCATTTTTCTGGAAACCATAATTCAGAAAACATCGCTTTTAAAATTAGTGAAATTATTATTCAGTGGGGTCTAAAACAAAAAGTAAATTTTGCAGTAACTGATAATGCCTCAAATATGGTCATAGCTATTAAATATGTTTTGGAATTAAAACATTTAAATTGTTTTGTTCATACGTTAAATTTATTGATGGAGGACGCACTTAAATGCTGTCGTGTACAAATAGATAAAATAAAAAGTCTTTTTTTTCGACAATTCGGCAAAAAACACATTTCAAAAAAGTACCTTATCTTCAGAAACGCTTTTAAAGTATCAATTACAACATAACAAAGATCCCAAACGGCCAATCCAAGACGTGGACACTAGGTAGAACTTCACCTATTACATGTTAGAAAGAATGACGGAGTTAGAAGAGGCAATCCGTTCCACATTGGTATCAGTTAATACAGACTTAGACCAAATCTAAATAATGAAGACTGGATTATTTTTTCGTAATTGTCCTAAATTTTACGGCCTTTTAAAGAAATAACAAGTACAATGAGTGGCCAAAAATACTTGAATGATAGTTCAGTGATTGTTCTGGTACGCTGCCTGCAAAAATCTTGCAATAAAATTTTAGCAAACAGTAACCTTACATCCATAGTTAGTATCCGACGTAGTACGGGTTTTTATTACTAATTACGGGATAATTACTAATCTCGGGTTTAGCAAAAAGATTTAGAGGGATAGAATACAGTGGCATATTGTCATTATGTACGTTTATGGATTCACGATTTAAAGTGCAGGGATTTTCTGATAAAAATGACGCTAAAAAAACAAAAGAAAGAGTTAAGAAGCTGGTTATTTCTATAATTAAAGAACAAGAAGATTGTACTATTGAAAATCAACCAGTATAAGAAAAAGAAACCGATAAAGATGACTTAAGTCCATGGTGTATTTTTGATCAATTAATTGGACGTGACTCATCTAAACGTACACCTGTAGCGAGAGTCCATTACAATGGTGGAAAAACCATCGCCATGTATCTCCTAACTTAACCACTATATTCATAAAGTATTGTAAATGTGAACACATGTTCAAAATCAGGTTTAATTTTAAATAAAAGAAAAACACAATTAATAAGAAGTAAAGTAAAAAAACTTATGTTTTTAAATGTCAATTTAGACGATTCGTGATTTAATAATAACGTGTAATGTAAACGTAGGTACGATTTACTATTTGTATTGTTTAGTTTAGTTTTCAAGTTATAATAAAATATTTTATTAGTTTCCTTCACTTCAATAAATATACAGATAAACGATAATAGCCATTATGTTTGTTTATGTAGGTAGTTTCTTACTTGAAACTACTATTAAAAAATCATAGTTACTTGTTTACGAAATTCGGTTTTGCGACGTCAATGACCCACCTCTATTCGTAAATACCTGTGTACGTTTTGATTCGGTGAGTTGACCACGCGACACGCCACGTTGGCAAATAGTTTTGTACGAAGCTTTTTTATTTATATGCAGTTTAATATTTTTATTGGAAATAAGGCATAATGTCACTTTAAAATAAGCTTATTTTGATGTTTAGATTTTTAATTCGGAAATAGTTTTTAAAATACCAAACATTAATAAATTTTATTTATATAAAACGATTTCCGAAGTATAAATCAAAATGTTATATTACACTTATTGTAAAGTAAAATTGTGGCATATTCCCAATAAAAAACAGTAAGCTGCCATTTAAATCCATTTCGCCCAAATTTCATTATCTTGGAGCATTGTTCAAATACGAAAAAAACAACAGGTCAAATAAAACCAATAAGTTTGGCAACGTTGAATTTCCCCTTTTTATTATATCCACTCCATATCCACTCATTTATGTTCGGTGATATAAAAGGCGGACACCTAATATATCTCTCTCTTTTTAAACAGTTGTTTCTCACTCCATCTCATGTAAGGTCCATACCGACCATAAACTTTTACCTATACTGTATGTAGTTCAAATGTTTTAGGCTGTAACTAAAAGTTATCAACTTAGTTCAGCCGATTATAGATGACGCCATAATGTACAAAATTTAATATTAATTATTTTGACGATAAATTGTTGTGTATCAGTCACAATAAGTCAGTGTCAGCTACTGTTGTTACACAGTTACATTTGATACAAAATGAATTCTAGAGGTTTAAGTGAAGCTGAGCTGCAACAAATAATAGACGAATTGAGTGAAGTTATCCACCCCCTACCCATCCTAAGGATGGGTAGGGGGTGAAAGTGCTTTTGGAAAACGAAACTACACTTCAAAATTTAGTCCGAGTTTCAACAGAGAGCATGGAGTCCCATAAGTTTAAATCCGGTGAATTATTTAACGGTTGCGCTAAACTCGTAGTGTTAAATGTGTTGTGTTTTTTACAAAATACGGAACAACTTAATGTAAGTGCTGCTGTAAGACGTACTTCGTTGATGACTGGTGTTAGCGAAAGAAGCATTTACAATTTCAAAAAAGAAAAAGAACAGAGTGGAACGTTGAAATCGCCAAAAAAACGTAAAAACCGAGTGTGTCAATCAAATTCTAGAATATTCACATATTTCAAAAAAGAAAAAGAACAGAGTGGAACGTAGAAATCGCCAAAAAAAACGTAAAAACCGAGAGTGTCAATCAAATTCTAGAATATTCACATATGACGGGGGTGTAAAAAGTATTCTACGGAGAATTGTTCATTGTGAATTTTTCATGAAAAATTTGCCGCCATTCTTAAAGCATATACATAACTTCATACAAGGTAATGAGAATATACAGCCGTTGTCTCTTTCTACTTTATACAGACTTCTGAAAGGTATTGGATTTGTTTATCGGAAACGTGGCCAAAGAAGCATCATGGTGGAGCGAGAGGATATTATTCATTGGCGTCATAATTATTTGAGAACTGTACGACGTTTGCGAAAAGACCATTGCAATATCATATATTTGGACGAATCGTGGGCTAATAATTACGAATGGTGCGATACTACGATACAAAACAGTCGTGATGCTTTTCTCAAAGGTTTAAGTACTGGCTTAAAAGCACCTACTAAACGAGGTCCACGATATGTTTTATTGCATGCAGGTTTTTCAGGAGGTACACAGCGTGTTTTTCTGGCAAAGAAAAATGATGGCGACTATCACGATGAAATGGATGCCGCATATTTTGAGTCGTGGTTTAAGGAGACATTAATATCAAATTTACCAAATAATGGTCGCAGGAATGTCATTGTAATGGACAATGCATCGTACCACTCCCGTAAAGAGAGGTTCCCTAACAATTCCTGGAATAAAGCTGCAATCAAGGAATATCTAGTGGAAAAAGACATTTTTTTCGAGGAGTGTTATTTGAAATCCGAGCTATTAGAAGCAGCGCGTGCTTTTAAAGATCAATACGATAAGTATCATCTTGATGAGTATGCTTCACAACATAATGTTTATATTTTAAGGCTTCCTCCATATCACTGCGAATTGAATCCTATAGAAATGGTGTGGAATCAAGTTAAGCGATATGTAGGTACCCATAATACCACTTTTAAAAACGACGAGGTACGCCAGTTGATCGACGACGGTTTCGCAAGCGTCACAAAGCAAAATTGGCGCAATTATGTCACTCATGTTGTTGAGAAAACGGAAACTGACATGTGGACTGCGGACAACCTGCAAGATGACGTAGACCAATTGATAATACACGCGAACACAGGGGAGAGTAGCGAAAACGAATCCGATATCTCGGATGTAGAGGACGACGTTAGTATAATTAATTGAATATCTGTGAGTAACCTCGATTATTTTACACTGTATAACCAATAAAATGCATTTACTAGTCCAATCAGAGTATGGGCGTTTCGGATATTGGGCTGGTTGCACGGAAATCGAGTTCCCGGAGGTTCCACCCTGTATATTTATAGCTATCAAGAAATGTAACTTAAAATATATTTGTTAGTTTAATAAAGTATAAATATAATATCATGTTAAATAACTTACACTATAAACCTTATACCTGCTCATCTGGTCAAGTGTGGGCAAGGAAAACCATTATCCCATATGGAATAACACAAGGTTTTGCTGAAAACTACCAGGTTGCTATGACAAGGAACTAGGTAAACTTATGTTGTGTATAAAAAATGCGAGACTGCATTATGTTTTAACAAGGACAAAAAGTGCACTTCAGATTTCCACAAAAAAAAATTTCATAGTAGGTATTAAAATTTCGCAGTGATTCAAGTGCGCAACTTGTTTTTTTAATAACATCGCCGGGATTAAAAAATGTGCAAAGCTTTTTCGATATTCCCGTTCCTGATAATTTTTCACATATTTACAAAAGAAAAAGTTTTTCTTGGATATTGGGCTGGGTGCACGGAAATCGAGTTACCGGAGGTTCCACCCGGTATATTTATAGCTATCAAGAAATATAATTTAAAATACATTTGTTAGTTTAATAAAGTATACAGTTTTATAATAAAATTCTCGCTAAAAACTTAAGGTCTTTTTATTCAAATTCATGCCTCTGATTTGGCTACTTGAAGGCAATTATTTTATCAATATATTATTTTATAATAAATAACAGAGCCCGGCGTAGAGATCTGGGTACGGTTCTGTGACTACCACTTGGACCTGTTTGTATCGCCAAGTAGTGATGTAACAAATGTCATTTTTTAAACATTCGCGAATGCGAATATATGCCACCGACATTCGCGAATGCGAATATTCAGTTTTTTTTAATTTGGCAATTTTAATTATATCCGGCACTGCCGGCAGTCTCATTTGCGCGAGGTGTGTAGGCAATTGGAAAAAGTCTGTCATTTTTAACTGCTTTAAACTGTCCAGTATCATTCTATCATATTTGCTAAAGTAAAGATGTGAAACAGTTGTATTTATTGTAAAGAAGTTTATTGTAGGCGGTTAAGTTTATTGAGGGGTCGTTTAAAAAGGTATTTATTTATAGTCATGTCCGGGTCAAAAACGTAGAAAGCACGTTTTTCGATCTTATTTTCTCTTGTTATATTCAAATTTGACTTGTTATAGAGAGAAAGTTATAGCAGAAAACTAAGTTCTCTGGTTATAGTTCCAATAAAAATTTCACGGGACACAAGTCACTCCACTTGCCCTACTCTGCTCGTGCACAAATACAAGTGAATTTTTAGTTAAAGTGTGATTAGCGATTTATTACTATGAGTAAATCAAATTATAGTGAAATATGGACTTATTTTTCACTTTTCGATACTGAACGAGCTAAATGCAGGCTGTGTAATATTCGCAAAACATTCGCACAAATTTTGCGAATGCAAATGCGAATATGCAAAAATATGCGAATATTCGCGAATGCGAATATTCGTTACATTACTATCGCCAAGCACAAGGCGTGAAATCCGGCAATTGTGCATTCCTATATTAGCCGTACTGCACTCTCGGTGTGACATTTTCTATAGTAGGACCACCATTAGTAAAACCTGAAAGTATATTTTAGTTTTCACTTCCCTAATGTAAGTAGGTTGGTATAGGTTTGTTAGTTTGCCAGGAACAAAGAGTTCCAGATTACAGCCTACAAATTTCAGAAACAGTTATCATTGAACAATCGATCTCCCTTAAATTTTTGAATGGGGTTAAAATAATCACTTTAATATTTATATAATTTCTTCTTGCAGATGTTCTTCGAAGACACCATAGACGACTCCAAATTCTCGGGCCATCTCTACGGTCTCGGCACCTCTTTCGCAGTAAACGGAACTGCCAACAACTACTCGAACGACAACGGAGATACCACAAACTCTTCATGAAACTTACTGGTCGTCTGTCTCATAAAATTACTAAAGCTAAAGTGGAAAACACTAATGTGACCCGTTTCTTCAACAAAATATATGAATTCGTATTGGACTATGTTGTCGTGATAGATTTTAGGTTTTTTTATTTTTAAAATTAAGTTTTTAAACCCATACTTTTTGAAAAAAAACTAAAATTAGTTATTTAATAAAACAATAAATCTTTTATAGTGTTTTTATCAGATTTTTGGGGGTTGTAAGGAGGTAGTAGAATAGAATAGAATAGAATATGAAATAGAAGTGAAATAGAATATGCAGTTAGAACCACAAAGATGCATAAAGCAACAGGTCCAGATGAAATTAATATAGAAGCAATAAAACTACTAGACGAGGAGAATATCGAAATCTTGGTAAGGCTGTTCAATAGAATTTATGATACTGGTTACATTCCGCGAGAATGGCTGCAGTCATCCTTTGTGATGATCCCAAAACAGCTAATGCCACAAAATGCAATGAACACCGCTTAATCAGTTTAATGAGTCACTTGTTGAAACTCTTCCTTAGGATATTATACTCAAGAATGTACAAGATACTAAAAGAACTTAGCGGGTCAACACAATTCGGTTTTAAGGGAGGACTAGGAACAAGAGAGGCAATTTTATGTTTGAACACCTTAATACAAAACTGCTTAGATCAACGAAAAGATGTCTACCTCACCTTCATCGACTACGAGAAGGCATTTGACAATGTTTAACATGATATCATGATGGAACTACTACATAGGGCTAACATTGTCCAGAAGGAGATCAGAATTATTCAGAATCTATACTGGAACCAAAGGCAAAGGTGAGGATTGATCAAGACCAATATACGGATGAATTTGAAATCCGGAAAGGTGTCCGCCAAGGCTGCATACTCTCTCCGATGCTTTTTAATTTATATGTTGAAAATATATTTGCGGAAGCATTAGAAGATACGGAATTAGGCATTAAGGTGAACGGCATACCAATTAGCAACCTACGCTATGCGGACGACACAGTGATTATAACTGATAATTTGGAAGATCAGCAGTTATTACTTGATAGGGTGAATAGCATAAGTAAAAAATATGGCCTCAAAATCAACATTTTGAAAACGAAATATATGGTCATTAGCAGAAACCCTCCAGAAAATCCGATAATATGCATAGGTGACAATCGTATAAATCGCGTGAAAACTTTTAAATACCTTGGCACCACAATCAATGACCAATCGGATCCACAACACGAGATAAAAACCCGAATACAAATGGCAAGACAAGTTTTTTTGGAATTCAGACCGCTCCTATGTAATCAACACCTAAACTTCGAAATACGCTACAGAATGGTCAAGTGCTACATATGGTCCATCTTGCTTTATGGTATGGAAACGTGGACTTTGAAAAAAACATCTATCAACAAACTTGAAGCATTTGAAATGTGGTCATTGAGAAGAATGATGCGCATACCTTGGGTGGATAGAGTTCGAAACGATGACGTCCTTAATAGAGCCGGCGTGGAAAGAGAACTCTTTGAATTAATTAAAAAACGCAAGATTGGTTACCTTGGGCACATATTGAGAGGAGCAAAATATGAAATACCACAGTTAATCCTACAAGGGAAGATCGAAGGTAGGAGAGGAGCCGACCGCAAACAATTATCCTGGTTAAGGAATATTAAAGAATGGACAGGAATACACAATACAGGTGAGCTGTGTCACGCCGCCAAGAACAGAATTCTAGTAATGAGATAGTCGCCTACGCACTTTGGTGTATGGCATGTTCAGAAGAAGAAGAAGGAGGTAGTAATCAATCATGTGGTAGCTAGATATACAAGATGTTTCAACATGGATTTCATCTTAAATTACATGCCAAAAAAGTGGCCACATCTGTTTTATCTTAACGTCCTTCTGAGGAGCCAAATGAGTATTGACCTGTTAGCTTAACTAGCTGAAACAATACTAAACACATAAATAATAAGTGAATACTTATCAATACTATCACTTCACGAAGAACAATTTCCGTATCAAATAGGCCATAGATGCTTTGCAGTAAAGTCGGTTCGCTATATTTACGCGGGTTTGGGATTAAAAATTTTATTGTAAGTACCCAGTTTTAATTACCTGCTCTTTGGGGAAATATCAACTGGTCAAATGAAATGAAAAATAATCCATAACTTTTTTTAATTAAATAATAATGGAAAATCTTTTATAATTGACAGTATAATAAGGAGAATTACTTCATTAATGGAGTCTAATGTGGCTAATATAAACCTAATAATAATTTTATATTACACTTCACACAGAAAATATGGTCTATGTATATTTGTTCCATGGAGAGAATTTCTAATGAAAAATAAAAAAATTTAACTTGCCAACAAAAATGAAAATCAGTCATTATCATCAAAAATATCATAATCGTCATCATCATCACTGTCATCACCATTAATTGTTATTATGATTGGACTTATTTCGTTTATTTTATTTTCACGAGCCCACCAATCTTCTATTAGTTTCTCGCACTTGAATATACAATTGCACCACACTTCTGGAGTTACAATTGAAAGTGCCTTTCGCCAAGTTTCCCGAACTGCGTCGTCGCTATAACCGTTAGGCCCAATATGGTTGTCATAATATTGTTTTGCTATTCCCCATATATATTCGATGGGATTAAACTGGCAATGATACGGTGGCAGACGTAAAACTTGATGACCGTAACTTTCAATAATCTGATCCACAACAAAGGTTTTTGGTTTTGCGTGGATATTTGCCAAGCGTAATAATTCTGATTTTAAAATGTGTTGTGTAAATGGTATATGTTCCTTTGTCAACCATTCTTTAATTTTATTAACAGTCCAAGAATTCGTTGGACTTTTGTTTAATACTTCAGAATGGTAAGGTGCATTGTCTAAAATAATTACGCTGGGCTCACTTAAACCTGTGAGAAGTTTTTCATGTAACCATTTTACAAACATTTCTGTGTTCATATTATCGTGATAGTCACTTGATTTTAATTTAGATGAAAATATTAAATCAGCACCTTCTATAAAACCCGATTTCCCTCCTGCATGTAAAATTATGTGTCGCTTCCCTTCTCCATCAGTATGTTTGATAGACTTTACGTTATCATCTTGCCATATTCTCTTGGCTGCACTCCTAGAAAATATCCATGTTTCGTCTAAATATATAAAATTTGCACTTTCTTCTTTTAATTTAGAATATTTTCTTAGAAAGTTAATTCTTTTATGCACAACAGAACTTCTTTCACAAAGGGCTTTTCTGTTATCCTCCTTTTGAAATTTGAAACCCAAACTATGTATCACTTGCCACAGACTTGTTTTGTCAATTTCGTCAAATTTTCTATGTTTCAATTCTGAGAAAATTGTATTTAAGGTCACATGTTCCTTGTTGGCTCGCATTCGATAAATGGTATGACGAATTTCAAATTTGTTTCCATCTGGAATATCTTTCGTTTTCAATGATAGGCGATTTTTTCGGTGATCTTCTTTCGGCCGTTCATTATTGCGATTTTGTAATACTCCTCTTAGTTTGGTTTCACTAATTCCTAGATCATCACATACGCGTTGTTGAACAGACATTACCGATTTTAAAGGACCGCCATTTTCTTTTTCATCCGTAAAATACTTATGTACACTACAAATTAGACTATCTACATCTAACACACGTCTAGGCATTTTTAAGTATTTCCACCAAACATACAATGTCAACACTGGCAAAGAATCAATTCAACTGCAATATTGTAACAAATTTATACCTACCCTAATGTTATTTTAATGTATTTTAAAATATGACCATTAATGCAGTTTTTACCTAATTTTCTGGGAAGTCGTTTACTGCAACTGGTTATCAATGAGTCATTAGCATAATTTAATTTTGTTTATCCGAAACCCGCGTAAATATAGCGAACCGACTATATTAAAGATCTTTAAAAGACCATTTCATCAAAAGAAGAAGCATTTAGGACTATTGTAATAACAATCCAATGGATTTTACTCTTAAGTGTTTAATTATGTAGTATATGTACATATTAATGTAAAAACGATGAAAATAAAACTAGAATCAGTTTAACATTGACTTGAATCGGACATTGTAGATAGAATGGTTCAGGATGAGCGAAAAAACTTTCGATTTTCATCTCTCTTGCCAATGTATCTCGTTTTGTTGTTGCTAAGTCTAGCTGTAAAGATATTGACAACTCCGCAGCACTTTTTACTGCAATCTTTACTCTTTCTTTGTGTGAATCTTTATGGCCTCAACAGTCTCTGGTTCTTGGATGTCTTCACCACCTTTACTATTAACAAAATTAACCATTTCTTCATCGGTTATTTCATACTGATCATCCCTTGAAAACCAATGTCCTTTATCACCCAAAGACGCATCCTCACATGCATTGATAAGTTTCACTAAGAGCAAAATATTTTCCTGAAGTTTGTCCGGAGTGTTGTCCGCGGTTTCTTCATCCTCGCCTAACAGTTTATCGCAAGACTTAGCAATTGTTTGTATCCCAACCTTATCCCATGCACTTAAGATCCAGTAGGAAACATCTTTCAAATTATGGCTTTCAATGTAGAGATTAAGTCTCGGCCATCTTTCATGTCTATCATGATTGAGATAGAATGATTCTCCTGTAGTTTTTTTTCAGCGTCTCGAAAACACCCTGGTCCATAGGTTGGCAGATAGCTGCGATATTCATAGGGAGGAACATGGCCTTTATTTCCTCATCTTTAAGTTCACTTTTATCAGGATGCGTCAGCGCATTATCTCACAGTAAAACTGCTTTTCTTGGTAGATTATTGTCTCTAAAAAACTTCTCTGCTGATTGTATGAAATCCATGAAAAACCATCTTTAAAAATGTCACCGCTCATCGATGCATTTTCTTCACTGACAGTGAAATGCTTTGGGGTTCTTTACCTTTCCAATCATTATCAATTCCATCTTATGGTTTGATGTGGCATTGCTACAGCTCAAAATGATTACTTGCTCTTTGCTGCGTTTATAGCCAGAAGCTGGTGATTTACTTTTACCTGCAAGACTCCTATTCGGTAACATTTTGTAATTAAGGCTGTTTCATTGCAATTAAATATTTGATCACCTTAAATTTTCAACCTCAATACATGCTTGAAACCTTTCTTTAAATGTAGCCATTCCTTCAAAGTTTGATGACAATATCTCACTGCAAATAGACAGCTGAGGAATCTCGACGATACTTGCTGTAAAATCTGCTTCATTCTCTTGAAATTCCTTGTAATCACTTTTTTTCATGGTTTTTCTGTCTTTGAATTCGATTTCGGTGACTCATGAAGAACACCATTTTTCCAATTCTGATTTTTCTGGACTTCCTTCCAATCTCCAACAGTACGATGATCAACACTATAGTCATCAGCCACTCTCTGCAGCGTTTCCCATTTATCAATCCTTTTTAATGTATTTAGTAATAGTAATCTTGCATTGATAAGACAATCTTTTCCTTTTTTGTTTTTCCATAACCACGATTGACGTCAAATGGTTTAACACTTTTACTATAGCGTACTGGTACTCAAAGCGTTACAGCAAACAAATAACCTTACTGTGCATTGAACTCATAAAAAGGAACAGTAGGTAACTCCATGAAAACGTACTAGCAACTAAAGTGAAGTTGAAGGACAAATTCCTACTGTACAGTCATTGGCGCGCTGCGGAGTATTTTCAAAACTATATTTTGTTACATAAATGATGCAGTGGATAAAACGGAATGGAGGATGACCTACTCTACTGTATATGAAAAACCTAGACTCAATTTTCTTCTAAGATTTTTAAACATTGTATTTTTGCCAAGCATCCCTTGGCAAATCCACTTTTTTTTCAATAATTTTATTGTTTTGTTTTCCTCAAAGGTAGTTTTCACCGTACCTTTCCGGTGGGAAGTTTCAATGCGCTAGAGAGAAACGGTTCGAACAACTGCAAAAGATGTTGTCTCACTGCTCGTTGCTGGCATGAGTTACAGGGTGGTATGATCAGTCTACGTTAATATATACGCCTATACAGTGTAGGAAAAATTTTATGGTCGGTATGGACCTTACGTGAGATGGAGTGAGAAACAGCTGTTTAGAAAAAGAGAGGTATATTAGGTCCGCCCTTTATATCGCCAAACGGTGGCCAAACATGCCTGCCTGGAAAGGGGAAGTTCAACGTTGCCAAACTTATTGGATTTATTTGACCTGTTGTTTTTTTTTGCATTTGGACAATGTTCTAAGATAATCCAATTTGGGCGAAATTGATATAAATGGCAGCTTACTGTTTTTTTTTATTGGGAATATGCCACAAGTTTACTTTACAATAAGTGTAATATAACATTTTGATTTCCACTTTGGAAATCGTTTTATATACCTAAATAAAATTTATTAATGTTTCGTATTTTAAGTACGATTTCCGAATTAAAAATCTAAACATCAAAATAAGCTTATTTTAAAGTCACATTGTGCCTTATTCCCAATATGAAATAATAAACTGCATACAATAACACCACATTAAAAAATATTCACACACAAGAATTTATTTGACAACGTCGTCGTCCGTCTGGTTAGAACACCGAGTAACGGGTAGTAGAGGTGGGTCGTGGTAATTTTATCGTTAAGAGCGTAAGAGCGATTAATATTTTTTAAATGCATTCATTTTTTTCGAATCCTGATAAAACTAATAAATATTCTTGAAAAATTTAAACGCAGAATGAACCAATACATTATTACCGAGGGCCAAAAGTCCTTGAAAACTTCTATAATGTTTATTTTAATAAGTTATAAGGGCGAAAAAAAAAATTAGTGTGATTTTTAATTTCAAATATCTCATTCAAAAATCTTTTTGTTTATTCTAAGGGACTTTCGGCCCTCGGTAATAATGTAATCTTTTATTCTGCATTTAAATTTTTCAAAAATATTTGTTAGTTTTCTCAGGATTCCAAAAAAAATGAATGAATTTAAAAATTTAAATTTTTGTAAACAAGTAACTATGATTGTTTAAAAGTAGTTTCAAGTAAGAGAGTACCTACATAAACAAACATAATGGCTATTATCGTTTATGTGTATATTTATTGAAGTGAAAGAAACTAATGATATATTTATTATAACTTGAAAAATAAACTAAACAATACAAATAGTAAATCGTACTTACATTTACATTACACGTTATTATTAAATCGCGAATAGTCTAAATTGACATTAAAAAACATAAGTTTTTCTACTAAACCTACTTCTTAATAACCGTCTTCTTTTTTTATTTCAAATTAAACCAGATTTTGAACATGTGTTCACATTTACAATACTGTATGAATATACGGGTTAAGTTAGGATATACATGGCGATGGTTTTTCCACCGTTGTAATGGACTCTCGATACAGGTGTACGTGTAGATGAGCCATCTCCAATTAATTGATCAAAAATACACCATGGATTTAAGTCATCTTTATTGGTTTCTTTTTCTTGTACTGGTTGATTTTCAATAGTACAATCTTCTTGTTCGTTAATTATAGAAGTAATCAGCTTCTTAACTTTTTCTTTTATTTTTTTATCTTCATTTTTATCAGAAAAACCCTGCACGTTAAATGGTGAATCCATAAATGTACATAATGACAATATGCCACTCTGTTCTATCCCTTTAAATATTTTTGCTAAACCCGATATTAGTAATTGTACTACGTCGGATACTATGGATGTAAGGTTACCGTTTGCTAAAATTTTCTTGCAAGATTCTTGCAGGCCGCGTACCATAACAATCACTGAACTACCCTTCAAGTATTTTTGGTCACTCATTGTACTTGTTATTTCTTTAAACGGCCGTAAAATTTGGGAAAGCTGAGAACAAATAATCCACTGTTTTTTATTTAGATTTGGTCTAAGTCTAAGTCTGTATTATTTAATACCGATGTGGAACGGAAATACACGCCAGTACACCGAAAATATCAAAATACAGAGAGGAGTCCGCCAGGGTTGCGTGCTGTCCTCACTACTTTTCAATGTTTACAGTGATCGGTATTTTAAGAAGCGCTCTCTGACTCAATAGAAGGTATATCTATCAATGGAGAAGTTTTGAATAACTTACGTTTTGCAGACGATACAGTAATAATTACAGATAACAACAATGATTTACAGAACCTAATGCAACGCCTTAATGAACGCTGTCATGAGTACGGACTGAAGATAAATTTAAAGAAAACTAAATGCATGATCATGACTAAATCTGCACAAATATCCAATTGACTATTGAAGATACTGCAATTAAGAGTGTTAATAACTATAAATAATTAGGAACATGGATAACATCAGATGTAGACCAAATCAAAGAAATTAAGACACGTATTGAAATAGCACGTACATCATTTATTAAACTTAAAAAGTTTCTTTGTTGTCGGGATATAAGGTTAGAACTACTCCTGAGAATGCTTCGATGTTACGTGTTCTCTACTCTTCTTTATGGTCTGAAAGCTTGGACACTAAAACAAGTTCATCTGAATAAGTTGGCCGCCTTTGAATTTTGGTGTTACAGAAGAATCCTACGAATATCATGGATTCAAAAAATGTCAAACATTGAAGTAACTAGAAGGATAGGAAATGAGGCAGAAATAATATTAACTATTAAAAGACGAAAACTTGAGTACTTGGGACATGTGATGAGAGGGCAAAAATACGCATTATTACAACTTATTATGCAGGGCAAAATCCGAGAAAAGCGAAATGTGGGAAGACGAAGAATATCCTGGCTTAAGAACTTAAGGGAATGGTTTGAATGCAGTAGTGCAGACCTTTTTAGAGCGGCAGTCAACAGAGTCGGCATAGCCATGATGATTTCCAACCTTCGATAGAAGATGGAACTTAAAGAAGAAGAAGTGAAACGGATTGCCTCTTCTAACTCAGTCATTCTTTTTAACCTGTAATAGGTGAAGTTCTATCTAGTTTCCACGTCTTGGATTGGCCGTTTGGGAACTTTGTTATGTTGTAATTAAGCCTTTCTGAAGATAAGGTACTTTTTTTAATGTTTTTTTGCAGAATTGTCGAAAAAAGGACTTTTTATTTTATCTATTATCAAATCAGTTTTGACATAACATTCCTGAAGTAATGAATCTAACAGTTTTTCTTGTTGGCGGTTTATATCCAGGAATCCACCCTGCAAACTTTTTAAAATCTGGTTCTTCACCTATAGAAAACGGATGAAACGAGTCTTTGCATAAGTTTAGTAAATCAATAAGTTTAGTCAAGAAAAAGAAACTGATAAAGATGACTTAAGTCCATTGTGTATTTTTGATGAATTAATTGGACATGACTCATCTAAACATACAACTGTATCGAGAGATATACAAGAAGTCCACATGTATTTGTCTAATAATATATTACCCACAATAAATTTCGAACGGAGATTGGAACTGTCCATTACCGTGGTGGAAAAATATCGCCATGTATATCCTAACTTAGTCACTATATTCATAAAATATTGTAGAATTGTAACAAAATCTTTTCCTTGTGAACACATATTTAAAATCTGGTTTAATTTTAAATAAAAGAAGAACACAGTTAACAAGAAAAGTAGAAAAACTTGTTTTTAAATGTCAATTTAGACGGTTCGCGATTTAATAATAACGTGTAATGTAAATGTAAGTACGATTTAATGTAAATGTAAGTAATTTGTATTGTTTAATTTATTTTTCAAGTTATAATAAATATATCCTTCGTTAGGTTCTTTCACTTCAATACTTATACACATAAACGATAATAGCCAATATGTTTGTGTACTCGCTAATTTGAATCAACTAGTTACAGTTTACGAAAAACGGTTCCGATAAAAATTTAAAAAACGGGAGGACCCACCTCTAGTTTTTTAGGTATATTAGGATCGGAACCAGAGAATATGTAAAATATCTCTGATCGGAACTATTCGTCTCACTAATGGCCAATAGGTGTTAAAAATATTTGAGGAGGGGAGACCAAGGGGAAATATGATTGTTATCTTTGTCTATTCGCTGAAAATATGATTTTATATCTGCGTTAGATATCCTGTTAAATTTTACCATACCGACCATAAAATTTTTCCTACACTGTAGGTTCTATAGATGTACAGATGCCTATGCAAGTTGTAGATATGGTACATCATCCAATAGCTACTGGGCCTGGCATACTGATGTCGCCGATAAATAAATCTTGACAATTAACAATTAAACTTATCAAACAAAGCTTGATAATTATTATTTTGACTCTGTTCCGTGTTAAACAACGGTTAAGAAATTGATTTTAATCAAGGTGTGTAGACAGAAATATTGCAGAAATATATTCACAATTTTGTATGACTGTATGTCTATAGTTTGCTGACACCCGACGATTCAGATCATTATTTTCAAATGAAATATGAATCCAGTGAGTGCATTTCGCACTCAAAGCCGCAGTTATCTGAGCGGACAGCAGCAGGAAAAGCCATCCAAAGAGATCCAAGACCCAAATAATAACTGGCGTGGTTTTGGCTTCTGTATTTCGGAATGCAAAAGGTGTCATCTATTTGGAATTAGGTTTACATGGATCAAGTTTTGAGATTGTATAGTTCTTATGTTAAGGAAAGAATAAAACAACAATTATGTAGTAAAAAATTGATTATTTTCGTATTTACTATTTACATAAATACATACATTGGAATAAATCCACGACAAATAATATTAATACTATAAATTACAAATCTCAGCATTGGTATACAAGAATTATTGATTTTTCTTATATAAAAACAGACTCAGTTTTTATTTCAACCTAATGCCGTACATTAGTAAGACCTCAGATCTTCTGCGATGAGCATATATTCTTCATTTTTCTCACAGTTACTTCAAAATAGTTTATTTTTATTAATATTTTTTATCATGATCTGGTTCTCAATGTTTAGAAATGACTAAAAACTGAGATTGAGAAATTCTTCAGGTAATCTAACGACAAAGCAATAAAAGAGACTTGTGGACCATGTAGTAAAACTTTAACTACAAAAAAATATTGTAAATGAAATTATCTGCGTTGTAACTACTTTTTTATGAATATAAATTTTAAAATGACATTCTTTTACAATAGAAATCAAAAGTAAATGAGAAAAATATTTGAAAATATGAAGCATTTATTAGGCCAAAATAATCCTCCATCGCAGATATATGATTTATGGAAAATTTGTAGCGTCAAAATGTACTTAAAATTGGATGCTTCAATAATTTGTGATTATCTGCGATTATAGTTGTAAAAGTCTTACTTACTTACTCCGTGGCGTTACAACCCTTCGTGGGTTTTAGCCGACTCGACAACATGCCTCCACTGTTTTCTGTCTTGAGCAACCTCCATCCAATTCTCCACGCCCATAGTGCTTAGGTCTCCTGCTATATTATCTCGCCACCGGAGACGAGGGCGTCCGCGTGGTCTCCTTCCAGTTGGGACTTCCTCCCACACCAGTCTTACTGTTCGTTCGTCAGAATGTCTTCTGAGGTGTCCTGCCCATTGGAGTCTTCTGGACTTTATTTCTTTTATGATGTTCGCGTCTGGGTAAAGTTCTTCAAGCTCTTTATTAGTTCTTATCCTATGTTGTCCTGATGCTTCATCAAGCACCGGACCAAAGATCTTCCTTAGGACTTTTCTTTCCCAAACACGAAGTCTCTCTTCATTTGCCTTTGTCATCGTCCACGTTTCGCTTCCATACATCACAACGGGTTGTATGATTGTTTTATAGACCTGTATCTTCGTACGTCGGGTTAGTTGTTTTGATTTTATAAGGTTTTGGAGGGCAAAAATACACCTGTTGCCGGCCTGAATCCTGTTGTTTATTTCTTGTGATCCGTTATTGTCTTCAGTTATTGTTGTTCCAAGATACTTGAATTCCCTAACGCGCTCAAAGTTAAAGTCATCGATGGTAATGTTCTGACCGATTCTGTCTCTGCTTTGGTTATTGCGGCTCATATACATATATTTCGTCTTGTTTTCGTTGATTTGGAGCCCCATCTTCTCTGCTTCCTTCTCAAACCTTACGAAAGTCTCCTTCATCCTTAATCGCGTGTTTCCTATTAGATCTATATCGTCTGCAAATGCCAGTAGTAAGTTTGGTCCTTCTCGATGAAATACTGTATTCGGTTTTTCGATTCTTGCACTTCTGATTATGTGCTCCAGAGCTAAGTTGAAGAGTTGTGGTGAAAGTGCATCTCCCTGTTTTAGTCCTGTTAGTTGTAAAAGTCGTATAATCAGATATTTAAGATATTTTTGTCCCGGTCTGAGACTGATACTCTATAGTTCTCCAAGATGCTAGGTGGATTTCATTGCCGAGACGCTGAGCTGGAAACCTTCAGCGCAGTAAGGCAGCTTCCACAAAACTTTTGCTATGGTCGGTGTAGAAGAGACTGCTTCTAAAAAAAAACATTCTAATTTTCTACATGTTAAATTTGGTGTTTAAAAAATGTTATCTTCAGTCTATAATTTAAACATGACACCTGTCAGCTGCCATTTATGAAGCAGCACCAAAGAAAATTGATAAAGTCGTTTTGACTCATTCTTAATTGCCATTAACAGAAAGTAATTGATAAATAAAATAGCTCTAGGTTGTATAAAGTAATGATGTGGATTAGATTTATTCGAAAAAAACTACGGGAAGCTTTGTGTAAACAGAATTTTTAAGAAAATATTAATTTTAAGCGAATAGTGCTGTTTTTACCACGCAATAAAGTTCTTTTGCGAACACGTCACGTATACTTTACCAACAGAGATCGTACCATTTGTACTCTTGACAAACAACAAGCCGATCTTCCTCCAAGTCACGCCAATAGATGTTTCACAAAAAGAATCTGATAAATTAAAAAATATATCCAACGATGAGTTCATATAAAAAGGCAATTTAAGATATATATAGCATTGAAAAAACTGCATGCGAAACTATTTTAAGTCAGACTCAAGGTCGATTAAGACACATCAGTCCCGTCACAGTCTCGGCGCCGAACCTGTCCTGTTTGGTCACAGAACTATTAATTATCTGACAGCTGGGAAACTGTTCGTCGCCTGATGAATGTGAATGCCGGCGCCATATTTCTATAAAAGAATATTTTGTATGCCGGATTGTTCGGTTCGGCGCTAGGACTGTGACGAGACGTGACTGATGTGTCTGAATCGACCTTAATCGTCTTTTTCATACTAGACAGATTTTGCAAACAACTACTTTAGTAGAGTTCATATTTCATATTACAGTTGACTAAAATCTGAGTCTGTCTTTACTACGGAACGAAACAATAAAATAGCATAAAAGTACAAAAATAAAAATAAAATACATGATAACAGTTTGGTAAAGTTTATCCATTAAAAAAATGATTTGGTAATTTTTTTTGATTTTATATCATCTATGATTGCTTTCAAAGTAAGTTAATAAACATACATAAATTTCATAATGCTGATAAAGATTTATTTCTGTGATATTTCATTGTTATATACTTTTTATGCTGATATGATATGCCATAGATTGGAAAAAAATCTAGATCTACTCCTGTAGATCTGCATCTAGATCTAAACTGAGAGTAGGAAGATGCAGAGCTACAACGTAGAGTAATCAACCTTCATCCGATCTTCATTAAAAAAATGGGTGGAAACTCCACTTACGGATAAAAGTTTATGTATTGAAAAATCTAAACAACAATGACAATTTGCATACAGATAAATACTATGTTTCTGTATTTTTAAAATTCAAAAAATATATTTTTAAAGCTGAATAAAGTTTAATTATTTATTTATGATTTATAGTTTAAACAAAATGAGTTATATCAGAATAATTTAATAAATTATTATGTTTGCTCCCAATTCCACCTGCTAACATATCAACAATGTTATGTTGTATATTTCGTCTGCATTGTTGCCATGCATACATTGTTTACTTCTGACAGACCCGTTAACATCAGACTAAATAAAATATAAATAAATATCAATTGATAATAAATTTAATTAATGTTAAAAAATTAATACAACGCCAGTAAAAGTAGTGACGTTTTCTTGTCGTGACGATCTGCTTTGCAATTTACCACAGAAAAATTAATACAACACCGGCATCAAAACTTCGCTTCAAAAGGTCAAATACTGAGAATGGGACCTTACGTAGTATTAGTGTGAAATGTTATTAAACTCGTTCAATAAGATTCAGAATTAGGACTTTTCCTAGGAAAAAAGAAGAATTTTTATTTGCTGTTAGTACGAAATGTTAAGAAAATAATGATAATAAACCAATTCGTAGTGAAGGAAGAAGCTTTATGTAAAAATTTCAGAAATCTTCAGAAAATAGTAACCTTTTGTGTTGTTAAAATTAAACCTTTTCACTTACGTCAAAAAAAGTAATACAATAGATGAAAAAATTAGAGTTTTGACCTTAAAAATATTTTATACTGTGTTAATGTGAAATGTTAAGAATATAATCAAGATTTAATTGGGGTTAGTTGCCCAAATTCAAAACCTGATTGGTAAGAAATGACCAAAAGCCTAGCTTTCTTATTAAATACACAATTATTTTATTTTATTTAAATTTAATTTATTTTATTTAAGTTGTTATCTTATTTAAATCTGTCGTTATATTGCGTATCTTTTGTTTTTTTTTTCACACCTTGGTGATAGATTGTATCGATCATTGCTTCTAATAATAAAAATTGATAAAAATATTGAAAGCTGAGAGTTTGGAATGAAAGGAGATCCATTTTCTTATTGTATAGTATTAAAAACTATGAAAATTTACATACAGTTACATGTACGTAAGTGAAAAAGAGCAAACAAGTATTAAAATTGGAAAAATGGATTGAAAACCTAGCCTGAAGTAAAACACTATAAAAATGGAAATCTGGTATTGAAAATTCACCTAAATGAAAAACTGATAAACAAAGTCAAATAGTGAAAAATTGTAATTATGAAAGAAATCCTATCTAATTCCAAAATGTATGAAAAATAATGAAAATTCAACTGGAGATTAATTCAACTGATCTCAATAAGAAATAGTTTAAAAAATTTAATTCAATTAGGGTAAACTGTGCAAATACCACTCGGTGGGTAATGGCGGTCATCCCGATTGTGCGAAATCTATTCAATCTGGCAACCTCATATAACTGTCAACGTGTCGCTACACTACTCTGTATATTCAGATTGCCGATGAGCGTTGAGTTGGCGCATACGATTGTCATAGAAATATTATTAACCTTTTTTCAGTGTTTTCGATCCTATTTTTATGGTGAGTAATATAAGATCTTAGTTCATTTTTATCCACTTGTAGATCTTAAAATTGGTTACGATTGATTATAATGATGTTAGCTGCCTATTCCTTTTTTAAAGATCAATAATTTAATACATGTTTACGAGTAAAAAATTCTAAGAAAAAAAAAATGTCAACAGGAGGCAATGCTGGTCAGTTGAAAAGATTCAGAAAAAGGAACAGAAAAAACAGGAAAAGGTGAAGCAAATTCAAGAAAAAGGAAAAACTAAATTAAATACCCAAAAATCATAGAAAGGACAAAATACAAATAAGACTGGAAAACAAGTACAAACTAACAAACCTCATTACAAGAGAAAGGTGTTTGATTCTAGTTCTTCGGAATCGGATATCGATAGATGACAGTGACGATGCAAACGAAGACAGATGCCTGGTTTGCAGCAAGTTTGGTAAAAACAGTGAAATGTGGTTTAGATGTACCCTTTGATCAAGATGGGCCCATTCAGAGTGCAATGGATGGGATTCTGCAGAGGATTATACCTGCGATGACTGTCAACACATATTTTTGTTATTTTTTTTTTTTGTTTTGGAATAAAAACTATTTTTTCACCTTTCTTACTGATTTACTTGAATTATTACCCATTAAGGCACATTCGTTAATCGTTTTATAACAAAAAATTGTTAAATAGATATTGATTTTTATTTTAATAATAACACAAACAAACTGACTGGCATTACCCACACTCATGATCGGTATTGTCCATATATGGTGACAATACCGGTCAGAGATACTTTTTTATTTTTTGTCTCTGTCAAAGACAAACATTTTTGATTTTTTAAATTGAATGTGTCTTGCAATAAGTTAAAACCCCAAATGACCGGTTGACGCCTTAAATTTGATTTACAGAGTTTTACTTTTTTTATATTAAATTTTCTTCTTAAGTGACCGCGATTTGCACACTTTACACTAAGAATAAGATGTCAAAAAAGTTCTTATGTAGGGTAGAAGGAAAATCTTTAAACATTAAAATAATTAAAATTGACCGACAGATCGGTCAGTTTACTGAGAAAACTTGAAACTAATTTATTTAAAATTTTGGATTGTTGGAAAAAAATAATAGAAAATATTCAATGATCAATATAATTATATATATTTATTCAGTAAAAAAAAACAACAAATATATGTATTTACTATTAATTAAATATACTTATAACAAAAGAAATACACATTTCCATTAAAAAATAATTTGAGAAAATATTTGTAAATAATCATATAAAAATTAAAATGTTCTGCTCGTGTATAAGTTATTAACCACATATTATAGGAGTATTTTGTGTAATAAATATACACTATGTGTCACCCAAATGGAATAAATTAGCTAATAAATAAATGGGGGAGTATTCGAAAAATCGGTCGAACACGTAGTATTTATAGTTGAGCATTTTTTTCAATAAAAACTTTTTATACGGGGTATATCAGATAACGGTGGCCCATACCAATACTATGTCCTATACCTATCTTTTACTGTTTCGGAAATATTAAGTAAAATGAAAAAATTCACATTTAGAAAAGAAAATTATTATTTGTCGAAAGTCGCTCGCTACCACTGTCTTAATACTTCTTGACCATTTAGGTCTTGGTAATGATAAAGTAAGCAAAAACTATTTAAGCATTCCTTTTTATTGATATGTTAAAAAAACAAAAAATTATTTAAATCGTCAAAGTTTTATTGTTCCATGAAGAGGAAGTAGTTGTCAGTGCTATAGCCGTTTGAATTTCATTAACCGCAAGACAGAAAAATGGTTCATTTAACAGAAATGCACAAAATTTCAATTATACAGATGATTGGCCATGGAGATAAGACACGGACGCAAATTGAAGTAGCTCTTTTATTTCACGAAGCATTTCCTGATTTGCCGTACATATCTCTAGGGACAATTAGTCAAATAGAGAAGCAATTCCACGAGCTGGGCCATGTTAAGAAGGTAAAAAAAAAACAAGCTGCCGATGCAATAAGTGAGAGGATACCAAATTGGCCATTATGCTTGAGTTTGAGGAACACCTACATACATCTGTACCCAGTACTACATATTAGCTATTCATCGGTTATTCGAATATTACAAGGAAACAAAATGCATCCCTATAAAATTATATATACTCCGGAGCTCATGGAAGATGATTTTGACAGGAGAACGTATTTTGTAAACAAATGATATCAATGTTAGACAGCAATGTGATTCAATTAGAACATGTTTTGTTTTCTGATAAGTGCACCTTTACTCTTCACGGTCATGCTAATCGGCAAAATTGCCGCTATTGGTCCAGGGAAAATTCTCTCTGGATGAGAGAAGGCAATACCCTGAGAAAGTTAACGGGTGGGCAGGAATTATTGAAGATCAGATCATTGGTCCCTTTTTCATAGATGGCAATTTGAATGGCGACAATTATTTAGCATCGCTCCAAAAAAAGTAGTGCCAACGTTAGCCAACTTGTATCCTGATCCAGGAAACACACAAGTTCCAGCGAATATGATATGGATTCAACAAAATAGAGCATCACCCGACTACCAAATCCATGTCCGGCAGTACCTCAACCAAATATTTCCAAATCGGTGGACAGGGAGGCGAGGATCGATGGAATGGCCACACGATACCCCGATTTGACGCCATTAGAGTTTTTCTTATGAGGATATGTGAAAAGTATTATATAAAAAAACTAAACCCACTGACCTAGCTGACTTAACGAAGACGAATAACGCTTGCGATTAGATCGATCACATCTGAGATGTTGTGTAACCTTAGAAGAAATTTCTATTCACAGTTGGGGTGTTGTCAAGACGTTCGCGGGGAGCATTTTAAACATCGCCTACATTGACATTATTATTTAGATTTGTATTATTTAGAAGTTTTTGAATATTGTGTAGCGACTTAACCCTTAGTTGCCGGATTATAAAAATAATAAAAAATTTTTTAATTTTTTGATGGAATATGTTCAAAAATACATTCAAAAAGAAGTATAATTTTTTTCAAAATTTTTGAAAACCTTTTACGCAAAAAAACAGATGCGGTACTTTAAAGTACCGTCAGGCTGTGTAGAGTTATTTAGTGTGGTAGGAAGTTATTAGGTGAATAATGATAAATACGGAGATTTTTATCAATTTATTTCTAGAAAATACATCAATTATCAACATCATGATATATATTGAAACAGTTCTTCTTCTCATTCGAACACAGATAAACTTTACAGGTAGAACATGTTGAATGAGGTCGCGATTGTACACCTTGGCTGCTGCATACCTCACATCTACCTCTTTGAGCACCATATTTTACCCAGTGGGTGCCTCTATTTGAAAGGCGTACATCGGATGGGACTGAATAATATGTTCCTCTTCTTCTTCTTTCAGAGTACACATCACTATTCGGTCTTCGTCGTTTTGATGGAGTTTTCTGAAGTTTGTGAGCCATTAGACCCATAGCAACTCCTCTTCGAAAATCTAAAAGAGATTGGTTTTCTCGTATGTCGCAGAATATTATATAAGCATTAACGAATGCTATATCTGTTAATCCCCAAAATAGCCTATGCCACCACTTCTTACTACGTCTGTCAAGACCATAAACAGTTCTCAAACGATCAGCATGGTCAACACCCCCCATGAATTTATTGTAATCTTTTACAATCATAGGAGCAACAATATCAGCCTTAGTACCATCTTTTTGAGTCCTTTGAACAGTTATTTCCTCACAACCGTGGTAATTACTAGCAAAGTAAACAATTTTATTGTCCTTCCATTTCCACACTCCAATATCCATCGACGAAATCCTGTAATCAAAATCTCCGCGCTTCATGGATTTATCAGCTGTCAAGTTCTTAGGAAGAAACTTTTTATTCGGTCTAATTGTTCCACATGCTAAAGTTAGTTCACTTTTTAACTTCTCTAACAAGGGTATGGAGGTAAAATAGTTATCGAAATAAATCATTCTTTGCTTTCCCCATTCTTCTTCAGTAAGATGCAGAACTCCACGGGCTCCTAGTCCAAAGTCCTTATACTTTTCTTCAACTATGCTGTGTTTTCCCTGGTAAATTTCAAATTTCATAATATATCCATATTGATCGGAAAGACACCATAATTTGTAGCCTCTCTTGATAGGTTTGAGAGGATTGTACTGCTTTAGAGAGCTCCGTCCCTTGAAAAGTATCATCGATTCGTCAACCGAAAGCTCACGAGTTCCTCTATAATTTCTTGAAAAATTTTCGTTCAGTTTGTCTATCATTGGCCTTATTTTGTATAGTTTATCTTGAGTTTGTGTGTTAATATTAGTATTGTCGTTTATATGAAGGTTGTTCAATATAGCATCAAACCTGTCTCTGCTCATTGCAGCAGGAACGATTGCAGTTTTTAGGTCTTCGCTGTTAGACCAATAATGCCTCCAATTTGGTAACCTGTGATACCCCATGAACATGTTTATTCCTAAAAATGTTATCAATTCATCTTTTTTTATATTCAGAACCTTATTCCTTTGGACAGCATATAAGTTGCTCTGATAAACTATAGGTATCATCAATTATGGAACCTAAAAGGCAAATAAAGATGTCAGTTCCAGTTTCGCAACCAGCAAAATTATCCTCTACTGTGCGTGTTGGGTACATATATTCTGAAGATGCAGTAGTTATTTCTCGTTTACGCCACTTTCTATCTAAAAATTGCCTCATTCTGCTGACTAAAGTCAATTTCATGCAATGAATTTACCTCGACATCTTCTGTTATACCACTTTCTATGGACTGAGTCACATCTACTTCGAATGTACTTGAAGGTTCTGGTACAGCATTGTTAGAATTAATTATTACTTCATCATCATTATCTGATTCTTCATCAGTTTGGAAATTTAGGTCATCCGGTATATCCTCAAACAAGTAATTGTCAACAATATTTAATAATTCCGCATCACTTAGAGGTTTTTTGCTAGTCCAGTCTATTTTTTTTCCATCTAAAAAAAGAAACGGGTTAGAATATAATAAGAAACGATGTAGCGAAACAAATTTATGTCCAGTAATAAATTACTTCCAAATGCCTGACGGTACTTTTAAGTCCGCAGCGAAAAGTATCAGTTTTCTCAAACAACAGTAATTATTTATAAAAAGTAAATACTTACGTTTGCACTCAAATGTTTCGTCTACGATATTATAATCAGTTATACCGAAATACGTTGATAATTTTCAAGTTATTGACACATGTGTTACAGATGACAAATCACAACACAATAGCTAGGTTATGCACTAATACCGTTATTGTTTTAGCGCTAAAACAGTGTTGCCGGTTGATTGAAATAAACTTATATTATTCTATATAAGGTACTTTAAAGTACCTATAGGAAAAAATCAAGGTAGATATAAAGATGTGTTTTAGACATATTTTTTAATAAGTGGTACTTTAAAGTACCGTCCGTCAACTAAGGGTTAAGACAAATAGATAATTTTCTTTTCTAAATGTGAATTTTTGCATTTTATTTAATATTTTCGAAACAGTCAAATATAGGTATAGGACATTTTATTTAAAAAATATCTAAAATAATCTGAGGAATCTAAAAATTAACTAATATATAGGATGTTCTATTTAAAATAAGCAAGTTGGAATTATTGGTCACCGTTATCTGATACACTCCGTATAAAAAGTTTTTATGGAAAAACTACGCAACTATGAATACTAATCGACGTGTTCGACCGTTTTTTTGAATACTCCCTCATTTTTTTATAAGCTAATTTATTCCATTTGGCTGACACACAGTGTATACTACTGTGGAGTAACTAATCAATATTTGGCAACAAAATTTGTTAAATATATCATCAACATTATTACAAATTAATGATTTATTATAAAGTAGTTTAGGTTTAAAATTTCACTGTGCATTCAAAAGTGAATAACAAAATATTATAACAGAAAGAAATTAATGTATGTTTAAAATATCAATTGGAATAGATACAGTTCTTTACAATGGCGCAGTTTTTTGCACCTCACCACACAATCACACAATTCATCACAGGGAATACAACACATTAGAAAATTAAAAGTTTATTTATCACAATTTATAAAGACTATAACCATTCTGCCATTCGGGTTCTACATTTAAAAAAACCTACAGAATAAATATTTATCACTGTTACAATTCCGTAAAACCATGTTTAAATAGGATGGTATTTTCCCGAATTGGAACATTCTGTATTCGTCCCGTTACAAAAGTATCGGTGGCTGATATGATCCAAACAAATAAATGGTTGAATCTTTGGCCCATAAAGTCTGTTCCATTAAAGGTTATATTCTTAAAATTAACTTTACTGCCTTTGAAATCGTTTTTGAGAGGGTTTTCATAGTTATTTTCACATTATTGTTTCCTTTTAGTAAAAAATATGTGTTACACAGATAAATCAGAAACTACACTTAATGGAACTACACTTGATCTTGGAAAAATATTTCTTAAATGATCAGGAAATTGAAAAACACCTCTTTGGTCATAAAAATGTTCTGTAAAATGACTTTTGGCCTTTACATGGTTTAAAAGAATTGCAAGTTTATTAAATATTAAACCAGTAAACATTCGTCATATCTTGATATAAAATATTTCTACCTAAGTTTAAATATCCGATGTATGCATCACATAATGTAGCAGTGACAAAACTTTTGGTTTTCATAATATGTAAATTAATTAATTAGGGAACCATTCCTTACCTTGTTTGTCTAATTCTTTGCAAAGTACTTATCAACTTACATTTCTGATCTCTGTTACACCATCTGCCTGATTGGCGCACCAAAATATAACGAATTGTAACAAATATGTATACCATATTCCTACATAATTATAACATATAAGATCACCAGCTCCTTTGAAATACTTGTGTTACTACCTATCCTAACAAATAATAAAAAATTGATCTAAAATAATATAAATACATTGATTTCGTATAAAACTGTGACATTTTTGGTTTACATGAAACTAGATGGGCAAAAATCTCGACATATCACTGGAATTACTATCTTACACTCTTATCCCAGAAACTTTCAGTTATAATAAGTATACTCTATCTTTTGAGCCATCATTAGAGAGGTAGGAAATTATCCATAATCAAACAGAAGTAAAAACAGCTATAAAAGCCCATCAATGTCCAATCTACTGACAAACTATCAGTAAGGGCAAATTATCAAAAGTAATTAGTGTTGCCTGTAATATAGAGATTTCTATTTTTACACTCTAAAGACATATATTTTGGAATTAAACGTACATTTTTACTATTTTTTACACTGTTTCTAAAAATCTAAATCAAAGATTCCAAAATTAAATGAATGCTATTAGTATTACAATGGAGAACAGCAAACACGTCTACTATATTATCTACAAGTCAAACTTTTTATATAGATCAAAAAAATCTAGCAAGCTTAAAATAACTTTTTTACAAATGAGTTTTGATTTCATCAACATTCTTACTAAATCTTTGGAGGTTAGCAACAGCTAGACAATCGTTGATTGATAGATGTAGCCGACAAACTAGTATTCCTTACAGTATTTCCACTAAATTACCAGTTCGTGTATACTTCTGAATAATATAGTGCTTATAAACACAATAAGTCTCAAAAAACAGAGTATACTCACAAGATGCAATACAACAACTTAAAACAGCTAAATACTGCCCTTAATGCTAATGATGTGTTGTCGAAAAGGTACGAGTTGAAGAAAACATTTAGGAATACAAAATTGTAATATTAAAAATGCAGTTATAAATTTTATTTCCATCGCTATTGGTACGGAATACTGTTCCAGTACATACAGAAATAAACAAGACTTAATTGGTCAGTAAAACATAGTTACTTTATTGCCTTAAAATATTTAAACTTTCCAAACAAGCTTTTACGTATATTATAGATATAGAACATTTGTAGTTTAATTCAGTAACTTGTCTTTATCGCTACATCAGCCCCTCGAGTTATATATCGTTTTGAGATGATAAGTAGGTTATGTGAGGTTAATTCTGCAATAATTTCAAAATAGGCAATAAAGTATCTATTTGACAAGTGCTTAGTAACCTCAAAGTCCCATCCTAATACCTAAATTCTCTAGAAACAGAATATCTTACCGATTTTGCATCAATTTAATGCGAAGCATAAAGTATGCTATCACCCTAAGAAAGATGAACAGTCCACCTAGTACCCCGACGTCGATGAAATAGCTGACCATGTCGTCCTTCATGGACATCTGCTCCAAGAACTTCTTGGGGTACTTGAAGTGGCAGTACTCGATGTTGCATGTTAGCTTTGGTCTATCCAAGCCGTAGATAGCGATCATGCACGCTTCGAAGCCGTATTTCAGGTAACTCAGATATGGCAGCCATCTCAGGTAGAAGGGAATGTCGTTCAGGTTGGTGAAGAAGCCTGAGAAGAGCACCATGGGAATGGTGGAAATTGGTCCGAGGAATACACCTCCCTGAAAAAACGTGATAGCTGATTATAAAATATTTGCTAGCCTTAGAACATAAAACCTCAGGAAGTGATTTACACTATAACACCAATATCATAATATGCTGACCTTACTCAACCATTTATCAACCATTCTCTTTTAGTTTAGCGATAGTGTTATCACAGCTATTTAGTAAGATTCACAAGGAATCTACGTTCCTGTAATTGGCTGTATACCATATATTAAAAAATTTATTAAAAATCCTTTGTAAAAGATATAAATATATACCTTTTATAAAGGATTTTTAATAAATTATTTACTAAGATGTTGCAGATGCAAGCTTTGATGTTGGGTTTATGATTAGTTTAAAATAGTTTTGGATATTGTAGATTTCAAAGGGATTGTTTGGCATTGTAGACCTTTTCATACTAAGACTGTTTTGTTTGTTCATAATTCGTTATTTCCGACAGAGCCCTGCACACCTTTTTCTTCTTTAAGTGTTGTCTCCCAATATAGAATATAGAACTGCATTTAAACCAGTCCCTTAAATTCTTCAATCATGACACTCTCTTTCTTCCTATACTCCCTCCTTCCTCTTATCTTTCCCTTTATTATCAGCCTTAGCAGTTCATATCGCTGTCTCCTCATTACCTGTCCCAGATACTGTAACTTTCTTATCGTGTTTATTATTTCGCATTCTTTGCCCATTTCTCTCAATACTTCCGTGTTAGTTTTCTTCTGTGTCCATGCTATTCTAAGCATCCTCCTGTAACACCACATTTTAAAGGACTATAACTTATTTATGTGTTCTTGCGTCAATGTCCAGCTTTCAAGTCCATATTGCAGTATCGAAAACACGTAGCATCTCAGTGCTCTTACTCTCAGTTCTAATCTAAGATCTTTGTTGCAGAGAATTGTTTTCATTTTTACAAACGCATTCGATTGTTTGATCATTATTGTCTGAAATCCAGGTTCCTAGGTATTTGTGTTTATCAACCCTTTCTATCGGTACATTTCCCAAATGTATGTTTGTTTGTATATTTGTTTTCTTTGTTATTATCATGTATTTGGTCTTTTTTATATTCATTTTTTTTCCATATTTTTCACAGAAACTTTTGTTTGTTTTGTTTAGCAGTAATTGGAGTTGTTCAGCAGAGCTTGCCATAATCACGGTGTCATCTTCATCTCTTATGTTGTTAATAGATCTTCCGTTAATTATTATTCCTTCACTTTGAGATAGTAATGCTTCTTCAAAAATGGCGTCACTATATACATTAAATAGTAATGGGGACATAATACATCCCTGCCTAACTCCTCTCCTGATTTCAATTTCTGGACTGGGTTCGTTATCTATTACGATTTGTGCTCTTTGATTCCAGTAGAGGTTTGTTATTATTAATGCTAATGCAATGCTAATTATGATGAAGTTTCGTCGGGCAGATTTTAAAATGATCCATTTTAGCTGTATTGGATAAGTAAATCGTGTCAATAGCGGGCGTAAGTTTGAATAGATATTAATATTAAGGGGCCCTCTATATTACTGAAGGTTAGGTATAACTACAGCAAATTGCTCTCTATCTTGAGCTGTTCTTAGTATCGAATGTGAGGCCATGTCTGTCCAGTCTCCTAAATTTTTCAGCCAGGAGCATTTTCTTTTTCCTTCCACTTTCCCCTCCATTATCAGTCGTAGGAAGTTGTATCTTTCTCCTCTGTAAATATGTCCTAGATGTTTTTCGTTTTTCTGGTTTTTACAATATTTAGGAGTTCCCTCTCAGTCCCCATTTTTCTCAGCACCTCGTTGTTGGTCGTGTGCTCTGTCCAAGAGATCTTCAGCATCCTTCGAAAAACCCACATCTCACAGGCTTCTACACGTCTCATAATTGTGATTCCGAGAGTCCATGTTTTCATTGCGTATAGCAATATAGAATAAATAAATGTCACTACTGTGAACAGTGACAAGTGTAGTAGTGTCTGGGGACTCAGGAGACTGAGACCTCGGAAGCCCTGAGGAAGACAGAGGATGTCGAAAGCTCGGCCCAATGGATATCGACGCGGTTCAACCCGGAAAACTAGTAAGATTAATATTAATTTTTGTAATAGTATTAATCTTAGCTCTAGGTTTCATTGTACTAGCCGCGGAAATCTTTCCGAACATTATATATACAGAGTGGCCCAAAAGTCTGGAAACGGCCAATTATCTCGTAAATTGCCAATTATGATTGTACAAAATTTGTGGTACACCTATTTTGGGATACGGAGATTCCATATTTGATATTTGCAATGTTGCCAGATTTGCCATTTCTCTGATATTATTAGTAACTTTGGTTTTTCAAATGCATCACCCTGTATATTCAGTCATTATTAGAATCTTCTATTCAATACGAATTCAACTATATGTAACACTTATGATTTTTTATAGTCTGGAAGGTTTTAAATACATAAAACAGAAGTCTGCCAACGCCTAATTGTTTCAATAAATTTTTTGATACTAATTATTTTCAACTACATTAAAACGTAACAATTGATAGATTAGACCATATTTTAACAATAGTTACGTTATTAACTGTTCAAAATGTGCTCAATTTGTGAGTTGACAGTACCCTAATCGATGGTAGAATGCGTCTACCACATTTCTCCATGATTGTCTAGAAATTATTTGAGATTAATCGATAATTCGTTGCCTTTCCTCTGCAAGACTTGGCTGGTTAAGTTTGTAAACTGAATTTTTCAAGTATCCCTAATAAAAATAATCTTTAGGATTGAAATCGGGTGAACGTGGAGGCCATTCAATTCTACCTTGTCTACCAATAATCCGTACGATAAGTACGGAAAATATCTCATCTAAATAACGCCGAACATTTATACCAACTATCTGATGTTAAATTTCCTTCGATAAAAAATGACCCAATTGACTAAGTACCTACTATACCTGATCATACATTTAATTTTTGTGGTCTGGTATGGTTTTCATGCATTCAGTGTGAATTTCATACAAGTTCAAAAATATGTAACACTTATGATTGTATGTAGTCTGGAAGGTCTTAAATACATAAAACAGTGCAAAATATGTAGATTTTAATAAATTTAAATATTTAAATGTAGAATGCTGTGATATTGACATTTGTTCACGATTTACATAATAAACGAAAACTGACAGTAGTTGTATTTCGAAAAGTTCTGAAATTTAAATTGCTTCTTTAAAATGCCGTTCTCTAAACCGTTCTCCTATTCATAAGGCGACGGTACAAAAAACTGTAAAGCGATTTGAGAAATCTGAAGAGGGTAAAGATAGATGGAAAGAGAAAAGTTTTGTTGAAGATCCACATACATCCTCAGGCAGGGTTGCACAAGTACATGATGTAGGTAGTTCTTCAGTCTTACGTATATTACGTAAAAATAAGTTTAAACCATACAAAATAAACTTATTGCAAGAATTAAGTGAAGATGACTTCGATCTTAGATTAGAATTTACTGAAGTAATGATGGATAAAATTGAAAATTATTAAAATTTCGTTAACAGAATATGTTTTCCGATAAAGCAATCTTTACACTGTGTGGAAGTGTAAATCGACACAATTTAAGGTACTGGAGTGACGCAAATTCACACTGAATGCGTGAAAACCATACTTAAAGACCACAATAATTAAATGTATCGTCAGGTATAGTAGGTACTCAGTCAATTTGGCCATTTTTTATCGAAAGAAATTTAACGTCAGATAGTTGGTGTAAATGTTCGGCGTTATTTAGAGGAGATATTTCCCGGACGATAAATTGGTAGACAAGGTAGAATTGAATGGCCTTCACGTTCACCCGATTTCAATCATAAAGATTATTTTTATTAGGATACTTGAAAAATTCAGTGTACAAAACTTAACCAGCAAGTCTTGCAGCGCTAAGGCAACGAATTATCAATGAATCTCGAATTGTTTCTAGACCATCATGGAGAAATGTGAAAGACGCATTCTACCCTCGATTAGGGTACTGTCAACTCATAAATTGAGCACATTTTGAACACTTAATAACGTAACTATTGTTAAAAAATGTTCTAATCTATCAATTGTTACGTTTTCATGTAGTTGAAAATAATTAGCATTAAAAAATTTATTGAAACAATTAGGCGTTGCCAGACTTGTGTTTTATGTATTTAAGACCTTTCATACTACATAAAATCATAAGTGTTATATATGGTTGAACTCGTATTGAATAGGAGATTCCAATAATGATTAAATATACAGGGTGATGCATTTAAAAAACCAAAGTTACTAATAATATAAGAGAAACGCAAAATCTGGCAACATTGCAAATATCAAATATGGAATCTCCGTATTCCAAAATAGGTGTACCTCAAATTTTGTACAATTATAACTAGCAATTTACGAGATAATTAGCCGTTTCCAGACTTTTGGGCCACTCTGTATATATATTATATATATATATATATATACATATATATATATATATATATATATATATATATATATATATATATATATATATATATATATATATATGTATATATATATATATGTATATATATATATATATATATATATATATATATATATATGTATATATATATATATATATATATATATATATATATATATATATATATATATATATTATGCTTAATATTATAAAGTACAGTAAATAAGTAGACATTTTTAGCTATTTTTGTTGAACTTACCTCAATATTGAAAGCAGCACCTATGAGCAATCCGAAGCTTTGAGATACAAGGGCAGTTAACACCGTAACTAACAATATCATCCCAAATCTAGTTACATCTAACGGTTGGGACGTTATAAAGTAAACACCTATTATATAGCACAATGTCATGACCACCTAAAACAAAAGCAAAAATAAAAACATGTACGGAAAATAAAATTTCTATATATGATTCTCTTACCTGAAATGGTATGTCCGCCAATGTTTTAGCCATATAGTACGCTTTGAGCGAGTACCAATAATTCAGGTGCTCCCTTACGGTAACTGACATTTCCAAAGGAACTGAAAAAGAGTTATCCTATTAGTACAAGATACCACTGCAGGATCACTACATTCATAACTAGTCCAGGCTGTGACGCCGCTCCCGTTGGGAAAATGTTTCTGATTCGGTTTCTTCGCGGATTCCGGTTCAGAAATGTGCCCTTTAAACAAATCTGAAGGGTGCCGGGCGAAATTTTTGGGCAGAAATTGTTTAAACAATTTTTTTTAAACAAATTCCAAAAATATTTTTTTTTAATCTGGAAAACGTTTTTTTAGGTTTTTTGGGTCATTTCAAACAAAAAAGGTCTCTTGTCATTTTTCTCTAAAGTTGATAGTTTTCGAGTTATAAGCGATTTAAAGTCTGAAAAACGCGAAAATACGCATTTTTGAGGCTTGAAAACACATATGTAAATTATTATTTTTGAGGTTACCAAGTGTCTAAATTGAAGTTTAAACATTCAACTTCAAGATTGTGAAGAGTAATCGGGGCTTATTATAATTTAGACCGTTGTTTTTTAATTGTTAAATATGCACGTACACTCGATTTTTCAGCCGCCGCGGCGCGGCGCGCTAGAGTGCGCTTCTATCGTACTTATGCATAGTTTACATATACACTTACGCAAAAAAACCCGAACAAATCCTTGAAGTTTATTAACATAGTTTTTTCCATAATTTATTTATGTAGGTATTAATTATTGTAATTGGGCTAATTAAATAAATCAATCATCGCAATGTAATAACCGTATATAGTTTTTTTTTCTTCCAAATTTGAACAATATAATTATTATTTATTGAGTATATATTTATTTATATCAATTGTAAATAATATTTTTAAATTATTATTTAAATAATACAATGCAGTAAATATTAATATTAGTAAACTTAATTTTAAATTGCGCGCTGTTTAAAAACAATATACTATCGCAAAAATGCAAGTTTTTACCTGTTTAACAATCGCACACTCATACTTGATTTGTTATTACTTAAACGATCATTAGGAAGACTATTGTTTAATGCCCATTAAAAGGGTATTATATTATTAATGTGTTATTAAAAAAATTGTGAATGGATTTAAAATGTCTTTTTCCGTACCTCTTCTTAAATGGAAACTTACCGAAGAAAATTTAGTTTGTATTTTTTGTAATAACATCAACAATAATAAGTTAGTGCAAAAACCTAAAGTAGATTTTTACATAACAATACAAAATGCTGCTCTTCGACGAAAAGACAGTGTGACTGAAAAATTTAGTTTAATCTAGCCAATATACCTTGTACCTCTGACGCACTTTACCAACACTTGTTAAGAGCTTTCGCTAACACATATATTTGGCGAAATGCCATATATTCCCGCTATCAAACTCTCGATTTTGCACAATATGGATATTATATGTCTGATAGTGGTGGGTTGGGAAATCGTGCAAATGCAAAAAGACTTGCAAAACTAATGCTTGCAACTACAAGAAAAATCATGTCAACTGTGTACCATTATGTGGATGTGATTTAGATTTTTGTGAAAACAAAGATACTTTTACTGAGTGATATTAGTGTGTTATTTAACAATCTTTTGTACAATTATTTTATGTAACTATTATTAGACTTTAGACGAAATTTATATTATAACTCAATTGATATAAATAAATATATACTCAATAAATAATAATTATTTGTAAGTATATGTAAACTATGCATAAGTACGATAGAGGCGCACGGTAGCGCGCGGCGCCGCGGCGGCTGAAAAATCGAGTGTACGCGCATACTTAACAATTAAAAAACAACGGTCTAAATTAAAATAAGCCCCGATTACTCTTTACAATCTTGAAGTTGAATGTTTAAACTTTGATTTAGACACTTGGTAACCTCAAAAATAATAATTTACAAATGTGTTTTCAAGCCTCAAAAATGCGTATTTTCGCGTTTTTCAGACTTTAAATCGCTTATAACTCGAAAACTATCAACTTTAGAGAAAAATGACAAGAGACCTTTTTTGTTTAAAATGACACAAAATACCTAAAAAAAAAACGTTTTCCATATTAAAAAAATTTATTTTTGGAATTTGTTTAAAAAAAATTGTTTAAACAATTTCTGAACAAAAATTTCGCCCGGCACCCTTCAGATTTGTTTAAAGGGGACATTTTTGAACCGGAATCCGCGAAGAAACTGAATCAGAAATATTTTCCCAACGGGTGCGGCCTCACAGCCTGGACTAAACGTAGTTCATCAAACTCACATTTTTACATACATTTAAAATTAGGAAAATACATTGATAATAGGTTGTCAGTTAGGTAGTCAGTTATGATAAAATTGAGACTTACATGTTAAAATTGTGGGCATCATAGCTGTGTACATCATAAACATTACGCAGAAGAAGAGGCACCCTGCGTTACTGGTAACTTTGGCAGCGTCTTGTCCTATATCATAATAAATTAGGCCTATAAGGCATCCTATCACAAAGTGGGACACCAGTCTCATTCTAGTTAGCGTTTTGTCCATTAGAATCATGTACATACTTCTTTTGAGCAATATTGTGAACTGTTGGAGACCTGTCGTCGAAAAACCTGCAAATATATCGGGTTTTTTTAAGTCATGGCTATTTTTAAAGAATGTATAGATCAAAAATGGTAGTTAAAATAAGAGTTTCAATAGGATTTTGCCATACTAAACTCTAATACAAAATTTTAACAATGGTTAAAACACCTTTTTCATTGTCAAAATCAAACACTCGACTCAAAAGCTCAGCTACAAGTAGGACGAGTATGATAATAAAATAATACAATAATTAATAAATAATAAATTCTTACCATTCTTTTCCGTTGGCGACAAATTCTCCGAAGAATCTAAAAGTGACGTTGTGCAAGTTACTGGCGTTGTGGGGGTGGCAGGCTTAACAGAACCATTTGGCACAGATATTACGTCTCCAGAGGAGTTCTTCCCATTGGCTTCTTTAGCGATATCATTGGAAACTATCTTACTACTTCTATGATCTGGAGTGGCGAATTTGGTGCAACGGCCCGCGTTTACTGCCACCACCAGTTTCTGAACGTAGTCTCCATGCTCTCCACATGCTACCTCCATAACTAACATAGAAGAATATAGGTGTAATATATATACATTTTTTAAAAGTAGGTTGATTAGTAAAGTTGAAAGAAAAGTACTATACTCAGGATCAGTGGTGTAAGGAATATTATGGTACCTACGTTTTCCAAGTTAATATGTATCCACAAGGTGAATATTTTGCACAAATTTTCTTTTTACATTTATCAATGTTTGGGTCAGTCCCTTATTGCACTCATCTTCTTCTTCTACAGCCCTGTAGCCCAAATTGAGCCTTGACCTCCTTTATTTTTGCCTCCACCCATGCTTGTATGTGGCTGTGGCTTTCTTGGCTTTCCAACCGGTCTCTTTCCCTGCGTTCTAGCATTCAGTGCTCTTTTTGGACGCCTATCCTTTGCGATTCTTATCACGTGTCCGGCCCATTGCAATCTTTGTATTCTAATGAAGTCTGACAGTGGTGCTTCCTTATAAAGTTGATAAAGCTTGTTGTTATATCGACTTCGGAAGATTCCATTTTTCCTCTAAGGTCCTAGTATTTTCCTTACTTTCCTTTCGAATGTGTCGAGTTTGCTTTTGGATGTTTCTTTCAGGATCCATGCTGCACTGCCATAGCATGCTATTGGTCGAATTAAGGTTTTATAGATTCTTATGTAGATATGTAACTTTCCAACCGTTTCAATCTCATCTTCGTGTATTATGTTTTTGTGGACTATATTTCCCCTCGTCCGTATCAATATTTTTATTTTTTCTGTGTTAATTTCCAGACCTAGCCTTTTTGTTTGCGTTTTTAACTCTGCGTATGTTTGATATGCTCCGCTTGATGTTCTACTTATAATATTAATATCATCGGCATAAGTGGCCAGTTGAACCGTTCGGTTGGTCTGTAGGTTTCCTCGTCCAGTTTGCATTTGTCTAACCGCATACTCCAGTGCCAGGTTAAACAAAGTTAAGTTTCTCCATAAGAGAAAAAGATATCAGCACTAGTTTGTCGCAGGGTGTTCCGCAGGGTTCAGTACTAGGTCCCATCCTGGGAATGTTCTGTACGACGGGGTGTTGAGGCCACAGATGCCAAGGGGATGCACTCTTGTAGCTTATGCCTATGATCTCGCACTGATTGAGAAGGCGTGTCAGAAAACGGACGTGGCTAATGCGGCGAACACAGCCCTGCATCGCATTAGTAGGTGGATCAGAGAGAACGATCTATAGCTAGCGCCTCAGAAAACTGAGGTGTTAGTTCCCAAAGGGACCCGGGAAAAATCCTCTCTTCGCTTTATAGTGGAAGGTGTGGAGGTTGCACCGGTTAAATTAATTAAGTATCTGGGAGTCTGGTATTCGGAAGGTCTAAGGTTCAGAGTACAACCTACGCTGCCCCTTTATGGTGTAGTGTATTAAACACTCCGAAATACGCTAAGCTGATTGAGACATCTCAAAGGCGAATGCTCCCCAGGTTATATAGCGCATATAGGACAGTTTCAAATGAGGCTCTATATCTCAGTCGTCGGGTACTTTCTCTTCTTGCCATATGTCTTTGATGGGCGCGTGGATGGGACTTGCTAATTTGTCGCAACCTACCTTATACAATTTTGCTGGTATTTCGTCAACTCCCGGGCTTTATTGATTTTCTGGGCCTTAATAGCTTCGAGAACTTCCTCTACAGTTGGTGCATCTACTCCATTCTCTACTTTAATTTCTTCTACATAGTTCGTACCCATGTTATCATCCATGTCTACTTGTGTACCAAGTAGAGTCTGAAAATATGAAAATAATGCTTCCAGGTTGCTGTGACTTTCTGTTGGTATTGGTCACTCAATATTTATTTGCCCACTTTCACCTTTACATAGACTTGCTTGAGATTTATACCCACTTTTCATCTTTTTTAGGTCGTAAGCCCCTCTAATTTAGTTGTTTTTGAAAATTTCTACACTCATATATATAAAGCAATTTTGTAATCCTATCAAGATGACTACCAAAATTTCTAGTTTTGACATTTCCACTGCTAGTGTAAATAATTTTAATAGCCAAAATAATTAGGAGTATGAACACCTTTTAGGTGTATCAAAACGACATCTCAACTTACCGTAATCAGCGGGATTATGATAACTAGGACAATTCAAACCCATGCTGGACAAAAATGGCACCAATCCTAGCACAGGTCCTCTATAAATACACTGTCCTTCCGCCATCATATAAAGATGATCGAACATTTCAAATAACCTAGCTGATGGTTGATGTATAGTGCATATTATTGTTCGACCCCCTCGTGCGAGTGACTTGAGTAGACAGAGGCACTGGAAACATGATGAACTGTCCAGACCACTCGTTGGTTCGTCGAAAAACATCACTGGTGGGTTATTTACTAATTCCAAACCTAAAATAAAAACAAGTATGTGTTATAAAATAAGAAATACTTTGAAGCGTTGGAAAATCTAAGAAAGAGCTGACGTTCTGCGGACCCCATTCCTAAACTTAGCCAGAGAATGATTAGTATTATTTAACTATGTCAATTGCGACGTATTCATATGTCTAGTCGACTTCGAAAAAGCTTTCGACAAAGTACAACACCGGAGAATGGCAAGAATACTGCAGAACAGAAATAGATGACGAAGACGTGAGAATCATGGCCAATGAGGCACGTTAAGAAGAAGAAGAATTAACTATAATGAGAATGGTTAAGAATATAAGTATATTTATCTAGAATCGATACTGAAAGACCTCTAAATTTGGAGTAAAGTGCTTTCTGACAATAATTCTCATAAGTCGTTAATGTACACTGGAATATAGATAAGGCTACAAATAACAAACGAATGAAAATGTACATACTTCTTTTGAGCAATATTGTGAACTGTTGTTTCAGTTATAATGTTATAATGGTTTAAGTAACGCTTGTTTTGTAATTTTCTTAAACAATCAAAACATTTGGATTTCGTGTGTTGATAAACCATTGTTTCCCAATGGAACTGTTAACAGTTGGTATGTTGACTTCAAATACATAGATGCAAAAGATGATAAAAGATTTGGACGGCTAAATTCGACAAAACAAAGTCTGTAAAATCGTTTTGACCGATCTTAAATTGAAATTTCGTCAGATAGCAGAAAAATTGAAGATACCAGAGACAGTATTCACTATTTTGCATAATATTTGTCAATGAAAAAGCTGTGTTCTAAGTAGACGCTGCATTGACACACAGTTGATCAGAACAACAGCTCGATTAGAATTCAGAGAGTTTCAGCATAATAAATATGAATTTTTGGGTCAGAATGTGACAATGGATGAAACATGAATAAAATACTGTAACGTTTATTTTAATTTATTTAAAGTCTACACTAACACTAAAAACACAATTAATTTATAACATTTATTTACTTAACCGTAGTCTATAGTCGTTTCAGTCGTTCCGGAACTCACTGACTGAATATTCTCGGCGGCGTTAGAGAGCAGTGGATCGAATCATAGCAAAGCATGTATCAGAGCTCTCCCTGAAGGCAGTAGAATTTTCCCGACGGATAGCCGTAGAGTTTCTTCGAACGTATGCATATTCGACCAGGGGTGTAGCAAAAGCTTAGAATAACAACACTTTACTATGCACCCACCGCGATCACTCAAGTCTGATAAGTCAGGGAAGAATATTTGTATCAAATGAAGAGAATAAGAATAAAAAGAAAAGGCAGGCAACTTATTTTTTTTTAATGAATGAGGGTTTACATTTACTAGTAGACTCACCTATTGACAAACGTTTCCGTTGACCACCCGACAGATTGGAAGAGTTTATATCGATGCAAGTTTGAAGTCCTAAATTTTCAATAATTTCGTTGATCACAACTTTCTTTTCGGACAACGTGACAGTCTTTCCTAATTTGAGATTCGCTGAAACCATCATGGCCTCTTTGACGGTGAGATGTGGGGAGAGGCAGTCGTCCTGCATGATGTAACAGGACATCTTCCTGAAGCGCCGCAGATTGCGCTCTTTGCCGTTGATCATAACCTGCCCACTCAGATTTGACGTTCTGGAAAGGAAAAATATATCAAACTATGGAAAGAAAATTTGAATGGCATAGGACAGAGTTGTTCTAGTGATATTTATTGGCAATAAAATGTAGGTTTAAGTCCCCTTTCTTCTAATACTTTTCTAAATCAAGGTAATCTATTATTTATGTGTTTCTTGATAGATAGATAGGTTTATTGACAATTTTTACATAGTCAACACTACATGTCATGTCACAATAAAAATAAGTCACTTTTGTATACTAAGAACTAAGAAATAATACAAGAACACATAATAAAACATATACAGTGAAAATTAGATATATAAAATTATAAAAAAAAGAAACAATTCAGTAAGGCGTAATATAGTTTTCTTAAAAAAGGACCACACTAGGAGCTCAAACAAACAAATTTCTGTATACGTGTTCCAGCAGTAAGTGTTTTGCTAGTTTATAAAATTGTTTAGAATTCATTGCCTTAATATGAATATTTTTGTTTAGGTTTAAAAAAAAACAATTATACAGATTATAATCTATTGTATTAAGTTGTGTAACACACAATCTGGAATATGGTATAATGATATGACTTTTATTTCTTGTATTGTAATGATGTTGATCAGCATGTGTTTTTACATCTTGTATATTATTATGAACAGTTAACAAAGTTTCATATTTATATATTGAAGGTAAAGGAAGAATGCCATACTTTTTCACAAGTGTTTACAGCTGGCGCGATATTCTGCTGACCCAATAATTCGGATTGCTGCTTTTTGAAAAGTGAAAACTTTATATGCGTAGGACGAGTTTCCTCAAAGAAGGATGCAATATGTCAGAATATGTACTATGAACCATTCCAAAATAAACTGACCTAAGAATATCTCGACTCACAGAAGTAGCCAATTTGCGCATAGCAAAAATCTGTGAGAAATATTACAGATAATATAGACATGCTATAGTTGAGTATCAAAAATGTAGACATTAATTTCTGAGAAATTTTGTATTTCGCGTTCAATTTTTTAATATTTATTTTTATTTTACACTTAAAATGGGTCTTAGGAAGTCCCCTTATCGACAGTACACCTCTGCTTCAATTTCTAAAATACAAAACTGTTTATGGCCTGGTTATTATTGCATAATAATGTCGATACTTTTTTTAGACGGAAATATCGATTCAGTAGCATTTAATAGGCTATTTTTGTAATTTATTATTACAATCAACTACTCTAATATTCCAGGGCTTTTCATTTACCTACTACCCTAAAATAGAATCGAATGTCTTTCATCTAGTGGCACCATCAATTCTCTATGTACACGCAATAAAATGCTACGGGGGTTGAATTGTGACCTTTGGCATAATTTCGGTAAATCTAACTTTGGCAAAAAAAAATTAGATTAGATTTATTAGGAGATTATAAACAGCATTGGTAATATATTTATCTCCGTTTTTTACTTCATCATATAATTTTAAATATTTTGCTAACTATTATAAAAAGGTTTTTAAAAAAAAAAGATATGAGATTATAAGAGTTGTTTAATTTTTCATATGCAAAAAATAATATTACATTTTTCGATATATCATTCATATAAGCCATCCTCAATTTCAAATAATTATCCTAACCAACCCTTAGTAATAATTCGTACCTCTGACTAACCCCACCCTCGAGAAACACAAAGTTTTTGGACAATGAAAAATAAAATCGCCTCTTTTATCTATTGGTTCCCGTAGGTAAGAGACGCTTTGTTCGCCTAGTAAAAGACTATTAAGGTTGATCTGCATCCCCTAAAAGACAAACTACATATTCAAACAATATGAAAAATTTTGAGAAGTTATATGTGATAACTAGAAGTATTTTGACAAATTTTGAGCAAACTCCATGTTTTCGTTCTCGAAAAAACTCAAAAAACTACTTTTTTCCAAGTATAAAGCGGGAAAACCAAACATAAAATTTTGTTAATTTTCTTACAGCAGAAAGATATAATCCTAAGAAATACTTATGAATTTAAAAAAAAAAAATTTGAATATACAGTTTTGCCATAATAGGATGAAATAATACGTTCCGGCTTATAATAATGTTACCGGTAAGAAACCGGACAAAATAAGATAAAACTCTAAAAGTGAAAAATATTTGCAACAAACCGTTGAATATTTTTTCCTAAACATATGAAAAATCTCGTTAAACAAGAATTATCTCTTGAACTGCCGCCATCAAATTGTTTTGTAGAGAGGTGGCTACATTTGAAACATCAATAATATTTATCATCTAGAGATAGCATTATTTCGTTTTCGAAACGCTTCAAATGAACATCATACTAACAGGGTTGCCATACGTTAAATGCAGTCTTCTGGATATCTTCTTCGGCCATTTCAATTTGATGAAATCCGCTGGCTAGATCTAGGGTGGAAACGTATTGGCAGAGTCCTAGTTTGTCCAGAATGTCTGTTATATTTGAAATTGGGTATCGGTCATCGATGGTTTTCTCGTTCACCTTCCTGTAGTCGACAACTATTCGTCATTTAATTATTCCTGAGGCATCTGGTTTTTTGGAACGACCCATATTGGGGATGACCAGGACGATTGACTCGGTCTAACGATTCCTTGATTGAGCATCGAAGTGACGTGTTTACGTACTTCTTCCTTATGTGTGGATGTATGGATACCGATATGACTTGGTATAAACCGGAAGTTAATCTCTGGTTCGTATATGGTGCTTTGTTTGATTAGTAAATGTTAACGGATCGTCTGGATGATAAAATATCTCTGCAACACTATCTTAAACTTGCTGCACAGTCGTCTTAGGTGAGATTCCTCTTCTGTATTAAGGCTGTTTTAGCAGTTAAAGCATACTGCAATTTGAAATGGGCGTATCACTTACTTTTCTACACTGCTTACGCCAGACCATCTTTACTCAGTAGCGCCGGCCGACGGGTAGTTTAATGACAACAACAAATGCATTATTCTCCATTTAAATTAGTTTTAACACGAACCAACTGACCGTACGTTCATGAGATTTGACTCCACGAAGGCGATACGATGAAACTAAGCGCCAATGATAAGTAACACGTTTCACTATTAGATTTTAGTATTTTTTAGCAATTTTCTTCAAAGTTGGAACACGCTTTTCTCGATTATTACTGGAAACAGAAAGGTGAAAAAAAAAATCAACGTTTACTGAAAAAAAAACTCTTTCAAGTGATGGGCGTAAAAAGTTTGGTTATAATAGAACGTTAAACAGTATAATCCAATTTTTCAACAAAAGTTTAAAAAAAAAATAAAAAAAAAGTAAAACCATCATTTTAAAGGCAACATAATTTCGAATACGAGGAATAAGAAACAGAGGAAACACTGTCCCTAGGTTTTGGTCATCGAGCAAAAAGATAAAAGAGGGAATCTAATCGTTATGAAAAGGAGACCAAAAAAGTGGCCTCTGATGGCGGACATATCCGGAAATGCAAAGGCGCTAAATTTAAATTTTCCAACACTTATTAACAATAGCTATAAAATATTTTTCAGACGAGAAAGTTTTAATTAAATATTAACTATCATAGTCTAAAAAGTGACACAATTGGTAAAAGATTTCAATATAAATAAAATTTCATGTGACAGTTGGGACAAACAATAACATAACCTAACTAAATTTGACTTCTTAAACAAGGAAAGAGACTGTCTATCCTTGTCTAAAGTGGCCTCTCAAGATGGCACTTCCTGTCTATCAATATGTTTACCCTCACTACCTTTACATTCCCTCTTTTGTCTTATTGCTCGATGGTTTTGGTGCACCGATAAAACAGCCTAAAGATGATCGGTTCTAAGGAGAGAATCGACATCTCTTAGATTATTATCTTCGGTAGGTATCATATCTGATGTGTATATATAATATTCTTCGAGATACGGTTCGGTTGATTTTTGATGGGATCAGTTAATGCTACTTGGATATATTTATCGCATGTGAGAGTTTTTCTTAGGATGGCACCTTCCACTTCTTGTCTTGGGATGACGATTGTACCTCATGTTTCTTCTACTGGAAATCTGACTTGTGTACTTGTTTGGGGCTCTTGCTCGGCTGTATAGAATTGTGCTTCGTTTGTGACATAGTAATTAATGGAAAAAATATAATGCTCTGTAGTAAGAGTAGCTTGGGTAAAATCGAGATTTGCTTTCAGAAGTTTAAGACTATCGAGGATGATAGGACTATGTCGAAATTTGAAACGATAAAATTTTAAGTTAATATCCTAGTTAAATTCGGGAAAAACTAGAATTTCTATACAATAATCTTGTAAATGATTCTGAAGAATTGATATAACTATAAATGGTTCATATTTAATATTAGTTTTGTAGAATTTATTGGCTATATCAGGATTAAGGAAAGATTTGGTGGCGCCTGTGTCAATAAGAAGTTAAGGAGGGGATTTTCAATTTAATTTAAGGAAGCTCTCTTTTGTCAGCATAGGAATACAATTCTACTACGTTTCTTTGAAAATTTACATCTTCTTCCTCATATTCTTGACTTTCCTGTTCATAGTAAGGGTAATCTGGGTATGTGTCATTGTATATACCTTCATCGTAATTGCTTTCCTCTTTTTGTTCGATATTAAAGAGCTCTTCTACGGAGAATCGGGGGCTGGACGATTTAATTTATAGCATAAATAATATGAACAGAACCATTTTACGTAAAGATAAGAATGTACCGGGTGGTCCAATAAGCTGATCTCTCGGCTATATATCAGAAATAATTCATGTTATAACTTTAGGAGAAAAAATTCCTTGGTAAAAGTGGCCAAGAGAAATAGCTGGAAATAACTTTCAAGATTCTGGATTAACCGCTAGGGGGCGTAACCTGCGAAGAAAATTTTGAAAACCAGTTTTTTGAGAAATATGTCCAATTATACCAAGTGTTAAATAAGTAAACTAGAAAGAGGCATAAATTCTGCACAAAGTTGTTCAAGTACTTTTTTTTTATTTTTTCAAATAAAGGGTGGGGGAGAGTGGGAAAGTATTTGTGGATAAATACCTATAACTTTGGTTTGGATCAACCGATTTAAACAAAATTAGTGTCATTAGGAAGAGTATGGATAAATTAATTTACATCTACTATACTTACAAAATATATACGTGAGGCAATAGCGGCATTTTGGTGACATTCGAAATAAACTCCAATCATATACAATTTGATATACTCATCACGAATTATTTGTACTGATAATTAATTACTAATATTACCAATATTAATATCTATTGAAAAAAGTGCAATCTTTACTTCGAATTATAATATAGCACTTCTTAACAATGTTTTTGACTGCTGTCAATAAATAAACAATATGAACTCCCGTCAAATTCATTGTCGTAGCCTACTTAGTTTCGAAAAAACCATTTTTTACAAAATAGGTATGAACATTAAGATTCTTCTGCTATAAAAAAATTTGAAAATACCTACTGACTTATTTTTTAATGTAATTTATAATACATTGTGTGTCAATACTATACTTAATTATGTTTATGAGTTTTTATTCATATTATCTCGAGTTTAACAAAAGCTAATAACATGCGGTTTGCTCCATTTTGTTACAAATTTAATACAGTTTCATTATAATTTACAATAAATAGGTGTTTCCATTAAAAAATTTGAAGAAAAACAAATTTTAATTTTTTTTTATTTGAAAGTCCCCTCTACCTACGACTATGAAAACTAAATGCAAGTATTTTATAGTAGATGTGAATTAATTCATCCACACTCTTTTTAATGACACTAATTTCATAAAAATCGGTTAATCCAAACCAAAGTTATAGGTATTTATCCACAAATACTTTCCCACTCTCCCCCACCTTTTATTTGAAAAAATAAAAAAAGTATTTGAACAACTTTGTGCAGAATTTATGCCCCTTTCTAGTTTACTTATTTATCACTTGGTATAATTGGACATATTTCCCAAAAAACTGGTTTTCAAAATTTTCTTCGCAGGTTACGCCCCCTAGCGGTTAATCCAGAATCTTGAAAGTTATTTCCAGCGATTTCTCTTGGCGACTTTTACTAAGGAATTTTTTCTCCTAAAGTTATAACATGAATAGTTTCTGATATATGGCCGAGAGATCGGCTTATTGGACCACCCGGTACATAAAGAAATAAATAAAAATTTAAAAAGTACCTACTTGTAGCCTGCTAAAATATTCATAATGGTACTCTTCCCGGCACCTGATGGTCCCATAATGGCCGTCAACTCCCCCGACTTGCATTTTCCACTGATGCATTTCAATATCGTTTTATACCCTCTTTTCCTTCCTTCGGAAACCGAGTAGGAGAGATCTGTGAAGGTAATATCCACGGGCGGCCTTTTGGGTAGATGTGTAAGGGCAATCATTGGTCTTTTATGGTTGCTCGGACTGCTGTTGGGGACCTTACGGAGCGCACCCCCTCCGCTGAGGGTTATTGGTGAAGAACCATTGTATATATTGGTTTGAGAGCCACTGAAAAAGAAAGAATTTATTAGTAATATAATTTATAGTATAATAGTAACATAATAATAAGTCCGCAATGTCATCCTAACAGTGTAAGAGGGTGCAGAAGATGAGAAATCACTCTGAATCACAATAAAACACGAGTTATATTTTTTAGACACTCCAGTCAGTGGATATTCAGCTAAGAACGAATCAGCCTCAGATTGTAGAGAAATAAGTCATTGATGGATTCGACCGTTACTTACTAACACTGAAAACTTTGTTTTCAAACTTCCACAAAATTTATTTTAAATATTATCACTACAGCTGTTTCGGCTGATTGCCTTTCTCAAGTGATCTATTTTGGCTTGGGTTTACAAATTTATGGTCTCTAATGAAATAGGTTGAGGAGCGGAGAACTGTTTGTCTCAAGTTGGTCATTCAGAATTATATCTGTGTTTTTTAATTTGTTGATTTCCATAGATTCTAACAAAGATAGCTTAAGGCCTTTATTTTGAATGTGAAGAATTTTAAATTTGTCATTAAAAGAATGATTATGATCCAGAAGGTGAAGTGCGTATGTCGAATCTGTTTTTCTATTCTTGAAAGCCCTTTTATGTTCTGCTGTTCGTTTATCAAAGTTTCTACCAGTTTGACCAATGTAAGTTTTTGGGCAGTCGCCACATTGAAGTTTGTACACACCACTATTTAAGTGTTTTTTATTTTTTCTCTTGTTATTTTTAATATATTTGCCTAGGTTGTTATTTGTTCTAAAAGCTGGTGTTATTCCTTTCTTTTTTATGTGTTTGGCAATTTTTGTTGTTATTTTGCCTGTATATGTAATCGAGCAGAAGGTACTGAGTTTTTTCTCTGGTGGTGGAAATATTAATTTCAGGGCTTTCTTGTGTAGTTTTTGATTTAACATTTTATTAATTGTTTGTTCGTTGTATCCGTTGTTTACTGCTATCTGCTTAATTATATTTAATTCTGTCTCAAAGTTGTATCTTGACATCGGAATTTCTGTTAATCTATGTAACATACTATGATAAGCTGCCAGTTTATGTTGTGTTGGATGGGATGACGAATTGTGTATAGTCGTGTCAGTATGGGTAGGTTTATGAAATATGGAGAAGTCATGTTTGTTTTGAAGTCTGCTAATTTTTAAATCTAAAAAATTTATGGATTGATTTTGTTCTGTTTCTATTGTAAATTCAATATGACTATGAAGTGAATTAATATATGATAAAAATTGGTCAAGTTGCCTGTTAGTTCCTGTGAAACATACCAGTACGTCGTCTACGTATCTCCACCAATATAAAAACTGTTTGAATACGGGATGTTTTGGATCATCTAGAGACAAAGATTTCAAAACATCCCGTATTCAAACAGTTTTTATATTGGTGGAGATACGTAGACGACGTACTGGTATGTTTCACAGGAACTAACAGGCAACTGGACCAATTTTTATCATATATTAATTCACTTCATAGTCATATTGAATTTACAATAGAAACAGAACAAAATCAATCCATAAATTTTTTAGATTTAAAAATTAGCAGACTTCAAAACAAACATGACTTCTCCATATTTCATAAACCTACCCATACTGACACGACTATACACAATTCGTCATCCCATCCAACACAACATAAACTGGCAGCTTATCATAGTATGTTACATAGATTAACAGAAATTCCGATGTCAAAATACAACTTTGAGACAGAATTAAATATAAAGAGATTGCAGTAAACAACGGATACAACGAACAAACAATTAATAAAATGTTAAATCAAAAACTACACAAGAAAGCCCTGAAATTAATATTTCCACCACCAGAGAAAAACTCAGTACCTTCTGCTCGATTACATATACAGGCAAAATAACAACAAAAATTGCCAAACACATAAAAAAGAAAGGAATAACGCCAGCTTTCCGAACAAATAACCACCTAGGCAAATATATTAAAAATAACAAGAGCCAAAATAAAAAACACTTAAATAGTGGTGTGTACAAACTTCAATGTGGCGACTGCCCAAAAACTTACATCGGTCAAACTGGTAGAAACTTTGATAAACGAATAGCAGAACATAAAAGGGCTTTCAAGAATAGAAAAACAGATTCGACATACGCACTTCACCTTCTAGATCATAATCATTCTTTTAATGACAAATTTAAAATTCTTCACATTCAAAATAAAGGCCTTAAGCTATCTTTGTTAGAATCTATGGAAATCAACAAATTAAAAAACACAGATATAATTCTGAATGACCAACTTGAGACAAACAGTTCTCCTCTCCTCAACCTATTTCATTAGAGACTATAAATTTGTAAACCCAAGCCAAAATAGATCACTTGAGAAAGGCAATCAGCCGAAACCGCTGTAGTGATAATATTTAAAATAAATTTTGTGGAAGTTTGAAAACAAAGTTTTCAGTGTTTTATTGTTACAGAAATAAGTCATGTATTTCGTCTAAATATCTCGGTGTTTTATAAAACAATGAATTTATATTGTGTTCTGCCTACCTAGCACCTACCTTAAAAAATTATGACACGAACACTATTTCAGTCAAATGGAGAGGTCATCAAAAGTATATTTGTACAAACTTTTTATTTTTTCTTTAGACTTTTCACGTTGCTCTGATGTCTCACTTAATACTGTCAAGTGGTAGCGACGGCGATTTAAGTATAGAGATCTAGTTTATAGTTGTGAGAATTGTATGCTTTTTGCTGTCATTACATTAGATTGGTTAATATTAATAAATTGGGTGTTCGTTTAATTTGACACGACCTTGAAGACATTACCGGGGGCTTTGGCCGCTAACAGAAACACAATTATGTGTTTCTTTATGATATGCCTGCAATTCCATGTTACTAGAGACTGGAATATATACAAAATGCATTTTTTGCATATCTGGTATAAATTTCATATTTTGACAAAAAATGCATATACCATTTGATCGCTTTTCTCGAAATTTTTCTTTCGAATTCCCCGAGGAATAAAAGCTCTGTTTCTTTGAATCATTTGGGGGTATCTGATATTGCAATAATAGGTTTTATGTAAACTGGTAAACAATTAATGATCCTAATAAACAAACAAAATGAATCATACACAAGCACTTTTAGTGGGACGGGTTTTTCCTAAATCCAAAAGGGTCGGAAGTTTCGGTGAAGCTTTTAAGAATAAGTAGCTGTATGAATTGGCATCACCATTGGCGGGAAGAAGATTTGCAACTTGAGATATGCAGATGATACTACTATCCTCGCTAGTTCTGAAACTGAATTGATTCACCTGCTACAACGGATAGAAGACGTAAGCTTAACGATGGGCCTTAAAATAAACAGGGATAAAACGAGAATCATGATAATTGACAGAGCTAACAACAATCAAAATCATCTGGTTAGGATAAACAATATGGCTGTTGTAGATAAATTTGTGTATCTGGGCTCATTAATAACCAACAAAGGAGGCTGTACTGAAGAAATAAAGCGGCGGTCAGCAATCGCAAAAAAGCGCTATGGCAAAATTAACAAAAATTTGGAAAAGCCATGAAATTACTACCGATACAAAAATGAGACTAGTAAGAAATCTAGTTTTTCCAGTTTTTTACTTATGCATCGGAATGCTGGACCCTTACTGAGAAAGACAAAAAGAACATAGATGTATTTGAGATGTACTGCTGGAGACGAATGCTGAGAATACCATGGTGGGCCCGAAGAACAAATGAATCCATACTGGTCCAGCTAAACATAAAGAAAAGACTAAGAACACAAATAACAGAACAGATAATAAGCTATTTTGGACATGTGCTTCGAAGAAATGGTCTTAAAAAACTTACCATCCAGGGAAAAGTAGAAGGCAAAAGAAGTAGAGGGAGATCTCCTACACGATACACGGACCATATTGTTGCTACCATTGGCGCTCCATTGTCAGAATGTGCTAGATTGGCAGAAGATAGAAAAACGTGGAGGAACATTGGAAAAATTACCTAACAGCTTCATGATATCACGATACCTGCATCAGGTTAACGACTAAGAAGAAGCTGTATGAATCTCCAAAATTTACATTAGTTTCATTTATGGTTTCATTTATGGATTTAACTAGAAAAAATAAGCCTTGAAAATGGACGGAAGTAGAACAGAACTCTTTCGAAACGCTTAAGAAGTTACTGATTACCGCTCCAATTTTGCAGCAAGCAGATGAAAACCAGCCGTATATCATTTGTACTGACGCTAGTGGTTATGCGTTAGGAGCAGTGTTGCTATAAAGAGATATCGATGACGAGCATCCCATGGAATATGCTATAGTGTATTTTTATGTATGAGAGAGTAATAAAACAATAAATTATGTATGCAAATCCCTAAACTGTTGATATGGGTGACTCAATGAAAAACAGATATTTGTCAACAAGTTTACAGAAGTATATAGGAAAACAATTTTAAATTGAGTATGACCATCAGGTATAAAGGTTGGAGCAGAATAAAATACAATAGTTGTGAGGGAGGTTAACAGGTACTAATGAATTTGCAAGAAATGTAAGATGTTTATTTTATTGGTTATATATAACCAATAAAAGTTTAATAAGTACCTACCTATTTGCAAAATAAAGTTTAATTCTTTAGATAAAATAAAACGTTTTATTTTATCTGAAATGAGTGCATTCCACGAAGTAAGGGTTTCAACAATCAAACATTTAATTCTTTAATTCCAGGAATCTACGACAGTAATTGACTAGATAATTATCTTCTAAACTTATTCCACAGAAAATGTGATAGTGGGTTTTTCCATTTTGTAGGAAGGTCCAAGTGGTGTATTCAAAATTCTTAACAGTTCACTAAAAGTAGGTACTTCAGTTGCAAGGTGCAGTTTATTGTGTATACTAGTATTATGGAAAATTTGGAAGTGCCGTGTAAACGCCGAAAAATTGGTCCTTTAACAGTTAATGAAAAAACATTAATATTTAATTGTTTTAAATCATTTACAGACAAACGTTTATGTGAAAGTGTTGATGAGACCGTTGAGTTAGTTAGCAGTACACTTGGTGTTGGGAAATCTATGATTTACAGAGTTATTAAAGAAGAGAAATGTGGTAGTTTTCAAATGCCACGTAATGCTCCAGGGAAAGCAAAATTTCAAATAGAATATCATTTTAAAGAAGGACTTCGACGGAAAGTGCATGAATTCTTCTTTAGACAAGAATTTCCAACATTGGATAAAGTTCTTGTCTCAGTTCGAGATGATAAGGATTACCCAGAAATGAGTCGAAGTACGTTATGGAAACTTTTAAAAGAAATAGGCTTTCGCTGGAAAAAGAATCCCAGAAAGTCTATTTTATTAGAAAGAAGCGATATTGTCATATGGAGAAGACATTTTCTAAGAACCATAAAGGAAATGAGAAACCAAAAAAAAAAAATATTTTATCTTGATAAAACATGGATCAACGAGGGTTATACACCAAATAAATTTTGGCAGGATGAAACTGTTACAAGTCAAAGGCACGCTTTTGTAAATAACTTATCTACTGGTTTAAACCCACCATCAGGAAAGGGACGCAGGCTGATAATAGTACACATTGGCAGTTCAGACGGTTTTGTTTGAAGGTGGTTTATTAACTTTTGAATCAACTCGTACCGGTGACTACCATGAAGACATGAACGCTGATGTCTTTCAAGAATGGTTCGAACAAATGATAGATCTTCTTCCTAAGAACTGTGTAATAGTAATGGATAATGCAAGTTATCACTCCAGACTTATAGAAGGACTGCCCACAACCAAGTGGTTAAAAAAAGACTTGCAGAATTGGCTGAGTTCAAAAAATATTACGTACCATCCCGGATCTATAAGAAAGGAATTTTATTCGTTGTGTGCCCTTCATAAAGAAAAATTTAAAAAATACGAAATTGATGAAATTGCCAAAAATCGTGGAATGACAGTACTTAGATCCCCACCATATCATTGTGAATTAAACCCGATTGAACTGGTATGGGCACAGATAAAGAGTGAAGTTTCAAGAAAAAATACCACTTTTAAAATTCATGATGTTAAACAGTTGTTTTTGGAGGCCGTAAATAATGTAAAACCTGAGGACTGGGAAAAGGCAGTAAATCACACTATTAAAGAAGAGGAAAAGATGTGGAAACTGGACAATATTACTGATAAAATGATCGCCAGTTATTATAAATCTTGGTTCTGAAAGTTCATCTTCTGAATCTGATTTGGATTTGTAACAAGTAGCTGTAAGTTTTATATTAATATTTTTATTCATCTATTTAACATACCTTAGACGGTTTTAAAAACTCTTTTTCTCTTTTGTAATCTTTAAAAATTAAAAAAAATGTGAATTTTTTAAAACCCTTTTTAATGTAGGCCAGTCAGTTCTAATATAATGTGTGATAAAAGAGGTCACTTTTGTTTACATACACATAACACTTTATAACACTGAAATAATTCATTTATTTTTTACAATTATTCAAAGTAATTTTTCAATTAATCTTGAGCACGCCCATGGAGTGGTCGGAGGTACCGGTTAAAATTATGCTAATTACTCTCTCGTTCATAAAAATAAACTATAGCCGACTTCTAACCACTGCCGAGCGCAACTATTCCACTTTAGAAAGAGAAGCTTTAGTTGTTGAATGGCCTTAGAAAAGTTCAGACGTTATACAAAAGGCACGAAAATAACGCTGCAGACTGATCATCAACCCTTAAGGTGGCTGCTAAGCCTGAAATCTCCCACAGGAAGGTTGGCAAGATGGTTCAAGACTATAACTTAACCATCGATTATCTGCCAGGCAAACGTAATATGGGAGCCGATACACTTTCAAGGCCACCATGCGAACACATTAATGTGTCTTGCAAGATACTTGCATTTGCAAATTGACTTGCCTCTTCGGTCAGCATATGAGACCAGAGTGGAACAATTGAAAGACCCAGATGTTGACAAAATAATTCAATCATTTAAAAACCCGAATTCGAATTAATATGTAAAATGGAAAGATCGTCTATACTTGCTCACACAAGGAGTACCCTATGTGTACTCTATGAGTACTCTAAAAACCCTGAGATCAATTATTATTAGTATAAAATCGTACTATATGTTCGGCTATTCCACGTATTAATGTTATAACATATTAAATTTCTTCTTTTGTTTGTCATCCTTTGTTAAAAAGTGAAAATTATTTACATATAATGTCGAAATAACCCTTCTGAGGTTTCGAAATCCAATAAATTCCTAAATTAGAACGCCCTGTAAATACTCCAATCCCAATATAGGTCCCTGTCTTTCTCAGAAACAATTCCCAGTTGTTTCGTATTGTAAAAATTCAATTTTAGTTATTCTGTCGAAAATATACCACCTGTCTTGTTTTCGCCAGAACAGAATTCCCTTCAGAAATTTTGTAGAACTTAAGAAATCTGAGGTTTCTTATTTTCCAGTTTAAATACGACTTCTGGGACAAAAGCTGGAATCTGTTCGCGAGTTTTTTTGATTAAATTACTCCTCTGATTAAAAATTAATATTTAATAGAAATAAGACGTATATGAATCTCTGCAAATGTTACTGTTCGAATTGATGTTTCTTTCTAAAACAACTACATATAACTGTTGTTAAAACAATATTATTTTCTTAAATTTAAAATACTTCCGCAGTTTTATTTATGTAACGTCATCGTTACACGCTAATAGAAAATGCCCATGTATCATCTATAATCCACAAGGAAAACAATTCCTGTAGCTGGCTGTATACCACGTATCACAAAAAAGAGGTTAGTCTTCGTAAGTGGGTATATTTATTTAAAAAACCCTTAAAAGGGCTACATAAAAAAAAAACAAACGTTTTCGGACTAAACAGTCCATCATCAGGTTTAAATTTTAAAATTGCTAGGTTAAAATGCCTGAGCCACCAAAATACATGGGTAAAAACCCTTTAAATTACATATGGTTGTAAAAGATTATACATCATGTTGTTAAAAAACTGTGATGTTCAGTATTAAATTAAATATGACTTCAGGTAAAATACATGGCTGAATTGAGTTCCAGAGCCGGAGAGTAAACCTCTACACACGGAGAACAGCTGGAAACTGATTGACCAGTTGTTATTGCGACCACTGCTATGATGTATGGTACTGAATGTAGGGCAGTAAAAAAGGGGATGAAAACAAATTGCATGTTTCTGAAAAATCATAATTTCATACAAAAAGCGGAGAGGTACTCAGTCCCTGGAAGAGAACAGAAAAGTTTAGAGGAAAATACTTAGAGAAGCCGATTCCACATAGAGAAAGCTAATGAGAATAATAATGGTATCTAATGAATGTTCTAGAAATAAAAATAATAAGAGGAACCTCTAAATCTTAATAAAAAATTACCTAAACAAAAAAATTAAAATAATATCTATATATCTAATAAAAAAAAAGCATCACTAGCATATCAAAATTAAATAAACACAATGTCAGAATTTAATTTTACCTACATAATGTCAAAAGCAAAATAAATTTTAATTTCTAATAAAACTGTACTATACTAAAACAATTTTTAATTGAAGGTGATAACTTGGCAACATCGTACTTAACGAAGCCCTTAACGATAACTTTTCAACGAAATCGTATTGAAATTATCAATTTTGAAGAGGCGTACCAAAAAAAAATTTAATTCTTTATTTAAACACATAACTAATTACGTAAAAATTAAATCTAAGACCGATTTAATTATTAAATTATCATGTCTCTTTTAACAGGTATCTTATAGTTGTTTAACAAAATAAAATAAAATTTTATTCTTATTAGAGAGTATCTAATACAGAACTTCAAAAAACAGAAAACTTTGGAAAATAATTTTTTTTTCATTAGACTAAAAACAATCTGCAATTTTAATTACACATCATTCTCTATTTATAGAATTGCTGTGTGCTGTAAACGTTATATTTGTTTTTTTTTAACTTAATTTGAAAGTTTCCTTGTGTTTATTTGTTTATATAAATATGAAAATATATTATGAAGTTCATATAAATTAAAATGAAGTAAGCTAAACTATTATCATATGAATACGTTTATATAGCAGTGCATTTGTTTATTTCAGTAAATTCTCGAAATATGAAATGAAGGTGGCACTAACTACTAAAGAGTTAATAGCTTTGTTAGAAAAAGACTCAGATTGTGAAAATGCCACTTAATATGGTTTATTTGCCGCCGAGATTAAATTAGAAAGTTTCTGATGTAGAAGACATTGATCTTCTTCTTCTTCTTCCTTCTAGTTTGTAGGCTTTAAAGCCTGTTTCTTCTTTAATATTAGCTTCCTAAATTGTTTAAATTGTCGCACCATCTTTTTCTTGGTCTGCCAATACTTCTTCGTCCATTTGGTGACTTATCTCGTGCTATTCGTACTATTCTATCTTCCGCCATTCTACTGATGTGTTTGTTCCACTTTTGTTTTCGTTTTGTCACCCATCCATTTATGTCTTCTATATTGCATGCTCTTCTTATGTTTTTGCTTCTCTCCCTATCCAACAGACTTCTCCTTGATATTCGTCGGAGTATTTTCATCTCTGTTATTTCTAGCAGTCGTCTCGTTTTAGATGTGTCAGGTCTTATCTCAGCCGTGTATGTTAATATAGGTCTAATTCCTGCTTTATAGACTCTTGTTTTTGTGCCTTGTCTTAAGTGTTTGTTCTTCCAGATTGTGTCATTAAGAGAACCCGCCGCTTTACTTGCTTTTAAGCTTTGTTGTCGTACTTCTACTTCAACATCTCCGGGAATTCTAACGATTCTGATTATGATATTCTTCTGAACCACAGATAAAACGTCCAAAAAAAAAACAGGCAAAAATAGTAAATCCAAATTTATCTCAAGTTGTAATAACGGATATTCTTTCGTGCTCAGTAGTAATTCAACAACAGTCTAATTGATATTTAGACAATATAAAAGCCAACCATGTAGGCAAGTCATATATTCAAGTTTTTTCACTCTTTTTGATAAAAAAGTAATTGAGAATAACCGTCTTAATTTTGAAATGAATAACATAGGTTTAAAGAAAATATTAGCATATGTATATTATCTGGTTTACACTCTGCTTCAAGTTGATATGCATTGGTCAAAGGATGAGGATAAAGAAGTGCATATTATAAGAGAAAGCATGAGCCGACATAGATTTATAATTTTAATTTATAATAGTGAACAAACCGCTACATCAGTGTCTGTACATGGGCGTCAATCTAAATTTGCTTTACCAGATGAAACCAGATTCGACAATATTGGCCACATTATAAAAAGAGACGATAGTGCAAAAATATAGGATGTACAAAAGTCCGAATCTGCACCATCTACACCCGAATATTTCGAAAATTTTTACCTTAAAATTTAATTTACGTTTAAGATACAATATGTTCCTTTATTAAAAATTGTACTGTTTTCCTTAAAAATGAGAAAAAAAATCTTTTTGGTTGTAATTTATTCCTAATTTGTGTTTTTAATCCAATCTAATAAATTAATTGTAAAATTTCTCTTTGTATATTGAGCGGCCGTTAAGGGTTTAATACTATATAAAGAATAAACTGGCCTCAAATTTACTTTACTTACCTCAAAACTATTTTAAAGTTAATAATGAAGTATATTAATAAATATATTCCCAATAATACACTACGCCTATGTACATATGTGTAAAATCTGGAAGATATCATTTTTCATAAACTTCAATAAACTAAGATATCATATTTCTCTAATTAACATTCTTTCTACAAACGTAAATATATATAGACCAGCAAAATATTGATAATTTTAACGATATTCCAAACTATTCTATGAACTTGTCTCACTATACACTCGTGAATCGCGTCAATTTATATTGTTACGGGGACAAATTTATCTTAGATGGGTTACAAATTTACATATTTACATGTGCGAAGCATACACAATAAAAATGACCCCGGTAAGATTTACTAATGAAATTTTGCATGGTTGCCGCTACCGTTTAGTTCAATTTGTAGATTAGTCACCTTTAATTGAAAATTGTACGACTATATAATAGTCAGCTTAATCCTAAAATGTGAATATCATCCGCTTTGTACCAATACTACAATATATTGCTAAAAAATTGTTTAGCGATATACTGTGCCACAATACCTCAATTGTCATTTTAATAAACATGAAACCCGCCAATTTTTAAATTGGGACTCACCCACCAACCAATCACGCGAAAGTTAGGGAGTGCATTATAATGTAGTCTAATGTATAGAATAGGAATTTTAACAAACTGCCAATCCAATATAATGCGCAGTAAAAATGTTTATACAGGACGGGACCTCCAATACGTAAATTAAATAAAACTTTCAATTGTTAAAGTTTTTTACTCCATATTAAAAAAAAATAACCTTTTCACATTTAGCCGATTACGATCCAGCAACTGTCAGATTTAACTAAAATGTCATGCAATAATTTTTGTCTTAAAATCCTATATGACGTCAAAATTAGTGACGCACTGAAAGAAGGGTTTGGGACAGACTGTATGTAGTTTTTTTCCGACAGGGTGGCATTTCGATAAAACAAAGAAAAAATCCTTTTTTTTTTCAAAATTACATTTCTCTGCTCTTTGACTACATATGTATTACACATTGTTATTTTATGATTTAATACTTACATCAATAGATTTTTGTCAGCGAAAAAACCAATATCGCGATATGTCCCTGGACAGCGGCTACTCGAATTTCTTAAAACATTTATACCGCCATGTGCTCCTTTTTAAATGGGCGATAGAAATATGGAGGCAACTGTAATAGCATTGTTGGCGATTTAAAAAATAAAATGAGAGATAACCTTCCGATTATTTCCTGTAGAATTGATAAAATAATGTTTACAAATTATCAAAGAAAAATCCTTGTCCATAATGATAAGATATTTTAGCCGAAATAATCTACCTCCGAGTGTTCTTCGACAGCGTGACTTCCTGAACATTCCATCATAGTTAGACAGAATAATAGTCCGATAAGTCAAGTCAATCAAGTGTTTGATCATCTTTCACAGTCCACTTGTGAATCATTTTCTACACTGATTCACACACCTCGTAAAAATTGACATCGAGAGCAGAGGTGAAGGCCGAAGATTAGGAAACAAATGATCAGCCTACATAGTATTTATGAACAATTAAAACTAATATATCGGTAAATATCGTACTTTGGATCATAACTCACAGTGTAATAATATCTAAATGCGACAGGGTGAATTAATATGCATCGAAAATATATGTGTAAATTTACGATCGTACTCGAAGACATTTCTAAAGCATTTTTGAACAGTTCGAAAGACATATCATAATGGTCATCCATTCATAATAATTAATTATCATTCATAATGTCATACTGTCTACTGTGCTAGTAGGAGGATAAGAAACTAAGTTTTTGATAAAGTCCGAAGGGTGTTAGATCTGGAGATCTAGATGCCTAAGCAACTATGCTTACAGAACAAGCAAAATAGATTTAATCGATGAATGATCTTGTATCAAACATTGGACACCAAAGTGGAATACGATGAAGTGCAGGAAATCGAAGATTTATACACAAGGTATACTGAACTAATTATTAAAATACAAGTATTTCGGAAATTACTGGCGTATGTCTTCACCTTATTCTATAAAGGAGATGACTTACCACCGGAATGGACAAAAGCACATATTAACAACATCTACAAAAAAGGAGATAGAAAGAATTGTTAAAACTATAGGGGGCTAAGTGTCATAAATTTACTCTGAACACTATAGAAAAATAATAAAAAATAAAATTGAAAAAGAAATGACATATATGGAGGAGAACAAAATGGCGTTCGTGCAGGTAGATCCTATATGTACAGCATCATTTCCCTACATCAGGGTACTGAGAAAAGATTGGCCCGCAACCTTTCAACTCATATAGTCTTTCTAGATCTGACAGAGGCGTACCTCTGTGTACCACTTTCAATGCTCTGGGTAGCAATGGAAAAACAAGGAATAAACAAAAAATATATAAAAGCAATACAAGAACTTTAGAAAATAAGACAGTAAACATTAAAACTGGAAACAAATTAACTAGAGAAATTCCTATTAGTAAGTGACTAAATAAAGCCAGGTTGCTGCATAGCACTTACATTCTTCAAAATATATCAGAATGAGGCACTCTCAGTGTGGAGAAGAAAGTGCTACAATATGGGCATTCCTATCAAAGACAAAAGATTTTACACGATACACTTTACTGACGACCAAGTAAAACAAAAGGGGGCTTCATAATTAATATACAAAAAAAACGAGTACTTAGTATCAGAAGAAAAACCAGAAAACCTGCACATTAAAATGAGTACTAAAAAATCAACTGAACCTTCAAATACTTGAGTATATACGTGAGTCCAAATAATATCAAAAGCAGGGAGTAACAAAGAAAACATTCCAGCCACTAGACAATTACCCGGACTACTGTAAAATAATAAAATAACAAAAGAAAATAAAAGAAGAATTTATAAAACAATAATGAAAAGTGTTGGGTTCTGCGGCACCGATCTCTATGAAATGAATGAAAGGAAATCAAAAATTAAAGCCATGGAAATGAACTTTTGGAGACGATGTTGCCGGCTCACTGTATATGTTAGGACGAGGAACGAAGATAGGAGAGAAATGGAAATTGATCTAAACAAACATTCTTCTTTTTTTTTATATAGACATTACTCTGTCTGTTTTTCAATGTGCCTCCAGTAAGTTGTCATTCTATTGTTTTCGTGGTCTTCCTACTGATCGTCTTCCTTTTGGGGAACTGTCTCTTGCCGTCTTTAGTACTCTACTTGTTGTCATTCGGCTTATATGATCGTTCCATTCTACTCTTCTATTTCTTACCCAGTTTTTGATATTCTCCACCTTGCATCTATGTTGTATATCTGTACTTCTAGATCTGTTCCATACTGTCTTACCATCAATTTTTCTGCTGTTTCTAACATCCTTTTTGTCCTCTCTGTGTCAGGTCTTGTTGCTGTTTCTGCCGCGTATGTCATGATCTTAACATCATAGACATAATTGCAGCCAAAAGACTAAACTGTTATGGACACCTACAGAGAATGCTTGGAAATAGATGGCCAAAATAGATAGAAAAATGGATTCCGCCATAGACCAAGACGGTCCTAGAGAGATGTGAATGATGCAGTGAACTACAGAGGTTTAACAACTGAAATTGCTTAGAGAGAAAACGGTGGAAATTAGGATGCGAAAAATAACAGAAAATAAAGGCCAAAATTATCCAACAAAATGAAAAAGATTAACGAAATATTATAAAGATCTAATTCGTATCAAGAAAAACAAAAATAAAAATTTACAAGATTGTAATCAAACCAACACAAACAGGCGAATCTGAATCCTTAATATTGAGAAAAGATGGAACATCGTTAAAGAAAAAATTAAAGGCAGAATATTGGAAGGGTGATCGTGAATTGACGGAAGCCTAATGAAATGTGGAAAATAGTATAAAAGTAAAATAGAATAATTTGTTTTTTTTTTATAATTTATAATGTTGTATGTTATTTTTAGAATGTTGTAGTTTGCAATTTTCAAGCTTTGCGCCAACAAGGCCTTTTGAGCAAATAAGACAATTATGGACAACATATGTAGGACAAACAGGTAACCGTTTCCAGCACACATTTTCGAGCACAACACGAGTTAATCCCTTGGTCAGAATATATTTGTATTATCATTCAGATCACAATAAGCATTAATTTAAATTTAAAGTACTTGCCTAACACTAAGCACCATCATCTTCTTATGGGTCGCCAACTGATTATAATTATTTAAATTTCTAGCTTAGCAGCTATTTTTCAAGCAGTAAACCTAAGCCTACACAGTTGAAAAAAATTCATCAATAAATTTAAAAGGAAAATGAATTTTTTCTTAATCCAATCCACTTCTAAATTTATCTGGATTGGTTTATATACCCAGGTGTGTTATTTTAATAAAATCTGAAGTAGCATAGAAAAGATTAACTTTAATCAAGAATTTCAGTTCAAGTATCATTTTTTGTTTTAAATAATCTGAACAAATTATTAACAAAGTGATTTATTGTTTGATTGATGTCTTTTTTATCAAACATATGAATAATATTTTTTTATAGTAGACATACCGATTGTTTTTTAATAAAACTTTTTTAGTTTAAGAATTATATGTAGTGTTTTATCAGACGGTCTAGAGATTGATGCGAATTCTCTAACCAACGATGTACTTTTAGAAATCGTTGATTCATATTTGTTTAAAATATATATTTTTTATTTACATAAAGTACCTTGATAACTGTGGCGATTGGTACTGAAACAATAATATTAAATATATAATAATCAGAAAAACACTATCCTCGAAGTGCAGTAGATAGAACGACATTACTGCCTTATTTAAGAGGAAGAGGACTTATGGATATAAGTGAGCAATTAAAAAAAACCGATTACTCATTTAAAAACTTATTCAGGTGCAGGTGGAGACATCTACTCTACATCGCGCGATTTGTGCAGTAGATAACACAACACCTATCAAACTAAGGGAACAATAAATGCGCATAAACCATCTTACTAAGAACGAAAAAATGCACAACTGGATGGGTAAACCTCTGTACGGGCGACATCCCAATGAGGTCAGTCAAGACTATGTCGACAATACAGCGTTGAACTATTGGTTGGCATCAGGAAAGATGTTTCCTGAAAGAGAAGGTTCATTACTTGCCATTCAGGATCAACCAAAAATTACCTGAAATATATCGTCAAATCCCCTCAGGTCCAAAACGACAAATGCCAATATGGATGTCAAGCCATATCAGGATTTGTTGCAATTTGACAGGATGTCAAGAAATCATCCAACATCTTATTGGGGGCTGCCAAGCATTTGTTGCAACTGAATATAAAGAACGGCATCACTCAGTATTGAAGATCCTTCATCAAGATATAGCTTTTAAACTGGGACTTCTACAAACAAACCATCTCCCATATTATCAATACGTTCCTGAGGGTATGCTTGAGAATGACAACTACAAGCTATACTGGGATCGCACAGTGTTCACAGACTAAACTGTAGCACGTATTAGACCAGATCTCGTGCTAGTTAATAAATTAACGAGACAAACAACACTAATCGATGTAACGATACCTAACAACAATAATCTGCGTGTTAAGTACAACGAAAAGATAGCCAAGTACAGAGATCTGGAAATACAAATAAGGAGACAATGGGGAATTGAAAGTAACCAGACGATACCTATTTATCTTTCTAGCACTGGAGCCAATCCGAAGAACCTAGAAAACATAAAAAAGCTGAGTCTAAATTAACATCTATATAAATTTTTGAAAATTTTTGGGAGATACACCGACGTATCAAGTCACCTAAAACTCGATAACATGGAAAGAGTCCACTAGAGCTCAATACTTTTGATACCATGGGCTATATATATATATATATATATATATATATATATATATATATATATATATATATATATATATATTGTTATGATATGTAAAATCGAGAAAAATATTGGTTTGTCTAAAATATTTCAAAGTTCAAAAACATTAAAATAATTCAGATAAGTAGGATAATACCCAACAAACATTTCGAAGAAAGAAAGTTTTTAAATTTTTGGATTACCTGTATTAAACAAAATGTAAGCTATGCATAAATTATTTCCTTTGTTATACTATACTTGAGTGACCCGCATAATTTTAAGTGAAATCCAAAGAACAATTGAACCAGGTTTTCCAAATACATTAACGCAGTGATTAAAGACAATAGAAAGAGGTTTTTGTTAGTTTTTAAGAATTGTAGAAAAATATTATTTGTAAATAAGTTTTAGGAAATTTTATAGTTATAGGTAAAAAGTTGTTTGTTATCGAAATGAAAAAATGGGGAAATTGTGACGATTTTGATTGGCGGAGATTGAAAAAGGTGGGATAGGTATGTAGGAATGAAAGTTTAGCTAGATTTCGGAGTGAGAAAAGATAGTCAGTTGGTTTCCAAGGGTGCAAGGCGAACGGCCGTTGTTCTCGGGTAGTTTCCAGAGGTAGGAAGCAGTAGCAGTGAAAGTTTGTGAGTTTTCGTGTAGTTAGTGTATCTGACAGAAGCTGATCCAGTAAAATATTGTAAGTCATATTTTTCTACTTATATTCCAAGAGACACTGTTCAGGCCAACGAGAGATTCAGTTTATCGTAAAGAAAAGATATTCCAACAGTCATTTTTCACTCAGGCCAACGAGAGATTCAGTTTATTGAGAGAAGAAGAAGCTAGCATAATTTGAACGATTCGTGCATTTGAAGGAGATCATTAAGGACGAGATACTTGCAATAATTTATTGTAAGATTGCTGATTACTTAGGGAGCGGCCACGAGTAAATAGTATAGTCTACAAATAACAAGGATTTGGACCACTCATCATCAGAGAGAGATAGTTTTGTTTTCTGCAGTTTTTCTTTCATTGATAACACAATTTTTTACACTTAATTTAGAAAGGATATAAATATTTTGATTAGGAGATTTAGAGTAATACTTGGATTTTGAGATTTCAACTAATATTGTTTGTACCATTAATTTTGATTGTTCACGTACGTAGAACAAAATTTTGAGAATTATTATATGAGATTTTGTTTATTGAAAACTTTTGAGTGTGAATTATTTCATTATTTTTATTTCAATATATAGTGTTAGATCATATGTGTTTTTTATTATTCCGGTATTCTTTGGACCTTACCTTTCACATGTAATAGCATAGATATTGAAGCACGAATTTAACCCTGAGATAAAAGAATTAAAAATTGTGATAGAGTCATAATCATATCATTTAAATAATTTGAATTAATCAAAAAAATTAATTAGCTAATTATTGCTTGGCGCACCAAGACTTTAAATGTCACAATAATATATATATATATAATATATATATATATATATATATATATATATATATATATATATATATATAAATATATATATATATAGGTATCTGGGATGAGTGAATTTTTCCCTTAGGAGTGTGAGCCGTATGGCTAAATCTTAATAATGAAAACAAATAATAATTATATCACTTTAACTAATGTCTATTAGGTTAAATCTTGTGGTAGAGTTGAGCGGTTTTTAGAAACTGTATAGTTTTTGTGATCTCTGTAGGGTTGTTGAGCATTTCCTTCAAAGTAGGTTTTAAGTCCAGTACTTTATAAAGGTGTTTTACAGTAAGGTAAACATGTTGAGGTCTTCAGAAAGATGACAAAGGAAATGGAAATTATGAATACGATTAGGATAAGAAAGTAACAATATCTCGGCCACGTTAAGAGAGGGGATAAATATGTGTTGCTACAAACCACACGGAAAAATACAGGGAAAACGAAGTATTGGAAGAAGACGCATCTCCTGGCTCAACAATCTAAGAAAGTGGTATAATTGCAGTTCCGTTGACTTGTTCAGAGCTGCAATCTCAAACTCCTTAGAGGAGACATTGCATGCAATGGTGGCAGGTAGGACGTGTTCCAGAGGACATTAAGAAACCATGGGTAAGTTTGGTGTGGTCTCTAATAATCGGTGCTTCTCTTTTAGTTAGGAAGTCCAGGAAGAGATGACCAATAAACGGTTGGATTTGATGAAGAGTTGTTTTGCTCCTTTGCCATAAGTTTTGCCAAGTATCCCCTACTGACTTTTTGAAAACTGGGGTAACTCCAGTACTATGGTTGGTAGCTTCTTTGTCAAAATGATCTGCTGTTTCATTACCAGTAATTCCAGTATGAGAAGGCAGCTATATGAGAGAGACTGTTAGATTATGAGCAGAGAGGTTTTGGTATATGTCATGAATGTTTTGAACTAATGGGTGGTCAGTGAAAATTGTATTGACTGAATTTATAGATAAAAAGGAATCTTAACAAATGACAATACGTCTACTTTGATGGGAGATGCACTTATAATCCAACAGAATACTATATAGATCACCTGTGTAAATACTGCATGTTAAGGGTAACTGACATGATCTTAAAAGTTCATGTTTAGTGGTTACTGCACAGCCAACACAAGTGGTAGTTTTAGAAGCAACGGTATAGGTATAGAGAATTAAATCATATGATTTTTTTTGTATACTTTCTAAAAATGTTTTCTTTATAAGAATGTTTGGATATTCATGTTTGTTAAAGATGGTGAGTGAGCTGTCTATTGAAGGAAGGTTTTTGCCCAGGGGGGAAGTAAAGGTAGAGGAAATGAGCTAGTCAGAAGGCGGTCAATATTTTGGTAGTGGAGAAATTAATTGAGGTATAGGTTTTATGATAAGGTGTTAGATATTATTATTATTATTGGAAGAAGACGGCATTATGGTAATTAGGGACTTTAGAATATTGTTAACATTGGAAAATTGGGATAACAAGGATGTTACCCCAGGAAACGAAGTTGAAAAAATCGAAAAATTACTGGGCGCTATTTTGCAACTGGAATATTTGGGAGAAGCCAATAACAAAACGTACAATGCCGTAGGTATCGAAATTTTTTGTACGTCATGTTTTTTATTAACATTTAAGCAAAAAAAAAAACGACTTTTTTCATTCATTTAAATGAATGAAAAAACTCCGCAATGTAGATGAAAACGTTCAACAGACGAGTTTATTGAAAATACTTTACACCGCAGAGAATATTTGCGGGATTTATTGCATTGCGGGATTGAATAGACAAACCATAGTTTCTCGTATTGGGACCGTGCAAGTTCGGAACAGCGACACCTGGTGTCGTAAATCAGCAAAATTTACTGCGCTTTCATGTTAGATCGAGGTTACCGGATAACTGTCAAGGACGTAGTCCCAAAAAAGAATAAGAAGAAAAACTAAGATTGAGGTTATGTCGGTATGTTATTAAAAGGTAAACGTTATATGTAGTGTAAATACAAGTAAATATATTATTAAATTACAGCATTACTGTTAATATGAATGCAATAATAAAAACTGGATTTGAGAAAGTAAATCACCAAATAACTTTTCAACCAAGCACTGAGTCAAAGGGAAAAGCTTTAGTAGTGGCAAATGTCAAAAAAAGAATGGAAGAATTATGTGGAAGAATTAAGAAAAATAAATTACCATAAATAATGCTAATGCATAAATTAGCAGGTTAAGCCCATGAGATCATCATATTTATGATTTAAATCCACTTTTCTCTTTGTAGTAATTTGTGCTTCGAAGTTGGAAACGAATAAACCTTAAATTGACAATTTTTTGTTGTATTTTTACAATTTATAACACAGCATTTCCTAAATCCCATTTTCTTCAGTGACAGAAGGTGTAAATAAACAAACGAGTATGAAATATGACAATTGACAATATGACTTTATGAAATCTATGAAATGTGCAGTAAAAAATGCAAGATTTCTCCGCTACTTGCGCACGATGGTTTCTCGTATCACATCCAAGTACTTGCACGTCGCCAATAAATTTTATGCCTCTTCCTAAATTAATAGGTTTCAATGGGTTGAAAAGTTGCCTCTTTTTGCTAGTAAATAATTTCCCGAATTAGAGAAACTGGCGATGTGTCACTGGTAATTTTTATTAGGAGGGTTAGTAATTTTTTTAAAGGAGCGACAAACACTTTTGGTGTGGCACTTTAAGGGTGAATACTTACCTTCTCACCAGCTAGTTCGATTTTGATCTAAGTGACGAAATCCCAGTATAATTATTTCTATTTAAAAATATATAGTTAAAATAATAGTATATCCATGGCTAACATAAATAGTTAAAATAGTCGTCAGTTAGATTCAGTCAATTTTCATAGAGCAGATAGACATCAACAACAACTGTAAGTTACATCCTTCTATCGCTGTTCCGGTGGAACAACGACGCAATTACAAGTGTAACGTTTCAGGAGAGCCAAAAATATAAAATTATTTTACTTAATACCTCATGCAATGAAGCATAATGAAGTTACTGGGTTAGTATTGCAGTTATACTTAGCCACTGTGATATACTGTAACTCTACTACATTCGAAATGAATTCTTAATTTTTCATCCCTAGTTTCATCATTCTTATCCAGAGTTATCGGAATAAAAAATCACATCAACTCCTGGGCTGATTATTGACAATTCTTTTAGATAGTAATAAACGCAAGATTCCAAGGCCCCTCTATTCCTCATCACTTCATTCCTAAAGTAACAGCTAGCTTTATCAATTTCACAAGTGCTATCTGTTTTGGAGACTTGGCCTTTCTTCGCCCTTACTTCTACTACTGTAAAGTTATAACAGTTTAAGCGAGATTTGTAAAAAAATGCAGAACTTTGTCCTATTGGTACAGGTAACACTGCTTGTTAATCATAAGTAGTCAGATGTATGCTGTTATCAGAATTTTTTGTTTTCAGTTTATCGTTAGTTTTTTCTTTATGCCTTAGATACTTTTCCTCTAAGTGACTTTTAATGGTTGTTTGCATACTTTCTTTCTCTTCTGCTCCGACATTTGTAAAAGATTAGCATTAGTCACAAATATCTTTTTTCGGGAAAAAAAAACTAATATTAAATACGCTGTTGAAAATACGAGAATAGCAATCGTAGGTTGCTGACTCTAATTCTTTTGCTTCTTTTCGTTTCTTATATAGTTCCTGTGAAGTTCAGCAATAATTAAACCACCGTCTATGTATTGCCTCGAAGAATCACTTCGAAGATAGTGACCTTCAATTCGTGGAATTGAGTTTATATGGCTACAAAAAAAATCCAAAATTTTGTCACTTATTTTCTTGTGACTTTCGTACTTCACTCGTTTATCTTCTGGTATAATAGTAGTTTTTTCACTTGAAACTGCTTTAATTATAGAGCGAATAGCTCTTTCAGTTATTTCATGAGTATTAATGAGAAACGTTTTACGTAACCGTTCTTGTTTTTATGACGTATCTGCTCCCTGGTGGCTAAAAGTTGAACAACACGTCTGACAGTGATCTGAATGGGGTAACCAAGTTTGGACCCAATGACGGCATAAACTCATTTTCGATAAATTTGCAGTTACGTCAATGTTCCACCGGGACAACGACATTACCTTTAAAAAGCCTGAGAGCTTTTTAAGGCAAATTCAAGACCATATTTTGTCACCTGTCAGATGTTGCAGGTCACACAATTGCTGGTCCACAGTAATTCAGGCACGTTTACGCGAACTTCAGTTTATTTTTATTTCTTTTGTGACATTCTAATAAACACACTTTTTTATTACAAGCAGTTTTTTATTTTTTTTACTGTTTCAGACTAACTGTTTAATTATTTATCGTCAATTGTTAATATAGTGTAAGATTTAAGTCAAAGTACTTAACCCCCTCTGTGGCTTAGTGGTAAGAGCGCCTACCTTTAAACCTAAAGGTCGTGAGTTCGAATCCCACCTGGGTGGAAATTTTCGTTTATTAAAAAAAATTAATAAATGAAAATAATTTCTATCCTTGTGTGATCGGTACTCACCAGAGGGACCGCAGACGTTCGGATACAATTAGCGTCTCTTAGCAAAGACAATGACGTCGACTTTGCTAAGTATCAAGACAATTACTCTACACCAGTGGTTCTCAACCGGTGTTCCGCGGAACACTAGTGTTCCGCGAATTCCTTCCAAGTGTTCCGCGAAATACTCGCAATCCTACATACCATTTTGCTAAATTACTCTTTTCAAATAAATATTTTCAAATTTTAAAATAGCCACTTACGTACATTTTAATTTAATAAAATTCTGCAGCGTAAATGTTCATTTGCCCAACGTGACAACACCGCGTCGGCACAGTGCACACATTGGATTTTATAAGCGCTAAGCGCTGAGCTCCGCAGTGGCCACAGCCAATCTGAGTCACCCACGCCACAGTCTGTAACTGAATGCTGAATTTGTTACATTGCACAAACGTAATACGTGAAAATCGCTGTGTCAGTTTTTTTATGATAACGTTTACGTGCGGCTTATCTATCAAAGGTAAGTAATTGCATATTTTATACAAAATGTGAAGCATTCATCCGCATTATTTTGTTTAGAGACGAATAAATTAAAATGGATAAGCTCCTCAAACTTAAAAGAAAAATTACTGTGGAACAACTCATAATTAATGATGATGAAGCGAGCACCAGCGAAGACACTGGAACTTTACGAAGTGGGGTTGATGACAAATCGAAGCGCAGCAAAAAAATGTTGAACCGGCAATATCTGGATGAGTATTTGGATTATGGCTTCATTTGGACTGGGGAAGAAGACTGTCCAATTCCCAAGTGTATTGTTTGCGGGCAGACACTCGCTAATAGCGCAATGGCTCCGGCTAAATTAAAACGCCATTTTACTACCAAACACGCTAGTGTAGCTTCAAAAAATAAAGATTATTTCAAGCGACTTTTGGAGACACAAGCCAAACAAGCGAAACAATTTGAAAGGTCGCTAACAATTTCCGACAAAGCACAAATAGCTTCATATAAGGTCGCCGAATTAATTGCTTTGAAACAGAAACCACACAATGTTGCAGAATCTCTTATATTACCAGTATGTTGTAAGATGGTCAAAATTATGTTTGGCAACGATGCACAAAACGAAATACGGAAAATTCCTATGTCGGATGATACAATAAGAAGGAGGATTGTTGATTTATCTGCAGATATTGAGGAAAAAGTTACAAATAAACTTTACAAAAAAAAAAACTTCGCATTGCAGGTGGACGAATCCACTGATATTAGTGGCAAAGCTAATTTATTAGGATTTATTCGATTTGTCGACGAAGGTAAAATAGTCAATCAGTTTTTATGCTGCAGAGAACTTACAGCACGTACAACAGGTCAGGATGTATTTGATTCCATAACGTCATATTTAGAGAAAAAAATATATCATGGGACTTTTGCGTAGGAATTTGTACGGATGGTGCCCCTTCCATGGTAAGCTCCATAAAAGGTTTTTGTACCCTTGCAAAAAAGCGAAATGAAAATATCATATCTACGCACTGTTTCTTGCATAGAGAATCTCTAATTTCAAAAACGCTACCAGCTACTTTGAAATCTGTATTAGACCAAGTGGTTAATGTCGTGAATTACATCAAATCAAGACCACTAAAAACCCGTCTTTTTAAACAACTCTGCATCTCCATGAAATCAAAGTATGAATGTTTGTTGCTGCACACCGAAGTTAGATGGTTGTCAAGCGGCAAAGTATTATGTCGAATTTATGAACTTAGAACGGAGCTTTTAACTTTTTTCCAAGAAGAAGGTAATGACACATTTACCACATATTTTGAAAATGATGCATGGTGCACTAAAGTGGCATATTCGGCCGATATTTTTAATTATTTAAATGGCGTTAACTCAAGTATGCGAGGCAAAAATGAAAATATTTTAACATCCATGGACAAGCTGTCAGCTTTCCAGAAAAAATTGTCATTTTGGAAGAAGCGCATTTTAGAGACAAATAAAATGGATATGTTTCCACTGCTTTAGAATGAAGGTGATGAAGATAAAGAACAAGAAATCACACATATAGTTACAGAACACTTATCACTATTAGAGGAGACAATTGCCAGGTATTTTCCATCTCTGAACGTAGAAAAATATGACTGGATAAGAAGTCCTTTTAGCACAAGTAATAGAGCCAATTTCCAGTTTTCTCTGAACCAAGAAGAAGAATTTATTTCGTTGTCATCTGATCGTACTCTGAAAATTAAGTTTTCAGAAGTGAATGTTCAGGAATTTTGGATCTTGGTCCAAGAGGAATATTCACTTCTTGCCAAAAAAGCGATTAGTATTTTAATACAGTTTTCAACGTCCTATTTATGTGAATTTGGGTTCTCATCTTTAACAAACATTAAAAATAAGAAACTGGAAAGGCTGCTAAACTTAGAACAATAAATGAGAGTAGCTCTTTCCCACATCAGGTCCGATATTGAGCAAATTTGCAAACGACACCAGGCACAAGTGTCTCACTAATTTGAAGTATTTACTCATATGATGTATTTTGAGAATTACGCTTTTGTTAATTTTAAAAATGTTTTTTGTTTTCATATTTTAAAAAAAATTTTACAAATTTGAGTACGTATAATAAAGTTTATTACAGAATTTATGTGCTAATCCTAATTTGTTTATCAATATATGCATGTTATTGCTTTGGTGTTCCGCAATTTTTTTCGGTAATTAAAAGTGTTCCGTCGCCACAAAAAGGTTGAGAACCACTGCTCTACACACACAAACACAGACACACACACTACATTAATAAACTTATCTTGATTGAGACTGGCTGAATGACAATTGTCCAAGCCAAAACACAAAAAAAAGTCAAAGTACTTTTTTTTAACGCGTTTTCACGTCATTTTCATATTATAGTATGTTATTAAATACATTATTAAAGTTCAAAAACGGTAACTTTTAGACAATTGGTGTATTTACTATGATAGCAAACATAAAACAAAAAAAAATTAATAATTATTGGTAGCAAAAAAGAAACGTGTAACTTTGCATTGATCTTGCACTAAATTGAAAAATACCTTACCGGAATTAAACAATTGATACTTGTAAATGGTATACAAATGGTATCAAATTACCATATCATAAAAACATTATAATCAAAACAGATAGCAAATAAACACCTATCTGTCTGTGTCATTTAATGGAAAATTTCCGTCAGACTTGCATATGAATGAAACGTTTGTTGATAAAAAAAAAGTAAAAAACATTAACTTGCACAAAAAATTAAGTGTATATGCACTAAAATTTTTAATGATATTGGGAGAATTAAAAAAAAATAAAAATTAATTAAAATTTTTTTCCAAATATCTTTTAAATTCTTGGTAACTTCGTTAGCACCTGGCAAGGGCGTAATTAAGTTTTCTGAAACATTTCTTGGAGGAATCTGTTTCATCCATTTAGTAGTTATGTCTTTACCAAGAAAGAAAAATCCAGCAGAAACCATTATTTCAGGATCGTATCAGAAATTTCTTGTTCTGTATCACTATTTTCATCCATTTGTTCTGTTATTTTCTTCTTCGTCATCCTAGTACTCACTTTTATTCTCGTCGTCCGTCGTCTCGAGGCATTGGTCCATTAGACATTGCAAACGTTCTTGTTCTGCCCCCTATGCATACATTTTAATATTCATAATAACTGACAAATATTCAAAATTTCAAAACACCATGGCTGGCGCGAGGAGAATTTGTCCGTAATCAATATAACCTTTATGTCAAAGAATACGATGTGATTGACACTTCGTGTGAAGAAATCAATAGCATTTGTGGGAGGTACATGGGTGGGCTAGAACAATAATTCCTAACCGGGGGTAAATCGTCCCCCGGGGAGCGATTTCAGATATTCAAGGGGCGATAAGGGGGGCGTTAAGCATCCGGAAAACGAGAAATGGGTAATTGAGAAAAATAAGAAAAGAGAAAAAATACAATACATTGGATCGGATATTAATAGGATAATAAACCTTTACTGTGCAACTTGACGAAAGTACCCTGAGTGACAGCACAGCTTTGCTGCTGTCATATGTCTGATTCATTGATGACAATGGAGAAATGGTTGAGGAAATGCTGTTTGCTAGAAGTATGATTACTGATGCAAAAGGATCTTCCATATTTGAGGTCGTTACGAGATTTTTTAAGGAAAAAGAGATTCTCTTATCAACCATCTGTGCTACTGATGATGCAGCAGCAATGACAGGACGCCATCGGGGATTTATCGCACATCTGAAACAAGCAGTACCTGAAATTTTGTGTGTTCACTGCGTCATTCACAGAGAGCATTTGGCTGCCAAGAATTTGAGTGGGAGGTTGCACGATTCTCTTCGACTTGTCATAGACGCGGTATATAAAATTAAAGCAAAACCAAAGAATGATCGAATATTTCGTACACTTTGTGAAGAAAATGATCTGATATTTAATAGATTGCTACTACATACGGAAGTCCGCTGGCTTTTATAAAGGCAATTGCTTACGGAGGTTCTTCAGTCTCATGGATACTGTTATTGAATTTCTTAATACTACTGACCCCACACTGAGTACATAACTGTAAGAGAAGCGAAATGAAATCGCTTACTTATTAGATATTTTTCAAAAATTAAATGAAATGAACCTGCAACTACAGGGGAAGAACATAAATATGGCCAAAGCGAAGGGAGTAGTCGGAGCATTCATTGACAAACTATCTATTTTTGAAAAAAATATGCAGAGAAAAGATCTGACCAAATTCCCCAACTTGAAATCTTCTTGTAGTGATTCTGAGAATCTTCAAACATACTGCCTCCAGCTTGAAAGAAGATCTCCAGCTCCGAGTCCAAGATTTGACTAGTCTGAATGTGCCAACTTGGTTTATCAATTTACGCCTTTCAGCGTGGAAGTTTCAACGGTATGTCCTTCTTTTCAAGAAAACTTGATTAATTTGAAATATGATGTTGAAATTGAAAGTTTGTTTCGGGAATGTGGGTATGAAAAATTTTGGCAGCGGATAAAAGAAGTGTATCCAATCTTGTGGAATGCAATCAAATTATTATTATTAGCATTCTCCACAACATATCTAGTGGAGAAAGGTTTTAGTTCTGTATGTATATTAAAAAACAGACAAAGAAATAGGCTCGACATAATAGAAAGAGAAGATTTGAGGTTGTTATTAACCAACATTGAGCCAGACATAAAGAAATTATGTGAGGGATACCAGGCCCAAGGAAGCCATTAACAATTCTTTTATACACATATAACCATTTATCATTTTACAAAGTGTAAAAATAAATAAATATGGATACTTACCTTTTGTATAGATTCATTATTTAAATCAATTTAATTGGGAGGGGGAGGGGGCGATTATAGTATTCATAACTGGTAAAACCTGTTTAAAGGGGCGATCATGGGAAAAAGGTGGGGAACCACTGGGTTAGAAGAAATGGTACATAAGTGAGTAGTTTTAGAAAAATTGAAAAGATTTGATCGGTGCGGAGATTTTAATTATTCAATAAACAAGGTTGTGAAGATGAACGTTTTCAATAAATTTTCGTTTGTCCGAATATTTAGTTGTTAGGGATCGTAAGTAAACATAGAACACAGCTTTGAACTTATATACTAACTGATTTTTCCGTGAACATCTATAATACTTATAAACGCGCATAAAATATCGATTTACTAAAAAAAACTTATTCAAGGATTTCTTTTCATTTACTGATAAAAAAAAACCCTATTTTACAGGAATAATGAAACCTTTCCCAACAAGAAATCACCTGCTACCTCCATCCTATTAAAAAAACGAGAGATCGGCATAACAATCGGCCTTTAAACGTATCAGTGCGCCCTTTTTAACGCCAAAATCGATTTATAAAAACACCGACACGTTTTGCGTCCTATTTTTTCATATAAAAAGCTTCAGTTATGTGCCAGCGGTTTATTTTTAAACATAAAGTAATATAAAACAGAAATGTAATTATCACGTGCTCAAACAAATATACATGGCTGCTTTATTTACTTTAAATTGGCGAATGATTAGGTGCACACATCTTCTTATTAAGTGAAGCAGTTTTAAACAAATAGTGGCTTATTTTTGGACCTAATCTAATGGAAAACATTTAAAAAATGTTAATTGTAATTCAATACAACTTTTCATCGAGTCCGTAACACTCTTCCTATGATATTTTTACACGACAAAATAAAAAATTAGTCGGTTTGTTTTCGGATATAAATAACGTAAAACAGGAACAACATTGTTAAGGTTTCGAGAAAAGTATCTTGTAGACTTTGATATATAGACTTATACTAAGACAAAGATAATTTTTAAGACAACTAGTTCACAGCCTTATAGCCTTAATAAACTCAATGTCTTTTTTGTCTAAATTGATGTTTTTTAATTCATCTATTAACTTCATATGCTGCATTCGGTCAAAGTCCTTATTAAGGTCTATGAAGCATACATATGCACTCTTGTTATATTCCCGACATTTCTGCAAGAGTGCCGTCAACGCAAATAATGCCTCCCTTGTACCCATGCGTCCTCTGAAGCCAAACTGCATTTGATCTATTCACATTTCTTATAAATTCGGTTTTGAACAATTTTCAAGAGAATCTTTAAAGGGTGGCACATTAGGCTTATTAATTTATAGTCATTACATGATTTGGTATTGCTGTTTTTTTTTGGTAGAGGTAAAAATATCGATTTAAGCCATTCCTACGGGATGTTGCCCAATACAGATATGTGGTTGAGAATTCGGGGAGTCTCTTTATATTACCGTCATCTAAGGCTTTTGACAGTTCAACTGGAATTTGATCAGGACCCGGTGCTTTTCCTTGTTTTGCATTCTGTAGGGTATGCTTTAATTCTGAGGGTAAAATTTGTAGGTATTGTTCTTCTTCAACTATATCTTGTTCATTTTCCCTTTCGTCATGGAACAGATGGATTATATATTGTTCCTATACTTCCTTTATTTTGCTCTCTTCAGTAAGTATTCCTCCACTATTATCTCTTGTTATGAGTGTTCTTCTTTGTCTAGTGTTGCCTGTAAGTTATCCATCGAAGGCGTGCTAATTTAATAAATTTTACAACGTCAGGTTCCCAAAAACTTCTGTATAACTCAAAGTTGTAGCGCCTACGCCACAAACCCTGTTATTGGACTCCTCCATATATTTTCCTTAGTCATACGTTTGTTGAAAGGAAATGAAATTTGTCACAAATTTTTTTAAATTATTGTTCATAATAGTACCAACACCATGGCTATATTCTCCAGTGCTTTTGCCTGAGTAGAAAATAGTATTATTATCCTTGGAGTAGTCTCCAGAATTTAGCCATCGAACTTCTGAAAGACCCAATACTTGTATGTCTAATCTCTCCATTTCTATCATGACTGTTGTTAATTTTCCTGCTTCATAAAGTGTTCTTATATTCCACGTGGCTATGCGTTTTAAATCGCTTACACTAAATTTGTTTTTCCGCCCGGGGATTCCTCACACCCCTGTCCCATTAAAGGGACGCCGGGTACTCGGGGCCACTGTTTGATTAAGGTCCATTTGTGGTTGTTCTTCCTGTGTCACAACCGGTTAAATCATAATTACCGCCTGTGATTATTCAGTATTAGACCGGTAAAGAGATTTTTTCTACCGCTCCGATCCTGTAATGACATAGCTGCTGCAATATGCCATGCTCTCAGTTGATCCGCGGGTGTTTATTTGGCAAAGCCTAAGGCCGTCCGCACATTGGTCGATCGAAGGCACGCGTCTAAAGTCTGTTTTAGACTATAACATAAAATGATATAAGAAAATGGTAAAAAAAAAAAAAAACTATATACTGTTATATACTGTTTTGTCATAATGTAAAACAGAAAACAAAATCTGTTATCAAAAAATGGTATAGAAATTAGAACTTGTCCTATTTTGATACCAATTATTAGTACACACGCATGCGCAGTTACAATTTTGTATCCTGTTTGGTAATATCTTCTCGCTTCTCGAAATCAGTTCAAGAAGTTCATTCAATTGTGGCTTACACATTCTTAAATATTGTCTATATTATTCAGATTCATTGTCTTTTAATTCAGTTTACAACATACTTAAAACACCACGACCTTCCTGTCTTTTTTGAAGCCAAGCTCTAGACCACATATTTCGTTGGCGTTTTTTCTTGCTTGTCTGAATTCAAAGAAATGTTGTAATGGAAGCAGCAGATAATAGGAGAATTTTCTTATCCATCATAAATATATATAACTATGTCTTTGTTAAAGCAAAAGTAAAACGAGGGTAGAACTAACTAGGTATTTACGTGGATAAAAAACTAGGTTAAATGTTGAAGAAAATGAGTTTACGTTACAATAACAAAAAGAAGAATAAGAACATTGAGGTTAAAAGTACATGTACACCAACATAATAATTTTAAAAAAGGACTGTTTAGCATGTAATGCGCAGAATCACATAACATATTTTGATACCAAAATGTGACAATGTAATACACAAAACTTCTTGTACTAATATTGTACACAATCATTTCATGTAAGTTTTTGTTATAACATTTTCTTATATCATTTTATGTTATAGTCTAAAACAGACTTAAGTTCATGCGTAGTCCTCGTCTTATACGAACACTGCTGCACAAGTGATTGTTCACCGCACACTTGTCGATTCAATTTGCTGTTTGCTCACATCTGCCAACCAGGAAGAACGCATTTTTTATATATTCATATTGGCATATTCTTTCATTGTATAACTATACAATTGAGGGCAAAAAACAATAAAAAACGAAGAAAGCAAATACAATAATCTTATCCCCATGACTAAAAACGTGCGTCTCACCAACGCAACAACGAAGGAACTTGGGCGGTGGGGAGAGACCTACACGATTGAAATCGAGTCGACAACTTCGAGCGTCGACCGATATACGGACGGCCTTATTGAGACCTGCCCTACATATCTGAAGGACGTTCCCTATCAGCCATTGGGATGTGTGTGACATGGGTGTGTGGGACATATACCCCCTCCGAGTGTGTTTTCCAAGAAGTACTGAAGAGCCCCTATACTATATGTACTATAGCATAGACGTAATATTTGGGGATTTCCGAGATTATTTCGAGGTTACTGCGAAAAATATTGAGCATACATTTTTTATCACAATATAAAAGGGGTCATTAGAAACACAAAAGTATTTACGAATATTTATAGTCTCTGATTCATGATTCATGTATCTTCTTCTTCTAGTTCCATGACCGTTATCGATCGTTGGATATCATGTTGGCTACCATATTCGCTATCGTGACTTTATTGACAGCAGCTCTAAATAACGATGTAGTTGATTTTCCATACCATTGCCTTAGATTTTTTAGCCATGATGTTCTTCTTCTACCAGGACCACGATTACCTTGGATCTTTCCCTGAATGATCAGATGTAAAAGATCATATTTTTCAGGGTGTCTCATAATATGACCGAAGTATTCCAGCTTGCGTTTCTTTATTATATTGACCAGTTGTGTTGTTTCGTTCAGCCGTCTAAGGACCTCCTCATTTCTAACTCTGTCGACCCAGCTTATTTTCAGTAGTCGTCTGTATACCCACATCTCAAAGGCTGTCAAGCGTTTAAGCATAGCTTCAGTTAGGGTCCACGCTTCTACTCCATACAGCAGGACAGGAAAGATGTATGTAAAGATTCATGTATACTTCATCTAATTTACTTACCGATGCACGTCATTATCATTGACTGAGATCGAAGTTGACATAGTTGCCAAAGTATAAAAAAATCCTGACTCCATTTTAAATCAAATAGGTCACATAATTATTGCAAAAGTATTACCATCTCTTTACAACGACTATTTAAATTCTTACGTGACATTTTTGAAATAAAACACACTAATTTTATTCTAAAAAGCACAGATTTTATTAAATAGGTAAAAATATAAAACAAGAGGTATTCACTTTAAAATTAAAAATGTACAAAAAGTGTCAACACCGCAACTGTCAAATAAGTGTTACCAATTTATGCCAAAATTTCACCTTCGTCCGATTACAGTTACAGTGTGTTCCGAACAAATGTTCTTCAGAAAAACGCTTTATAATGCATTTATACAAATTAAATGAAACATATTGTGTATTTCTTTAAGTTAACATTAATAGAAATCGTTAAAGATTATTTCTGCGCGTATATAATAAAATATGTCTAGTGGCTGTAATGCCAGTGTACTCCGCAGGGTGATTCTAAAAAAAGAACACACCTACCTCCTAAATATTTCGTGTTGGTATCATGTGACGTCACGGGCTATGACGCCGATGACGTGCATCGGTATGTAAATTAGATAAAGTATAGTCTCTGATCATTTTTACCCATTTTGTTTACAACTTTAGAAAATTTTGACTCACTTTTTTACACAAATGTCTTGGCTGAAATCCATGTTGTTAGCTAGTAATTAACATTTTTATCGTCAAATAGGCATTTGAATTGCTTAAGCAAAGAAAAAAATAATTGTTATATTTGTATAACAGAATATTTGTCATTTTTTGTTAACGGGACATACCTTGAATATCTTTAATCTTACTGGAAATGTTCCGCTAGACGCCGAGTGATTTATTAGTTTAGTTAGAATCTGAATTATCTTCCTTAAGAAAATTCCTTAAACAATTACATCTACTCGCTGATGATAAAATATATTTCCCTTCTAAGAAAAACGGGAAAATATTGTTTAGTGCGCTTTTTAAGTTTATATTCTTACCTTAAAACAGAAGCATTATTAAGAGATTCGGTTTCTTTCAGAAGCGGAGGAGGGTGAACAGTCTTGGTGTAGGCAACCGCTTGGTTCGTGTCATCGGGATCAAGAGGAACATTTATCTTTATACATTTCGAATCGTCCGCCATCTTTTGCGCTTTGTCATAGATACCTCACACGGTGGCAACGAAGATGATGTTCGTCAGTCTGCAACAAAAGATTTAAATAAATAAAATTATTTATCAAATAAATAGTATTGCACGTGTTGCCACACTTCGTCTTTTGGCAGGAAAGTTAAATAATAATACGTTTATTGTTCAAATATTGCAAAGCAAAAAGCACATTTGTATAAGTATTTCGTTATCTGTCAGTGTAACTAAGGAATAATATTTTTTCTTAGTAAATAAATAAAACATTAAAAACAAAAGTTTTATTTACAAACAGTTTTAATAAATGAGTAAATTACACGCAATTAAACTGATATTTGAATAATCAGCTATTTAGTAGTAAATCCTAAGTAAAATGCATTATGTTATATTAGAATGCGTTATTTTTTAGTGTAGCTATATTCTTCCATTCTATCAAGGATCTTCTTTATCATCTAAGATTTCTTTGTTTCTCGCTTACCGTCTACCAATATGGTTTCTTCTTCTTGGAAAATTGACACGATTTTTTGGTACATGAAACGTTTAAGGTATATCAAAAAAACTCAATAAAGTCTTACATGGATTAACAAAACTAAAAATAGACATAGTCAATACCGAAACAAAAAAGAAGGAAACTGGCTCTGAAAGTCTAGGAAAATATGACCATTTCTATAGTGGAGTACCAAAATAATGTAGAACTCAACAGGGAATTTCTTTAATGATTCACAGAAGAATACGAAAGTTCATAACAACCTGGGGAGCCAAAGTGAATGATTAAATTAAAGTAAATATGTGTCTTCACGGATATAGACTAACAATTATTATGAGCGTATACGCAGTAAATAACGACGCACTAGCCAACGTAAAAGACGCATTTTTTGAACAGCTTCCCAAAGAAATATCGAAAATAAGTCAATTGCGGGAAATAATATTAATGGGGGATATTAACAGTAAAGTAGGAAGAAAAGATGCGGATGAAATAGTAGGAAAATACGAGATACCACGAAAAACAATGGTGAAAGATTCATAGATTTATGCAACCAGAATATTAAATGGATACTTTCCACATAAACTGATACACAGCTATACATGGATTCAGGAAACACGATCCATAAAATCAATAATCGATCGTATTGTAACAAAACAAAAAACCCGACTGAGAGTACAAGATGTAAGAGTTCAGAGAAGCGCAACATGCGGTAGCGATCAGTATTTATTACGTTGAAAAATACACTTCCCAATCCGAAGACAACGGAGAGAAACACATATAGACATGAACAAGACAGAAAAGATACAGGAACGAATATAAAACATCAGAAGCCTAGATGAAAAAGGACCAACTCTTAGTAAAAAATAGATTGGATGAGAATCTACAAATTCCCGCCTCTAAGAATATCAATCAGTTATATGAACATATAAAAAGCTGTTTACACGAAGCAGCATTTGAAGCAAAGGGGTACTACATAAAACCCAAGTAAAACAAACCATACTGGTAGGATAACGAAATAGAGGAAGAAATAAAATGTAAACGACAACTATATCAACAATATTTAAGCTCCAAATCATTACAAGACAAAATAAAATATAAAGAAAAACAAGCAGAAGTACGAAGGAATATCTTTAAGAAGAAGAACGAGTCTTGGGAAAGAAACTGCCAACGAATAAATACTTATCTAGGAGGAACCAGAAGCACAGAAAGCTGGAAACTGATAAAAAAAATTGAGAAAAGAAAAGAATAAAGAAGTAATAGAGAGTATTTCAAGTATTTCAAAGAACTTTTGGTAGAGAATAGAGTTGAATTTCAAGAACATAGAAATCCAAGATAGAATTTCAATAGTCGGCTCGCCAATAAGATTAACAACAGAGGAAATTCAAAATGTATTTAAACAGGTAAAGAGGAACAAAGCACCGGGACCAGGGGATATACCCGGAGAATTGTTTAAGTACGGAACGAACAAATTGTACGAATGTTTTCGACAACTATTTCAATCAAGAATTCATAAACACAAGCGAAATCCCTACGGAATGCAAGATATCATAACTCAGTACTGTACATAATAAGGGTGATAAAAATTGTGAAAATTACCGAAGAATAGCTTTAACCGGATAGATATATGATCTGCTTTAAGATCTATGAGTCGAATATATGGAAAGGTTTTAAAGAACCAGAATGAAAGAGAATACTTAGATTATGAAACAGAAGAACAAGCAGGATTTCGTACGGGTCGATCCACTATTGACCACATTTTCTCCTTAACCCAGATTATAAAAAAAATATCACGTCGAAATCAAGAGATTCATATGTTGTTGGTACACACGATTAAAAAATCACGATGATTTAGTGTGTTGATCGTATGCTAGCACAGGATCACGGCGTACATAAACTGCGTCACCTCACGCTACGTCCGAATATTCACTGTTTAATAGTTTAATAGATATCTACTGGTTACAGAAATCTGCGCGTTCAATCACCCTTCTTCACATAACTTAAATCCGTTTCAACGTTCGTCTGAACAAAGTCCGAATGTTACTTACTAAGCCATTGTTTTCCTTAAACAGTACTTCTACCAGTACTATTTCTTATTTTATGCTTGTTAACTAATGACTCGATTTAGCGCAAATTTTGTTAGGTGATATTTGAAGACCTTTGAATTTTAGCCCGGGATTTAATTGAAAGGCGTGATAAGGCAATCCACCTTAAATTTACATTTCGTAATAAACTTACATAATCGCAAATATCGAGGTAAAGATACTTTCTAAACATTATGAAGAATTAAACAAGCTAATGGAGATCATTATCCGTTTAATTTACGGCCTACAAATCGTAGTAAACGATGAAAGTACATGAATGTTTAATTCTGGATCGGAATTCCTAGTTGGTGTTTCCTTTCTAAAATAAACAAATCGATAAAATAATTATTCCGGGAAAGGGTTGTGTCAAATGCAAGTCGCTAGAAAAAAAATGGAAAACTTTTGTCGGAGGTGGAGGTAACGCGATCTGTTTACTAAATCGTTACTGTTTGAAATATCCCTCTACATTACGAATAATTAAGTAAGTCAATATAGGATCATTGTCCGTTAAATTTTAGGCCTACAAATCGTAGTAAACCGTGAAAGTGCATTAATATTTAATTCTGGATCGGAATTCCAGTTGTTTCTTTCCAAAATAAACAAATCGATAAAATTATCATTCGGAGAAAGAGATTCGTCTCGTATTAAATATAAGCAGTTTAGTTGCGAAATATAACAAATGCAAAAGTTTTATTAGAAACGAACAGAATGTGCGCCCTATGCATTTAAATTACTATTGTGTGAACGAAGTATGATAGTGCCACTCACTGTGGCATTTTCACTCTAAATTTTGTTATAACTGCCACTGATTTGTCTGAAATTATTACAGTTGGTTGGAAGGAAATTACTTAAAAAATATTAGTTTTTTACTCCTGGGGTGGTTGACTCCTATCTCGGGGATTGAAATTTTTACACTCAAAATAAACCAGGGAGTATCAGTAGACTAATATATCCATAAGATCTGTAAGGTATTCCGTAGGCTTGTCTGGCTTATGAATTAAGATAATTTGTGCAATTTTTCACATAGGGATAGTTTCCAGTTCTTACCATTGCATTAAAAATCTGTACCACGTACTATACACCTTTTTTGAAGAGTTTTTCAGAGTTTGACAGCCTTTAAGTCATATAATATAGGGGGAATTTTTTAGGTTCAGTTCTTTTTTTATTTTCTGATGAACTTGTTTAGCAGTGAATTTTTCCAATCGTACTAACGCGATATGTCTGGAACATTTCCACAAGGTAATTGGCAAAAACCGCGCTCCATTTAACTTCCGTGATGTCGTCTAAAGTAGTGCCCTTTGATTTCCGTTCTTGATAAATTTTTCAGATTATAAGACTGAATACTTTTCAGCCGTGCTGTAGGTTGAACTAGTCTAGTTTTATCCTGGAAGCATATGTTCTTTGCCATGCTCATTTGTTTTCCTTAGCCTTCGTTTTTCTGCGATTTTTCTTTTATTTCATTAGGTAATTCATGTTGTTTGTTTAATCGTAAATACATCATCAATCTCGATATTACTTTCCAGATGCATTTCTGATGTCCTTGCACAGCAACCTGTGGTAGGTTGCTGTCTCTGAACTTTTACAGCTTCTTCTTCTTCTTCTTCTTATGGTGTCCTATCTAATTAGTGGGTGTTGGCGATAATACTCCTCTCGATCTTGTGTGGCTCTTAAGAGTGTATGGGCATCAATGTTTGTCCAATCCCATGTCTGGATCTAGATCTTCAGTTATCCAACTACCGAGATATCTGAACTTGGGGACCTTTTGTCTTCAAGTCCAGTCGTCCTCCTTCAGTGTTTATTCTATCTATTAGTCGTTGTAGCGGTTTTTGGTTATCAGCTATTATGACTGTATCATCAGCATAGAGAAGATTACTAATAGTCTGTCCGTTAATTTTGATTCCATCTTCACTGTCACTTAAGGCTCTATCAAAAATCGTTTCAGAGTAAATATTAAAAAGCAGGGGTGACAGAACACAACCCTGTCGTACACCTTTTTCGATTGAGAAATATGATGTAGATTAGAGTCCTACTCTCACAGATACCACTTGATTCATATAAAGGTTCTTTATGATTTTAAGGTCATTCTCATCTATTCAACGTTCCTGAAGCAATCTTACTAATTTTGAATGAATGAATGAATGAACACAATCGAACGCTCTCTGGTAATCTATAAAGCATAGGAAGACATCTTTTTGCTGATCTCTTCTGCATTTCTGAAGTAGGTCAGTTAAGCTATAAAGTGCTTCTCTTGTCCTCTTCTTTCACAGCAGAGACTAGGTTTGTCTACGCGATTTTTTTAACTGCATTAATGCTGTGGAGCAGTTCGTCTGAAATTTTCTGATTTGCCTCTTTCGGATCTGTTCATAAAATCCTTAGACTATTCAGGAATATACTCTTTGTCCTCTAAGAATCTAAGATCCACCCTAAGAATCTGTTAAGATTACTAGAAAAAGTAGCTGTGTTAGATTTTATGTAGTTCCTCTGGGGCGTGGAAACGAATTGTAAGGGCTAATAAATTAGTAAAGTACAAACACCACGGCTTATCCTCGGCGACAATTCATCACTTATGAAAGACTATTCTCTCTGACTAGGAATTACACACTTAAAACCATTTGTGGCCAAAAAATCAGAGCTCAATCTATGCTAAAAAATATCTTTTCATCTTTCAGAAATATACATAAATAAAAAGAACGGGTTTAACAACAATGATCCCTTCTTCTTCTCGAGGACGTTTTTGACACACCACCATCAATGCTAAAGAAGATATTCCCCACTGCCAAACAAATCCTAGAAGAATACACCTTGAAAAAGTAGCAAAAATCTAAACGGAGCAACAACAAAAACTCAAACAATAAATCACCAAACACACCAGGCAAATAAAAAGGACAAATCTTTATTCATAATGTTGAATGAAACAACCTGTATCACTAAAGCTGGAAAGAAGGAGCCTAAATATCAATTTTTGTACCGGTCACGAAAAATCGTGGATATGGGATTATAATTTTCAAAAACAATCGTAAACAAGTCTAGTGTTTTTGTTGTCTGTATATCTATAAATCATTAGAATATCGAGTGTTCAATGTTCAATGCATTAAAAAACATAAGTGTGTTTTCCACGTGTACAAGTATTTATTTTGCATATATTTTTTAATGATAATGTTTAAAACATATACAAACATCAATATTACAAGTTGAACATCCTACTAAATCGGTAAAAACAAAATGTATAGTAAACTTTCATCATCAATTTGCGACTTTTTTTTATGTTATCGCTAGAAACCTACAGCCAATGTTCCATCTTCTTCTATGGGTGCCGTCTTCTTAGCGAAGGCCTCTGCAAAGTCTTCCCATTTTTATCTAGTATAGTACACTATATACTTTATATTTTTATACATAACATTTTATCATGCGGTATCGTAGGGACAAATCAAGATTACGGGTAGTGAGTAACTGTCGCATCCTTAAGAAGGTGTTTCTTGCCTGTTCTATTCTACACATAATATTCCATAGTGAAACAAAAAATACTAAAGTAAACAGCTCTTATTCTTCTTCTTTTTAGGTAGACATGACTCTGTCTGTTTTTCTATGTGACTCCAGTAAGTTGTGGTTCCATCGTTTTCGTGGTTTTCCTACTGATCGTCTTCCTATGGGAAACCCTCTCTTGTCGACTTTAATACTCTATTTGTTGTCATTCTGCTTATATGATCGTTCAATTCTACTCTTCTATTTCCTGCCCAGTCCTTAATGTTCTCCACCTTGCAACTACGTCGTATATCTGTACTTCTAGCTCTGTCCCATAGTGTTTTACAATCCATTTTTAAGTGTTTTCATCTCTACTGTTTCTAATATTCTTTTTGTTCTCTTTGTATCAGGTCGTGTTTCTTCCACATACGTCATTATTAGTCTCATGACTGTTTTGTGAATTCTGCCTTTCATTTCTTTCCTAATATTTTTATTTCCCCATATTGTTTTATTCAGGCAATCTGTTTGCAGGCAATGTAGGCAATCTGTTTGCTCTATTCACTTAATCTTCCACTTCGGTTTCGAGCTTTTTGTAGCTAAATAATGTGATGCCTAGATATTTAAACTTCATCACTTGTTTCATTATCCGACCTTCCAGCTCTAATTTCCATTTTAGTAAATTTGTTAATATAACCATGCATTTTTTTTGTGGAAATGAACATGTTAAATTTTTTGGCGGTTATATTAAATTGGTGTAGCATAGGTTGTAAATCATCTTCAGTTTGACAGAGTAACATTGCGTCGTCTGCATAGTAGATAATTTAAAGTGTTTTTCCCCATTTGGTATCCTTTCTTAGTTCTTACTTTTTTTATTATTTCATTCATAATCAGGTTGAATAATAGAGGACTCAGGGAATCTCCCTGTCCTATCGCATTGCCAGCTTGTTTAACATCGCGGTAGAAAGAGCCATAGAGAAATCGGGCATAACAACCAGAGGTACCATCATCAATAAAAGTGTACAGAATTTAGCCTACGCAGATGACATTGACATAGTAACACAAACAAAAAGATACCTGATACAGGCTTCTGAAACATTAGAAAAAGCCGCGGAGACAATTGGACTGGTTAACGTATCCAAAACAAAATACATGAAGGTTACGAACAGCAAACAAATAGCAGCACCACAAGATCTGGTTACACAAGTACACACATTCGAAGGGGTCTCGGAGTTTGTATATCTTGGAACACAACTACATAACAGCAACCTAGTAAGCGTAGAAATTATGAGAAGAATATACCTGACGAACAGAGCTTAATTTGGACTAAAGCAGTTCTTAACATCACACATGATTAGCAGAAAAACCAAGATACTAATATATGAAACTCTTATTAAACCTGTCCTAACATACGCGTCAGAGACATGGACTATGGTAAAAAGCGACGAAGAACTGTTTGACGAAGGCCGCTTTGAAAGACGAATACTTAGACACATATACGGAGGAATACAAGTAAGCGGGATATGGCGCAGGCGCTACAATTTTGATTTGTATCAATGCTATGAAGAATGCAACATCGTCAGGTCTATTAAAATGAATAGATTAAGGTGGCTAGGACACGTACAGTCCTAGAAGTTAAGGCCCGTACTTTAGGAGTTCGTCCGGTATTCTGTCCTCTCCTGGTGATTTTCTAATATTTATTTCTTCGTTAGACAACACCTCTGGTGTTGGTGGTTCATTATTGATACCTTTAGCAAATACGGATCGAAAGTAATCTGCCCATGTTTCCTTCTGAATGTGTTTCGTTTTTATTAGTTAGTATATCTCTTTTCTTTGCCCTCTGATCCCTCTCTACATTTCTTTCTGTGTTCCGTGGAAGTCGTGTTCCATCTGTTTTGAGAAGCTATGCCAGTGTTCCCTTTTTATTTGTCTAACTAAAGTATTCGCTTTATTTCTAACTCGTTTATAGAGGTTGTATGCCTGTTGTGTTCTGTATTATAAAAAGGCTTTAAAGTAAATAGCACCACAGCAGAAGTAGAACAGTAAATAATCTTTTTGACAATGATTTCCGGAGTGGAAATCTCGAAGTGTCAAATTTTAGTTAGTTAAAAATGTAATTTTAATTTCAGTCAATAATTGTGGGTTAATCCCATATAAACATAATATTTACTTCATTTTACATTTCGACTAAAAATAAAACGCTTTTGTTATATCTAAGAAATGCTCGACTTTTTATTTCCATGGCAAAATTGTGTTTTGTTATAAATATACGCAAACCCAAATATGAGAAGGCAAAAATAAGCATATTAAAAGAAAACAATGAACAGTGCATACTTACAGCTTTCTTTTTTTATATAGAAATCGACCACACACTTTGTCTTATAACAGTATTTATTTAAACTATCACTAACAGTAGAAAACCAAAAGCTTCATACTGAAAAATTTTTTTATCAAAAAAGTTGCTACAACCACCGCAATCAGCCCTTCAATGCGTCTGGTGCCGTGAACAAAGGGAAATAACAGAAGACCGGTGTAATATAGTCGAGATAAGATATGTAGAATAATTTCAAAAGTTCAGATAAGTAAAAAATAATATAACAATAGGGGGGTAAGATTTGAATGTTTTTAGATGTAGAAATATTGTGGTGTATTATACAGAAATCTATCTTTAAACGACATCGAGAATGCAATATTTTATAAACGTTTAGACCACTTACTTAAGAATAGAATTAGATAACCAAATACTCAATAATTTTCAAATTAATTTTGGATCTCTATACAAATGGATCAAAAAAGAGATTTAAAACAGGATGTGCATTCTTAGTTTGCAATATTAACCCTGTTCCGAAATATCAAGTCCTACATTATTTATCAATTTTTAGTGCGGAAGCTATAGCTATTGGAAAAGCTTTACATTGGTGTGAGATTAATTTACCTTTAAATGTGGTAATTGTAACAGACTCTGTGTCAGTTTTGCATTCCATTAACAGCCCTATATATATATATATATATATATATATATATATATATATATATATATATATATATATATAAATTATTATGATGTTTTGTTTTGTATATGAGCAATGAGTGTTTAAAATAATATATATGAGTATAGGGTTTTTATCGCGGTTCTCAAAGAATTAGTTTGTAAGTACTTTTTTAAATTATATATCTAATATTAACAATATAAATTTAAAACAACCCATCTAAATTTTGAAATTCTTACAATAATTAAATTATATTAACAAAATTTGGTATCTTTCTATCACTGAACGCCTAAAGTTTTCTAAAATTAAAGTTATAATCACCACTAAATATCTTCTTAATCAGCCTCGGTTATCCTTGTATTTGTGAAATTGCATATAGATATTATAATTTAAAATTCTTGTAATATCCATATAATATACTATACTCCTGTATTGAACTATTTATATTGAATTAATTTATTCTCCAACTGTATCTGACTTAATGAATTCTTCCAAGATAATCCTTTCTTCTTATTTAATTTAATTATAACTGTCTTGAACTAACTTTCTTGATAAATCTAATTTAATGACTTAATTGTACCTGACTGACTGACTTCTTCTCACTTAATCCTTTTTTCTAACTTAATTTAACTTAATCACTTCATGAATTCTTCTCACTTAATCAATTGTAACTGACTGACTGACTTCTTCTTACTTAATGAATGCCTTCTACTATCTTAATAATTGACTACAACTGACTTAGTAACTGTAACTTACTTTCTGACTGACTGAATGTAACTTAATTCTTGAATTCTTCTAAATAACTCACTTAATAATTGACTGTAACTAAATAATTGACTGTAACTTAATGACTTCCTGTAACTTAATGATCTTCTAACTTTACTAACTTCACGAATCAACTGTAACTTACTTAATAATACCCCTCTTGCTCTAAATTACATCGTTTATATATCTTTTCAGGGTTCCAGAATTATCGGGAAAGAAATCATGTTCTAAACTTTTCATCCCATCCATAAATGAAAGTTCTGGAATCATCTACTATGCAGATAGGATTAAGTGTCTTGTGTATTGACGTTTTCCAGAAAATTCTAGTAAGAACTTATGGACATTTAGGCTTTTCAGATCAGAATTCACTATTATATATATATATATATATATATATATATATATATATATATATATATATATATATAAGAAAAAAGAAAATAAGGCATTTTTTTATTAATATTTTTTGTATTTATTATGTAAGCAGTAGTTTTATATAAAAAACTAATTTTATTTGGTGAGTTAACAAAAAATTTTTTATTTCTAGTTCAACTTTGTAAGACATTTTGTATTTTTTAGAAGCTCTTAATAAAAATTGTAATTACAATTGAAAGCTCGAGTAAAAAATAGTCAACAAATAGCCCCTTTTATTGACTCCAACCCATCAAAAACAGTGTTTTATATATATATATATATATATATATATATAAACTAAATATCTTAAACAACTATATTATCACTATTTTACATCCGTAATAATTATTAAATTAAAATTCCAATCTAATATTTGACCCCATTTAAATTTTCAAAAATACACTCATATAATTATGTTTTAATAATATTTGCTAGTATATGACATAAATTATTTCTTTAACCACTATTTAAGTAAGTTTATTAATTAAACGTCATAATATTACTATGATAATTTCTTGTATATCTAATTATTATTAAAATATATATATATATATATATATATATATATATATATATATATATATATATATATATATATATATATATATATATATATATATATATATATATATATATACAATAATCCAATATTTGAGTGTGCAGCGGAAGATGGGACAAAGAAGTACTCTTTTTAGTTAACCAAGCTTTCGCAAATCTTTATTTGCATCATCAGGGTGCTACAATAAACAGAATTAGTATAAATTACAGAGTAAGACTTACTTTGCCTCTTACACTAATTGAGGTTTGTTGTCTTGATGTTTATTAAATGAAACTGGGAACTCATTTGACCCCTATAACTATGGCGAAAACTATCCAAAAATTGATTTTTAAAAATTGATTTTCGCCATAGTTATAGGGGTCAAATGAGTTCCCAGTTTCATTTAATAAACATCAAGACAACAAACCTCAATTAGTGTAAGAGGCAAAGTAAGTCTTACTCTGTAATTTATACTAATTCTGTTTATTGTAGCACCCTGATGATGCAAATAAAGATTTGCGAAAGCTTGGTTAACTAAAAAGAGTACTTCTTTGTCCCATCTTCCGCTGCACACCCAAATATTGGAGTATTGTATTCTATTTGATCAGCGTTGATTACAAGCGTTCATCGCTTTTTCACTATATATATATATATATATATATATATATATATAAGAGTATATATAAACTGCAGGAGCATAGTGTAAGAGTTACATTAGTCTGGGTGAAAGGTAATAAGGGATAACTGGGAATGAAGCAGTTCGCAGTTGATCTTGCAGCTAAAAAAGCACTTGACTCAGAATTGAGAATAAAAATGTGCAACTCGTCAGATATTATTAATTTATGTAAATCTGATGTTAAGGTTAAATGGGAAGCTCAGTATAGAAAAATTTCAACTACATCTATTCCCTATTCTAAATAGAGTCCCTATTTTAAAACTCATATGGTTTTAACCACAAATAATTAAAATTTTTAAGTGCGACGCGATTTTGAAGCGTCTTTCAAAGCACTTTTAATATCTGTTTCGAAAATTGAAATCGATCAACAATTCTCTTCTACTTTAAAAACAAATTCAAGTATATAAAAGTATATATAAATCGATTTTAATGAAATTTTGTATTAAAGTGTTTTCTTTCGAAGAATATGAAGGTTCTAAGTTTGATTTTAATCTAGAAAATAAACTCACAAAAAACCCTGTCTTTAATTTTTTTTTAGTTTTTAGTATTTTTTTCAATAATAATAATTTGTACGATTTGTAACTAGCATTGTCTTTATAAAATTTAATTAACTATTATAAAACTAATCGATCTCGAGATATGTGCGAGAGAAGGAGGAAAAATAAAGATTTTTTAAATATCATTCTAATTTTGTTTAATAAAAAGTTAGGCCCACATTTTACAACTCACGTATACTAAAATTATCATTTGTAGTGATATTTTGGAGCGATTTATGTAAAAACTGCGATTAGATGCTTCACATGCAAAAATCGTTTTTATTTAACAGATATTGTACATGGTTATAATAACTCCTGTACTACGGTACAGTATTATATAAGTCCCTGTATTTTTTTATCTCGTATGTGTTAGACCATACACTAAAATAGATAAAACGTTACAATTATGTCCAAAACGTTGTCCTAATAATAGAGTACACATTATGGCATCCTAAATTTTTTTCTTTTCGTAGACAAACTCATATTTACTAACATTCTACATATAGAATATCTATAATTAACTACTTAAATATCTCAAAAAATGTTTCTATTATTTTTAAACACAATGTGACGAAATAACGTACAAATTTTATACAAATCAATGAAAACGTTATTTTATACATAGCAATGAACTACTTTATATCAAATGATTTGCGTAATCCGGTAATTTCTAATTAGGTATCTTCTTCTTTCAGTACCCTGTTCGATTATCGAACGTTGGCGATCATATATTGGCAATAATAATTTTGTTTACGGCGGCTCTAAATAAATTAACGGTGGCCGCTTAATACCATTCTCGGAGATTTTGGAGCCAGGGTGTTCTTCTTCGGCCTGGGCGAATGCGATCTTAGCCTGTATTATGAGGTGTAGAAGGTTATACCTCTCTGGATGTCCCATTACATGACCGAAATCTTGAAACTTTCGAATTTTTATCGTTTTTGTTATTTCTGTGCTCTTTTTCATTATCTGCAATACTCCAGAGAAAAATCCATATCTCAAAGGCCTCCAATTTTTTCATTATTGTCTCTCTAAGGGTCCAGCTCTCCATACCATACAGCAATGTGGAGAATATGTAGCAGTGTATTAATCTGATTTTAAGGTTTAACGTAATATCTCTATTAATTAGAATGTTCTTTAACTTGATGCCAATGCCAATTCAAATTTTTGATAATACGAAGGACTCGGTCATCAATTCCCACCTGTTGCAAGACTCCAATAAGTTTGTCATGGTTTACTCGGTCAAAGTTCTTTTGGAAGTCGATAAAACACATATATATATATATATCGATTGTTCGATATCCCTACATCTTTTAACCTGCAAACTGAAAAGTGCTTCTCTATGTTCAAGGTTGTTTCTGAAACCAAATTATGTTCAAGGTTGTTTCTGAAACCAAATTATGTTTCACTTAGTTGTACTTCTATTTTGTTGTAAATTCTCGAGTGCAGTATTCTTAGGAAAATTTTTAGTACATGACTCATCAGACTGATAGTGCGATGATCTCTACACTGTTTGGCATTTATTTTTTTTCGGTATTATTACAAATGTTGACAGTAGCCAGTCTGTTGGTATATGTCCGGTTTCGTATATTTTATTAAAGAGGCTTAGAAGTGTTTGCCCTTTACGACGAGCAGTTTGATTATTTCGCTTGAACTTTGAATTTCATTTGAACCGGTTGCTTTCCTATTCTTTAATAGCTTTATAGCTCCTTTTTTACATCATATAATTTAGGACAACTTCTAAAAAGAAAAAATAAAATGGTGGGGACTATAAGAAAAAATAAGCCAGAGCTTCCAGCAGAAATTGCGAATAAAGAAGTTCATAGTTCGTCTCTAATCTGTCTTGTTCATTGACTATAATATTTCCTTGTTTATCAAGTAAACTACTTACAGTTGATATGTATGTTACAGTTATTTTATTGAATTCTTCAGTGTTTTTATTTTTCTGTTTTATACCTCTCAGTATAAAAAATTTAAAACATTGATTTTAGTATTTTTATCATTATTCTGTGTTTTTTTGCTAAGGTGAAAAGGTTCTAAATCGATCTGGAAAGAGAGACCAGGTACTGTCAGATTCAGCTAGAGGAAGATAGCATCCAATGCCTCGCTGTTTCCTTAGAGATATCAAGATTACTCCCTTAATTGCTACCTATAAAACCATTTGGTATACGTGAAAAATGTGCTGATGATTTCGGCGTTCTTCGTAATCTTTGTTTTTCATTATATCGGTGATGTTAAAAGATCTGTAGTGTTCCTTAAAGGTGTATTTGAATGTTCTCGATATCGAAATAGGTATTGGGTATAATAATAGTTTTCCATATATCTTTATTGTTTGCTTTTCATTTACTTGTACTTTTTCTTTGAATGTCCTCTCCCATTGAAGATCTGCCACAATTTTGTCAAATTTTTCTCTGTCTTAGATCTTCTTTAGCAAATCGTTTGAACTCAAGCCTGTCCAACCTTGTCTTAAGCCAGGAACATTGACTGTGTCCTGATTCGCGTCTATTTTCGGTTTTACCAACTATTATGAGTTAAAGGAGGTGGTACCTATTATTCGACGCAAAACTTCCGGATTAGTGGACCAAGGTGTTCGCAACATTCTTCGATATATACACATTTCAAATACCTCAAGTCTATTCAGGCTGCTAACTTAAAGTGTCAAGAAGATTAAAATTTTAAATAATCAATTGTCTAATTTATATGATTCCCAGCAATAATTCAGAGATAAAAAATATGGTATTCACGAAACACTAAAGTTAAAACTGTTAAGAAAGTTTGTCCTTACACTTCTAACGGCACAAGACTTCTAAGATCTCAACACCTTAACCATTTGGACTTCTTTTTGGGGAGCTAATTGAAATAAAAGATTTACATTGAGGGTGTCATTTCTAGAGGTTTTTTATTCTAGTTGTAATTATAAATATCATTAATAAATTTAATCGAGGAAATATTTCCTGCTTAAAAAGGAATGATAAAATCCTACATAAATAAATAACAGTTGAAATTACGTAGTAAACTATATCGGTTCCGTATGTATTATAGATATAGTTCTTGTAACATTGATAATGAATTTTAAATGATCTTTTGCTTTGGCAATAAATAATGTAACAATTATTGACGTATTTAGTGAAGTAACTGAAAAATACCATCTAAAATTACAAGAAAATAAATAAATAAAGCATAAAAATCTGACGTCACAATAGGCGGGGTTTTAAAATCCTTTCCAAACATATCTAATTTGTGTATTTGTCGCAAAAGAAGTTGGAAATATTGGTTTTTTAATTGTATGAAGAATAAATAAGAAATTTTGGGTATGGACATTCATTCTGTGCGATTGGTATTATTTGTTGTTCGTAAATTTGTGGGGTAAGAATATCAAAGTATTAAGATACAGTATACTTCCTCTATAACGAACACGGTTATTAAGAGGTTTAGCTTATAACGGTGTACATTAGATGTCCCTTGAAATTTCTATTGAACTATAACCCTCTATAGAGAGGCAAATTTGGTTATAACGAGAAAAAATAAGGTCGAAAAACGTGTTCCTTTTTAACTGCCGCCCGCAATAAATTTATACTGTTAAATCTGCCGACCGATATTGTGTTGTCGGAAATTTACAATTCATGATTCACAAGTGTCAGTGTAGAGGTTTGACCATTCGCACCTAATAAACTAAAAGAGGCTTAAAAACATGACAAATGAAACAAATTTTAAGAGAATTTCATTTCACAGTGGTTTTTGTCGTAGATGTTTATGGTTTGTTTCCCGATTGTGCTTTCGCGTCCTGAAAGTTGTGTTGTAGATTACATAGTGTGCCATATAAATTACACACTATGACTCATAAAAGAAAAGCTTTAGAAAAAAAATTAACATCCCTAATGGTAAGAACGGTAAGAAGAAAGCAGAAGTTTGTCGTGAAAGAGGAATTTCAAGTTCCACTCTATCTACCATGCTCAAAAATAAACACAAGATTTTCGAAACAGGTTCGTCTTTTTCCGGTAAATCGAAAAAACTACCTGCCGCAACTAATAAAGAACTTGATACTGTAATGGTCAACAAGGCCAGATGGAAGAAGGTCTGTAGGGAGGCCTAGAAAAAGGCGGAAAGATGCAGTCAAAGAAGATCTAGAGAAAATGGGAGTGCGACAATGGGAATTACTGGCACAGGATCGACAAACATGGAAGGCAATAGTAAACGCGGCAAAGACTCACGAAGAGTTGTAGCGCCATTGATGATGATAATGATACTGTAATGGTCAAATGGTTTACCGTAAACAGGTCTACGAAAGTTCCAATAAGTGGACCACTGCTTCAAGGAAAAGTAACACAGTTTTCGAAAACCGCTAGATGGTGATGAGAATTTTAAAGCATCGAGTGAGTGGATGAGAATTTTAAAGCATCGAGTGGGTGGATGAGAATTTTAAAGCATCGAGTGGGTGGATGAGCCGTTTTAAGGCCAAACACGAAATTACATGTGGAAAAATTTGCGGTGAAGCGAATAGTGTTTCCAAGGAAGTCACCGACAACTGGTTGAAGTCATGGCCTACAATAAGACAAAATTACAGTGATGATAATGTTTTCAATGCCGACGAGCTGGGACTTTTTTTAAACTTACTCTAGATAAGACCCTTAAATTCAAAAATGAACGTTGCATAGGTGGCAAGTTATTAAAAGAAAGGGATACTGTACGCGCGTGTGCCAACATGTCCGGTTCCAAAAAAAGGAAGTTAGTCGTCATTGGGACATCTCAAAAACCACGATGTTTCAAAGATGTGAATCAGCTTCCTGTCACATATAAATTAAATAAAAAATCGTGGATGACAGCAGAGATTTTTAGCGCAGAACTTTTGAAGTGGGAAAGAGAGTTGGGACATCGAAAGATTCTTTTAATTGTTGACAATTGTACAACCAATCCGAAAGTTAACGGTAGAAAAAACATTTAACTTCTTTTTTTACCCCAAATTGCACATCTGTTCTGCACCCGATAGATCAGGGCATCAATTAAATTTGAAAAGAGAAATTGCCAAAAAAAAATCTGAACATATACAGAATGTTATAAAGAATAATAATTGATGTCATATATGAGCTAAGCATTTCCTGCATTTGCATAAAGATTCTTTGGACACACTATATGAGATTTGTGACTGGTTTTTGGATTACTTATCATCAGTATAAAAATGTAAGATCCATTTCTATTAACGCAGATCCGAAGTATTTATTCGTAATGGAGAATTAACTAGATAGCGACATTGAGGCTACATTAAATGACAACTCACCAACAGAAATAACCATGACTAGCTAATTCGATTTTAATTATGTTATTTGAGTATTCACTGTGGGATCTTTCATCAGTTATAATAAGAAAAAATTTTTATAAAGTAAAAATTAGCTAATTCTTATAAATTTTAAACATTTCACTACATACATACACTATTTTAAGTTACGTATAAAATATTTGAACCAAATAACAAGTCATAATTTTGCGTGAAACATTAATATGTAATATGTCGGCAGATCGTGACCAAACTAGCAATAAGTTAGAAAATCTGTACTTGGATATTCTGTCAACAAGCAAACTATCGAGTGAAAATCAATCGAATTCTTACATATTTTTGTTTTGTTATATGGTTTCAAATTTCACTTTCCTAAAGTTCAAGTAGTAATCTTTTTCCAATAGGACTACAGCCTATGGTAATAATCGAACCGATTATTACCATAAATTCGACGCCACCATTAAAAGACTCTCCTCTATAATGCAATAGGTTTCCCGACGAAAGTACTATTTGTTCTTCACGTTTTCGCCGCACTTCAGATAATCCAGGCATAATTTTATATGCGTCAGGATGGAATAGAGTGGATAACAGTGGAATTGCTTAAATACGCTGGTAAACAAAACCTTAAAAACCTTAGCAGGTATATTTACAAATATAATTCTCATTCATAAGAAACGTAGTAAAGAGGATATCAAGTACAGAGCTGTAAGTCTACTACCAGTCATATACAAGATATTCACAAGGATCATCAACAACAGATTAACAAATGCATTAGATGCTGCACAGTCAAGGGAATAATCTGGCTTCAGAAACGGATAGAGTACGTTGGATCATATCCATACGCTTCGAGAACTAATGAGTAGAGCTAAAGAATGTGAAATACTATTACCATTAATCTGCATAGATTTCGAGAAATTTTAATTCTATATATCCCAAGGCAGTAATAGAAGCTTTGACCAACTAAGGCATTAACAAACCATACATAGATACTTTAGCAAATATATACGGACAAGCAAAAGCTAAGGTAAACATTTATATACTGGAATACTCCAGAAGTTCCCACTACCAAAGGCGTCCGACAATGAGACGCAATATCACCAAAGCTCTTCACTACAACTCTAGAAAATATATTCAGCTAAATGAACGAGCATGCAAAGGCCTCATTCATCTAAGATTTGCAGACTACATCGTTCTGATTGCTAATAATCCTGCAGAACTACAAGAACTTATAAGTTGGCCTAAAAATTAACTTGACAAAAACAAAAACCATGTACAACAAGCTAGTGGATGTCCAACTGATGTATTCCACAGAAATAAATCTTTAAAATGCAGTGGGCCGGACATTTAGCGGACAATAGATGGTTCACTATGATGATGATGGTGACGACTTAGAATATATTGGTTGAATTACGTCACAAATGACAGAAAATTTTAAAAGAATGAAAAAAAAAAACAGAAAACTGTTAACATTAATCAAAATGAAGACGATCGCATACCTAGGATATATATCTCGATATCAGAAATATGAGCCCCTAAAACGAATCGTTGGCACTATTCCTGGAAAACATCACTCAATGACACTTAATAAAGAAGAAAAGCCGTCAATAAACGTACAATCTTTGCATTTTGCTTTATAAGAAAGTTATCTCCTCTACAAATGAAACGAAAACTAGAAAGTGAAATGATTAACACGCAGCATAAAACGTACATTAAATGAGAAGTTAACTTTTCTTACCTTAACTGTTGTTCATTCTTGAACAAAAGGCGTTAACTGAGTGTAAAAATAGTAAACTATAAAGTACCGCGAAACCATATTATTATATTGTTTACAAGACACTTCACGACATTGTTACTATTTTTTAATTCAACAAAAACTGTTTTTGATTAACCGTTTCGTTATTCGTTTCAATAGATGCGATGTGGGTTAAAGAACACATACCAGAAAAATATTCAATATCAATAAAAATTGTGTTACGATAGCCTTGCTACTCCCCTGGTGGAACATACTTGATCGACGATTCAAGTTACAGGTGTTCTAGCCGCGCTGTAGTGGCGCCGAGAAATTTCTATTCTAAAGATTTCAATTCAAATAAGTTAGTCGAAAATATAAATTTTTACGGGTAAGTAAATTAATTACATTGTGTTTTAGTGTTAGTGTTACAGTTCGTTACAACTGTAAATAAACTAAAACAAACACTACAATAGCGATTGTTTCTTATTTCTATTGAGTTATTCTATTAATATTTAGGCACAGAAAAAAACAAGAATATATGCTGATTCTTCATAGCGTACGAGTACTATACGACGATAGATTGATATTAAATAGTCTTTGATAGATGGCGCTACTTGATACCGAATTTTTTTCAGTGTTGACATTTGCCATTCATGATATGACGTCTGTCAAAATTTTAAGTTTTGAAAACGACTAGGTTGGTTTTTACAGCCGTCAAAAGGAAGCAAATTTTGTGTTTTCGAAGAAATGGAAAAAGTCGAGTATCGTTCGGTGATTAAGTTCCTCCACAAAAAGGCCAATGTGCAAATCAGAGCCGACCTGGACGAAGTTTATGGCAAGGTTGCACCTTCGTTAGCAACAGTTAAATGTTGGAAAGCTGAATTTGGTTGTGGTCGTACGAGTGTTTTTGATGATGAGCGTCCCGGGAGACCAAATGAAGTTACCACGCCGGAAATGATCAACAAAGTCCATGACATGATTATGGCAAATCGTCGAATTAAGCTCTGCGAGTTAATAGAGGTCTTAAGCATTTCCTACGAACGTGTACACAACATCATTCACCATCATTTGGACATGAAAAAGCTATCCGCGCGATAGGTGCCGCGTTTGCTGACAATCGATCAAATATAAAAACGTGTGACCACTTCGGAGACGCTTTTGGCGATGATACGGCGCGATCCAAAGGATTTTTTCGACGATTTATCACCGTTGATGAAACCTGGGTACATTATTACACACTGGAGACCAAAGAACAGTCGAAACAGTGGCGCAAACGCAGTGAAGGGCCGCCGAAGAAGGCATATAGTGCACAATCGGCTGGCAAAGTGATGGCTACTGTTTTCTGGGATGTGAAGGGCATCAGCCATATCGACTACTTGGAAAAAGGAAAAACAATTAACAGTGAGTATAACACAGCATTATTGGATCGATTCGATGCCGAATTGCGTAGAAAACGCCCCGGTTTGGAACGCAAAAAAGTGCTCTTTTACCAAGACAATGCACCGGCTCACCGATCGGCCGTCGCCATGGAAAAATTACACGAATTGGTTGAATACCCACCGTATTTCCCAGATCTTGCCGCCAGCGATTTTTTCCTGTTTCCAAACATAAAAAATGGCTCGGAGGACGCCATATCGCAACAAATGATGAAGTCGTCTCTGAAACTTCTGAATACGCGAATCTAAAATGCTGAATACTAAGCGTATCGAGCTAAAAGGTGACTATGTTGAGAAATAAATCGATTTAATTCCAAAAAACTTGTTTTTTCTATCAAAGGCTAGTTTTATATCAATCCACCCTCGTAAAATAATTTTTTTTATAATGATATTGGATAGAAATACTTCATAATTTTGTGGTCACTATGGTTTAGCTACCCACTCAATTTGCGCATCAAAAATATCTTCAGATATTTAGAATTGAAGGAAAAGTTCTCATGCATTTGTTTTTTAAGATTATTTTTATTAAAATTGAAAAAAAAACTTTCCCAAAAATATAAGTATTTCACTTATTTGGGGATCACTGTATTTTTGCAAATAATTGCATTGAATAGATATTAGAGAAAAAAGTATAACCATTGTTTTATCAAACGCTGCTGGGGTCGCTTATCATCTTGTTACATCTAGTTCGTGAAGCAGATATTGTAATTAAGTCATATCAGCAATTTAAACAACAATGTTGAATGAAAATAAGAAGATTGTAGATAAGGCTTTGATACGAGACACTGTATTGTTATGGGTAATTAATGGGATTAGTCTCGACATTAGATTTTATTTTTTCAGATTATTATTATTAATATTAATGATTTGATAACAATTGGGTATATAAATATAAAACAAACAATTGATTGCCATTAAATTTATTTGCCATCTTAAAATATTTGTCTATCAGAATTAGCTTCATTATAAGGACGATTTGAAACTTCAATTCATTTTTAGGTATGAGGTAGCTCTTTATGTACGTATAGAAGCTCGTCTGAGCTGATAGGAGGATTTGCTGATCAAGGATAAAACTGCTGCTGGCCTTTGCTGATGATATAGAGCAGTCACGCATTCTACAAGAGACGTGAGAGAGGAAACAGGTAGTCTGGGTCTTCGAATAAATGAATAAAAGACGAAATACATGGTAGTAACCAAAAATCCAAGACCAAGAGTTAGGCAGAACATCAGTAATAATGATCACAACGTCGAATTAGTAAAGGAGTTTAAATACCTGAGGGCGATAATTACGGCTGACAACCACATAGAAAAAGAGGTCTCAGCAAGGATAGCTGCGGGAAATAGAGCATTATACTCCCTTTCAACATTATTAAGATCGAAGCTGCTAAAAAGAAAATCTAAATTAATACTGTACAAGTCGATTATTCGCCCAATTATTACATATGGCAATAAAACACGGACTCTTGACCAGAGGGAAATCAATAAGTTTCTAGTATTTGAAAGAAAGGTTCTCAGAATAATATTTGGCCCCCAAAGAGATGAATTCCCATGGGATTGGAGAAGATGACAGAGTGTTAAAGACAGTGTTTTTTGAAAGACCAGATGGTAAAAGATCAGTAGGCCGACCGAGAAAAAGATGGAAGAATGATGTTGAAGCCGATTGATCTAGAATTGGGGTACAACAATGGGCAATAGACGCGCAAGATCGTAGAGGATGGAGGACGATAGTGGACGCAGCGAAGACTCACCCCAAGTTGTAAAGCCAGTGAAGAAGAAGAAGAAGAAGAAGAAGAAGAAGAAGTATGAGGGAGAAATAAAATGAATGTAATGAATGAGCAATTAATTACATTGCAGTTATGGACAATTCCAGTTACCAGCAAGTTTACGTTTATATCTATCTGACGGTAGAATATTGGTCTTAAGAGAAAGAGGACAACGTTGGAATGAACATTTAATGGGCTCACTTAATGGGCAATAATCACTCTCTTTGTAGGCGGATTAAATAGAAAAACAGTAAATGCTATGTATGTTGTACCTACGGCTTGGAGACAGTAGCACTTACCAAAAAATCTGCCAAAAAATTAGAAACAACGCAAAGAGCAATGGAACGAATCATGCTTGGAATATCACTAAGAGACAAGATTAGAAACACCGAGATAAGACGTAAAACGAAGATTAGGGATATTGTGGAAGACATTACAAAAATGAAATGGCGCTGGGTAGGTCACGTAGCCCGATATAATGACAACAGATGGACACGGAGAATTCTAGAATGGAGACCAAGGACGACAACAAGAAGCATGGGAAGACCTCAAAAAAGATGGGTAGATGGCATAAGAGCAGTGGGAGGCAAACAGTGGATTAGATTGGCGCAAGATAGGGAAAGATGGAAGCAATTGGGAGAGACCTACATTCAGGAGTGGATGGAAAATGGTTGACAAAGAAGAAGAAATGCTATGGAGCTATTGGAAGAAATGAAGACATGTATGACGTGATAAGTGAACAAAAAAGTCAAGAGGAGAAATGTCAACATAACGAACAGCAGAATTTATTCACATAATTCATAAGAACTTTAGGAAACCGATTAGAGTTCAAGCAAAATAAATCTATGAATATTTCTAACAATATAATGCTGAATAAAATACAAGGGAAGAGGCTGGAGATATGGAGTCATAAGCACTATTTTGGGACAGATCTTCTTATGGTGCCCTATCCAATTAGTGGATGTTGGCGACAATTCTGGCATACTCCTCTCGATCTTGTGTGGCTCTAAAACTCTAAAGAGTGCATTGGGAACCGAGGTTTGTTTTTAAGCCATAAGTATTTCTTTCTTCCGATTCCCCGTTTTCCTTCTAACTTCTCTTCCATAATAAGCCTTAAGAACCGGTACTTGGAATTTCGAAATATATGACCCAGATAAGAAGTTTTTCTTTTTTTTTATTATTGGAAGAAATTCTCGTTCTCTACCCATTCGATTTAATACTTCGACACTTGTTGTGTGATCTGTCCAAGGAATTTTAAGTAGTTTTCTAAATACCCACATTTCAAAGGCCTCCAATAGGTTCATCACATTGGCCTTTATGATCCAGGTTTCTACAACATATAGCAGTTTGGAGTAAATGTAACATTTTACAAAGCGATATCGAAGCGTTAAGTTAAGGCTGTTATTGCTTAGCAAGGTTCTCATATTAGTAAATGCTGTTCTGGCTTGCTTAATTCTGCTACGTATGTCTATGTCGGGATCTAGATCTTCAGGTGTCCAACTACCGAGATATCTAAACTTGAGGAAGTAGTGTAGGAAGCATAGGAAGACATCTTTTTGTTGATCTCTGCATTTCTAAAGTAGGACAGTTAAGCTATTAAGTGATTCTCTTGTGACAAATCCTTGTCTGAAACCGAACTGTGTGGCGCTAATGTGCCTTTCACATCTGTTGTATATTCTTGTGTGAATTATCTTTAAGAAGAGTTTTAGAACCTGGCTCAATAAGCTGTTCATTCGGAATTGGTCGCAACTATTAGCGTTTGGCTTTTTTGGGATTGGTGTAAGTAAAGGTTAATTGAAGCCAATCCTGTGGTATTAGACCGGACCCATAAATGCCATTAAAAAGATCTACCACAGCGCTGTACTTGGGACAGATAATTAATGAGAAAATAGAGAAGGAATGCAGTAAAAAGTCACACCGTATGTCAAACGACAGAAGATAGTATGACTATAGTACATTCAACATACTAAGATTGGCTGTAGAGAAAACCACCACACTGGCTGCAAAACTTGAGATTATTAAGGTATATTCAACGAATTATAGCAGAAAGATTACCTCAAGGGAACAACTATGAAACCATTTGAAAGGAGTACAAGCAAACTAACAACATAATGATTGGAGCAGGTGGTAAAAATTTGAAAACAGTTAATCAATCAATTAATTAATTATCTATGAGGTTAAAGTGTTTTGATGCTGTCAAACACTTGTTCAAAACCTACATAAGTTATGAAAGTGGAAAAATATGCTAAAAATATGTTCAGTTTACTTACTTTTTCACATCAATTTTAACTAGGATGGTTAGGAGTCATTTTTCTGAAACAAAATACAAAATATGTAAAAGCTTTTATAAAAATTCAATAAAATACAACATAACAAATTTTTTATTTTTCACTTAATGTTGTCAACTTAACGAGGGACAAATAAAGAGTTTTATTATAAGATAGAAAAAGTATACTACTCGTGCAACAAGAACGTCTCAATAAATAAATAAATAAATAATAATATTAAACTCAACAGGCTTCCGGATTGAAATTGAACCATGTCGATTATCACTGCGCCGAGCTTTCAACATTATCTTTGATGTCTTCTTCAGAGCTTCTAAGGTCTTTGTTTCTCGCGCCCCAGACCTAGAATACTACTACACCTAGACCTAGATACTAATCACTGCATTACTGCTACTGGGAACAGCGGATGGTTCATTGATACCGTCGATGGTAACGTAGTTTAAGTAAAGGTTGGCGCGACGTGATTTTGATCGAGCGGGTGAGATTTTCTTTATGAGAGGATTCTTTACGAGATTTCTCTATTTCGAAGAAAACCTGAGGCCGTCATCTCTTTTATTGAGACAATTTGACCTTTTTTTCAATTTCTATGTTATATCGAAGCGGATTTGGGCTATGGTTCAGGAATTTTCAAAATCAATTTTGTGACCTGTATGAAGATGGTGTTGACCTAAAGCTGAAATGAATGAATGTTCATAAATCCTATTTTGGATTCTACGATTTGTTTGGACTATATAGCATCGGTGGCAGTCTGCACAAGGAATGTCATAAACTCCGTATTGTTCATTCGGAATCTTGTCGTTGATTGATCGAACAAGAGATGAAAGTTTTTGCTGGGGGGTAAATATCTTTATTTCTCTTGATTTAAGAATTTGGTCAATTTTGTTAGTAAGAAAGAAAAGCTTTCGTATGATGAGTGTCTGAGTCTTTGGGTTAATATTGAGTGGGAGATTGATGTCTATGGATGCTTCTATTGATGTGATTTTCGCGGTAACCCTTTTGGAAGAGGGTTCGCTTTAAACTAGAGAGCTCAGCGGCTCTACTTGCATCATCGCAAAGGCCTATTTATCTGAAAACAAGGGTATTAATGACTGAATTAATTGGTGAAGATGGATGATGAGTGTTGGCACGGCATTGGATTTTAGATAAACAGTGATGAGTAATGAAAATCTTGGGATTGATTTTCTTTTATGATAATGTCGAGAAATGGTAAGAACAAATCAGTTTCGGTTGGGTCTCGAAGTCTTCCTTGAATATATCAGCAATTATTGGAGATAGTGGGGACTCCATTGGTCATAAAATGTTTAATGTTGGACATAAAATGTTTAATGAGAGATAAGTTATCTTGCTGGAGACTATATTTAGGTTTCAGAATATTTAGAGTTTCGTAGTACTCTAGAATGTTTGTATTGTAAAGAGTGAAACGATATCGAAACTTAATAGTAATGTCCTACTACTACTACTTGGCCTTGGCCAATGGTTATGTTAGGAAGTAGGGTGCGCTGTTCCCAGTAGCAGTAATGCATTGATTAGTGATCAGTGTAATAGTATCTGGCGGTTCGGGAGACGAGCCCTGACATCGAAGAGGATGGCAGTGATAATCGACGCGGTTCAATCCGGATGCTTATATATATATACATATATATATATATATATATATATATATATATATATATATATATATATATATATATATATATATATATATATATATAAGAAAAAAGGAGTGGCATGTCTCGCAATACAGGAAAACAAAGTAGTATATCGATGTAAGGCAACCTTATATATGTATTTCTGACAATTGATCGTCTTCAGTACGGTGCAGTCAAGTTAGAAAAGGAGCATGTTACCTTGGAAAGGATCACTATAGAAGCAAGTGATTTGCTCGTTTTCTAACTTGGCTGCACCGTACTGAAGACGACCAATAGTCAGAAATACGTGGATACAGTTGTCAGTCCAATATTAAATTCGGTACGCGATAGTCTACCGAATTCTCTCATTCTACTGTAATTTCCTGTAAATGTCCGTACCAAATAAGTTAGTTTTATATTTCTTCTAGGACGATGATTGTTCTATTCATGATTAAGGTGATAAGAATAAGACAAATCCTAAATCATTAACAGAGGTTGGTAAAGAACAGTATCACCAACCTAATATAGGTAAATACATAAAGAATAATGGCATTCGGTGAATAAACCTAGCTGTTTTACTAATATGGTCGTTGTTAGCGAATGCTTTAGTTTACAACCATAAAGGAACAAAAAGAATATAAGCGAAAAATTGGAAGACCACAAATTTGCGAAAATGTAAATAAAGAATAGTAAACCTGTAAGAAAATTATATAGAAAGTCACTAAAGAAACTTCTTCAGGTTTCACTTCACCTCTCCTACGGAGGTTTGGGATCATAATGGTAGTATTAACGTTATTTGCAGCTGGTGTAAATAGTTTGTTGTATATAAGACTAAACAAATGTCTTAAGTTCTTTAACCCAGTAGTTCTTCTTCTGGACCTTGACTCTTCTGTATTATATTTTGCCTTCCATTATGTTGTGGAACAGATGCCGAAAAAAGAATTATCCAAGAAACTAACTAAAGAAAGATCAGGACACCAATAAGAATCTATTACAGTGCAAATGAAACCGCTGCAAACCATTGTTTTTAATTTGACTATATTTCAAATTCGATTTGTTATGTCATTGTTATAAAATTGCTGACGTGACCAATGTTTTTTTTAAGGAATGCATGTTAGGTGAGTAGTCATTTGAAAAGTATTTTAATGTTATATCCAACAGTATTGAATAGTTTTTTAGTCATTGCTTTTTTTATAGTGCCAAATATTTAATCAATTTAATAATATTTAATAATCAAATTTAAAAAAAAAATGTTTAAATTGATGACCGTCAGCTATATACAATACAATGAAATATACGAATTATAAACTATTTTTGAATTTTTCAATAACTTCCGGAGTTATTTAATACATTTCAAACCTTTCATGTTCTTTGAATTATTTTGCTGTTCCTTTTTATACTCTGCATTTATGAAATATCCCATAAAAAATCAAGAGGAGTTAAATATGGCGACTTTGGAGGCTGTTGGATTAATCTGCTCTGCGCAATCCATCTATCAGGGAAAAAGTTGGTCAATAGGTTTTTCACCAATCATCTGCATCGACAGAACATAATTGTACCATCTTAAATTCGCTAATGATACTGTAGTACAAGATTAACTGTATTTTCCATAGTTTGTTCAATAACTAAACAATAATAATTAAAACTATTTCAATTTCCTATCTCACTAAAATAAAGACCTACGATCAGAGCGAAATGCCTTCTTCATGCTGTTTCGTATCTCCTTTATAGTTTTTTACATTCAGCATTCAAACCAAATTACCCTTAAATCACTTGGTCTTTCTCTTCTAAAAAAGAAGCACTCTAGTCAAAACTCCCTCTTTGGTTTTTCAACTGGAAACAAAAAAATCATTTTCACGCTTCTCAAATAGAAGCAGATTTTACATTTCATACGCTATTACAATTCACACAGAAGATATCATCAGTTTTTGTGCCAATATTTCGTAAATGCCGGTCCGACGAATTACAAGGTTGCCAGATTTACAACTAATCCTTTTTGCTCTATAAATAGCATTTATTTAGTTTTAAGAACAATTAATATGAACAGTTGTGTATTTTAAGAACATTTTATTAGAAAATTTATATTTTTTATCATTCAAAAGGGTGATTTGTTGTCAATTCCGATACTGCTGTTTACTAATTTAAATAATAAAATAAAAATATTTCTATCGGAAATTTCATTTGAATTATTGGATTTTCAATTTTAATATTTACTACACTAATTTTGCGACCTATTGGTCGCAGGTCCTTCGAGAGTTGTATCTATTTTTTATCTACCAAATGTAGGAAGGTGAGACTATATTTTTACAAATATTTACTTTTAAATCATCAAAACAGCTACCTCATCCTTTCCTCTACAGATACTATCTACTACTAGCACTAGCAGCTAGTACTAATGATGAGAACAACTAAGGAAAAATTCTGAAAATAAATGACAGAACCAATACAGAATATGTTCAAGTATATACTTAAAATATGTCAAGGCAGATGAAAGTGACTCAGAATAGACAAATTAACAAAAGAGTATGATTGGGATGGGTAGCATCTCTAAGACATTGATACACAATTACAGTGATGAGTTTTACTTTAACTAAAAACACCATGTTTTATAAATTACAGCATTCTACTAATTCTTTGAATTAACTAATAATACCTGTTTTGTTTGTTTCCAGATAACAATCTTTGGTCAATTGCCAATAATTATTCACTTATTCGGTCATTTATGCACTTAACATACAAGACTAAATTGTTTAACAAAAGAATAAGTACTTATCAGGCAAAGGGCAATTGGAAGGTTAATTATGCCCGTTAAATAGGTTGAGAAAGTACCGAAAAAATTGCTTATGATAAATTGTGAATTTTTTATGTTGAAAAAATATACTTTATTATTACATATTTGGATAGTTTTGGATTTATTTATAACGTTGACATTGCTAAAATTTGAGATTATCAATTTTAAAATATATAATGGATTTTTGTTTTGCATGTTTCCCCTTCAAGTTTGCTTCGTTGTCATATTTCTGACCACGAATATTGTCAATGGAAATATTCCATTTCTTTATATATTACATTATAATATTAATATTATTAATATTGCTGTTATTAATTTTTTTTTCAAATAAATTAAAGAGATAGCTGTCACTACTGACAGCGTAGTGAACAGTGAACAGTGAACAGTGTAGTAGTGTTTGGGGCTCGGGAGAGTGAGACCTCGGAAGCCCTGAGGAAGGCATCAGATAGGATGCCGAAAGCTCGGCAAAATGGATATCGACGCGGTTCAACCCGGAAGACTGGTGAGTTTGATATTACTTTTAGTAATAATATTAATCTTAGCTCTAAGTTACATTGTACTAACCGCGGAAATCTTTCCGAACATACATACATATATATATATATATATATATATATATATATATATATATATATATATATATATATATATATATTATATATATATATATATAAGCTTTTGGCGGAGAATTTTCATATTAAATATTTAACGTGAAAATCAATACGGAATAATCACTTCCTATATTGGGCCATTACTGAATTTTGCCCACAATACATTTTATATTAATTTTACAGTTCACACGCAAACTTTCTACTCGAAGCCACGCTACATTATTTAAACCCCGTTCAGAAGATACATGCAGTAAACTATCGCACTACAAATAGTTTATTATGGTAATTAATTTCGTAAATTTTCAAAACCAAATTCATAAAAATACAAAAAAATCGTTATAAATATAAATGTGTGTTTTATGTGTCTTTTTACTCTTTTAAGAAAATCGGTTAATTTGAACGGATAGGTCATCGAGCGTGTTTCTCGGTACAAATATCCTGGAACTATTGTCAATGAAACTAATTAACATTTAAAAGAAATTCTTTCAAGCTTTGAACAAACACGAGCTGCGTTCATCAAAATTAAAAAACTGTTGACAGCACCGTATTTATCTATGTCAGTGGTGCTCAGACGTAAACTGCATGGGATCTACCACATAAACTGCAAACGTCCGGAGATCGACTGCCTTACCCTGTTTTTAAACCAGGATGAGTAATTCAAATTTACCTCGCCGCAATATTTGTTTGTATTTGGTCCAACCTCAGGCAAGTTTACTCCACTGTTATCAAATTTTGACACTAATGGCATTTCATAGGTTAATTAAGTTATATCAGCGATTTTTTGTGTTTTCTGCGTTATTCTTTTAGTTTTTAGATTTTTAGTCTGCTCCTACATAAAAAACAGTTGTTTTTAGAACTCTTTAGCTAAGTATTAGTATAATCATCATCATCAGTGGTGCTACAGCTCTAGTTGAGCCTTGACCTTCCCCAGTCTATTTCGCCAGTCGTTTCTGTTCATCGCCAACCGTTGCCAATTTGCCGCGCCGATCTTCCTTGCGTCCTCGTCCACACCGTCCCTCCATCTCAGTCGTGGTCTGCCTCTACTCCTATTTCCCACTGGGACCGATAATAGAGTTCGTCTGGGTGGGTAATTTTCATTTGCTCTTGACACATGTCCAGCCCATCTAAGCCTACCTATTTTTATGAAGGATATTACATCTCTACCATTTACTATTTTTTTATACTTCTCGTACAATTCGAAATTATATCGCCTTCTCCAAATACCATTCTCACAGAATGCGCCCATTATTCTTCTTAGTATCTTCCTTTCGAAGACGAGCAGAAGATTTGCGTCTGTTTTGGAGATGGTCCATGTTTCTGATCCATATGTCAGCACTGGTAGGATGAGTGTTCGATATATTATTAGTTTGGTTTTCTGGCTTAAATTTCTGTTATTATTTCTGTTATAATTAAGTATTAGTATAATATAATATTCATATTCAGATCAATCAAAAAAGAAGATGTATTTGGTAACTTTTCTAGTGACTTTTTTGGGTGTGAATCTGTCTCTTTAGTTTACTCCTCCTGGTTTACAAACAAAGCATAGTAAAAAAAAAACAATTTTGAAAATAAAAAACTTATTGTACATTTCTAGTTGATAAAAAGTTGTAACTACAGAGAGCTGTAATTAAAGTCATGTTTTGTCATGTGTCAAATAATTTTATTTGGATGTTGATGCATGACACTGCATATCATCCACAAGTATTTCATATGATGGTACGTATTTACCGAGGGCCAAACGCAAGCATGAAGAGAGATGTTCGTCAGTTAGCTGATTACGATATTTTGATTTCACTATCTTCATTTGGGAAAATGCAGACTCACACAAGTATGTTTATCCAAAGAATGCTGTGAGCTGCAGAGCTACTTGTCTCAAAGACGGATATTTCTCAGACGATATGAAAGATCAAAATTTCGTATCGGTCGCTCTGGATTTAAGGTGTATAGCCGAAATTATTTTCAGTACCTCATTATGGACGGAAATAATCTCCATATTGAACGTAACGGATATTTCAGTGGCTATTTTTCCACGTCTTGACAAGAAAATGGATTAGACATGAATTTTACAGTAACTGTCAGTTTTTTAAAATCAACGAAGCGTCTTTCAAACTCGCTATGAAGTGCTTGCAGCTCAGTCTGGTAATAAACATAATTCAAATGAGCGGCTACCCTTTTTTCAGCGATGAAAAGTTGTTTAAATCCTTTCTGTTAATTTGCTTCATCAATAATTTTAATATTGCGCTCATCATATCGATAATTGTTTTATTTTTAATTTATAGTTTAAAATTAAAGGAGTTCAAATGATTTGTTAAATCTGTTAGAAAAGCCAGATCACTGAGCCATTTTTCGTTTTGAAGTAGATGAGTGTCGTCCCCTCGTTCTTCTAAAAAAGAAATTATTTCAGAAAGTAGCTCCTGGAACCTATCTAAAAATTTTCCACGGCTCAACCACCTCACATCGCTAGCTTCCAATTGCGCTTTAAAAAGACGTCGTTGCAAGCTTCGCGTTTTGATCGAATTCACAATTCTTGTTGTGGACTAAATATGGGCATCATCTTCATGATGTCTATATTTAAAATTTTGGAACACAAAATTTGCTTGGGAATAATGAAATGAAATGAAAAAAACGATGGAAAGTCATCGTTAGCTCGACATAATGCAACAAATCCATTGTTAACGCCAGTCATGGATGGTGCACCATATGTTGTAATACACACGAGTTTGTAAATCGGTAGCTCGTATTGTTTTACAAAATTTATAAAAACGTTGTATATATCTTCTTCGCGAGTTTTTTCTTTCAAAGGCAGTATTGTTAACCGATATAAGGACTCCAACACTAGGAGAAGATTGGATTCGGAGACAAACCACCTAGGAACTCCTTTTACACTAAAAGAACTCCACGATGGTCTGAACAGGTTAAAAAACGGGAAAGCTGCAGGTGTGGATGACATATGCAGTGAACAAATAAAGCATTTAGGCCAAGGAGCAAAAAACTGGATCTTGCAATTTTATAACACGTGCTGCAAAACCTGCAAAATTCCAAAATCATGGAGGAAATCTAAAGTAATAGCCTTGTTAAAACCAGGAAAGGATCTAGAAGCTACCGACCTATTTCGCTATTGTGTCACTTTTTTAAACTATACGAGATACTCATACTCGTCAGAATAGAAAAAAATGTCGACAAGCACCTCATCCCACAACAAGGAGGATTCAGACCTGGCAAATCTTGTACCGGTCAAGTCCTCGCATTAACAGAACACATTGAAGAGGGCTTTGAAGAAAAACTTATACCAGGGGCTGCTTTTGTAGATCTGACAGCAGCCTATGAGTAGTAGGCACAAAACATTGCTCCGTAAATTATACGACACTCTCAATGACCACCATCAGGGGAAAGGTCGTATATTCCTTACTGCAAAATAGACGTTTTTTCGTTATGCTGGAGGGTAAAGTAAGTAGGTGGAGAGTTCAAAAAAACGGCCTCCCACGGGGAAGTGTTTTAGCACCAATGCTCTTCAATATATACACAAACGACCAACCTACTCCGACCGAAACCAAGCACTTCCTCTAAGCCGACGATCTTGCAATATGTGATCAAGGAAATAGTTTTGAAAAAGTGGAGGAGAAACTCGAAACTGCCTTAAAAACAATGACAGCGTACTACCTGCAGAATTCTCTGAGACCCAATTCCTCTAAAACCCAAGTCTGCGCTTTCCACCTTCGCACAAAGGAAGCCAAGCGAAAACTCCAAATTGTGTGGAATGGTAATGCATTAGAACACACAAATCAACCTATATATCTTGGAGTAACTCTGGACCGGTCCCTCTCCTACAGACAACATTGCATAAAAACAAGAGGGAAAGTAACAACTAGGAACAGCATACTCAGAAAGCTAACGGGAAGTAAATGGGGCGCACGTCCTGGCGTTTTAAGAACAACGGCACATGCACTGTGTTTCTCAACTGCTGAATATGCGTGACCCGTTTGGAGCAGATCTGCCCACACCAAACAAGTTGATACTGCGCTAAATAAGACATGCAGAATAGTAACGGGGTGCATGAAACCAACGCCACTTTCAAATCTATATAGAGCAGCGGGTTTTGCAGAACCCTCAACACGCAGAGGCGCTGCAGAACACATAGAGAAAATTAAACAGATCGCGGACGATGGGCATGCCCTATACAAAGCTCGAACACCACGAAAGCGACTAAAATCTAGGAAAAGCTTCCTTGGAACAGTGCAGGATGAACCGCCTGAGTATTTTCCACTTCCCCAGGTTCAATGGACCGGCCAGACCCTAGACTTTAAAACGTGGAAAACCTTGAATAGGATAAGAACGGGGGTTGCTAGAGTAAAATCAAACATGGCAAAATGGGGAAAAATAGACCAAGATGATGTGAACTGTGACTGTGGAGAAACACAGAATATGGAACATCTTCTTACATGCAGAAACTGTCCTCATCGATGTATCCTTGAAGATTTGTGGCTCGCCAACAAAGATGGAACCGACGTAGCCCGATACTGGGCCGAAATTTTATGAATGACATGTCCAGACACGATAAAGTAAAGTAAGTATTGTTAACAAATTCTTCTGTAGCCAACATGTCAGAAAATACCATCCGAATGAAAATACACAATTGGGCGGTATCAGTCATATCGGTTGACTCGTCAAATTGCAAAGAAAAGTACATAGCATCATAATTATTTCGATCATGCACGTGTGGTGAGTCAAGACAGTTCTCGTATTTTCTACGTGAATCGCGACCGACTTCAAAAACTTCGGCGATCGACCCTTTGAGCACCGCTGGTCTATGTATTCTCGGATTCTGCTAGATTCTGAGTATTCTCGGACTATTCTATTATGTTAATTAATAAACAATAAAATCTCTGTAAATAAATATGATTTCTGAATATATGAATCTTTTATACATATGATGCAATTTGTTGGTTTTCTTCGAGAAATATTCACGGACATACAATTTTTCTTGTCGTGTTTTCTTGTCAATCTATTACAAGAATTAGAAACAAATTGGGTACAGGGGTCAATTGGAGAAGCCTACTGAAAAAGGACAAGGCCTGCAAATATATACAGCAGTTATATCGTCTATCCATCTCTTTTTAGGTCTTCCCACGCATATTTTTGTTTCTCGAGGTCTCCGGAATGTCACTGTATGAGACCATCTGTTGGTGTCTTGTCTTGCTACATGTGCTACCCATTGCCATATCAATGTCGCTATTTTTCCCATGATGTCGGTTACTTTAGTTCTTCGACGTATTTCGGTGTTAGGAATTTTGTCTCTGAGGCTTATATTTAACATGGCCCTTTTCATGGCCCGTTGAGTTACTCTTAATTGTTCTGCCATTTTTCTTGTTATTGCCATAATTTCCAATCCATAAGTTGCAACTGGTAGTATACAAGTGTCATAGGTTTTTCGTTTTAAGTGAATTGGGATTTTTCTGTCTTTTAAAATGAAGCTCAACTTACCAAAAGCAGCCCATGATAATTGTGTCCTTCTTTTAATTTCTAGGGTTTGATTTTCCTTTTCGTTTTTAATTGCATGTCCTAGATATATATATATATTGTTCTATCTTTTCTATATTGATGTTATCTATCGTGATGTTTTCTAGGCTGTTGCTTAATATCTTTGTTTTGTCGAGATTCATTTTTAATCCTATTTGATTCGATTTGTGATTTAAATCTTGTAGCATTGATTTTAGTTCATGGATATCTGTGCTTATTAGTACTATGTCGTCTGCAAAACTCAAATGGTTAAGATATTCTCCATCTATTTTTAATCCATTTTCGGCCCAATTTAGTTGTTTGAAAACATTTTCTAATGCCAAAGTAAATAACTTGGGTGAGATGATGTCGCCCTGTCTCACAGCTTTGCCAAGGTCTATTTTCATAGTTTCCAGATCATCATCTATTTTTACGTGAAAAGTAGCATCATCGTATATATTTTTAAGGAGGGCAGCATATCTTGAATCTACTCTGGCGTCGTCCAACGCTGTTAAGAAAGCCCATTTCTCGATACTGTCGAATGCTTTGTGATAATCGACAAATGCCAGATGTAGTGGTAAGTTGTACTCTATTGTTTTTTCAATAATGGTCCAATTGTTTGCAAGTGATCGATAGTGCTAAAACCCTTACGAAAGCCTGCTTGCTCCACTGGTTGGTATGCATCTAGTTTAGCTGTCAATCTATTTGTTATTATTCGGGTTAGTAGTTTGTAAAGGTGTGACAATAAGCTTATTGGTCGGTAGTTTTCTATATTTGCGGCGTCCCCTGTTTTATGGAGTAGAATGACTTTCGCATTTTTCCATGTCTTCGGTATTTGTCCTTCCAATAGGCATTTATTAAGTAATACTCTTATTGTCTCTTCTAATGCAGTGCCTCCCATTTTTAGCATCTCTGAAGTAATTTTATCTTCTCCTGGTGTTTTCCCATTTTTCATTTGTTTTAGGGCGGTTCTAATTTCTGATGTTATTATTTCAGGGAAGTCCTCTGAGCCCACATTTAAGATATGTTTTGTTGGTATACCGGGGTTCGGAATAGTAGAAGTATACAGCTTCTCATAAAATTTTCGGATTTCTCTAACGATCTCTTCCTTATGCGAGCACAATGTTCCACGGTCGTCTTTTATCTTTATGATTTTATTCCTGCCAGTGGATTTACATGTTTTTAGTACTTTCATGTTCTTATTGTTTTCTATGGTTTCAAGAATCTGGTTTGTTCTATAAACTCTGAGGTCTTTTCGAATATTTTTCTTAACGCTTCTGTTGAGCGCTTTGTAGTCCGGGTTATCTCTGTTCGTTCTTCTTCTTTTCTCTATCTGTTCTAGATTTTCGGGTTTTAGTTTAGCTTCCTTTTGTTTTCTTGTTCTGCAACAAAGTTTCTTAGTGACTGTTTGTATGTCTTTAGTTATTTTCTCAGCTAGTTCATCTATATTCTTGTGCTCAAAGGTATTTGCTACTAGTTTTCGTGCTAATTCCTCTTGGTATTTCTCTTTATTACGGGCTAGGATGTCTGCCGTCGGAAAGGGTTTGTTATTAATAGTTTTCGTCTTTCTCTCTTTACGTTAATACGTATATCAGCACGAACTAGTCTATGGTCACTGCCGGTGTTAAATTTGTTCAATACCTCGATGTTTTTACATATTGATCTATCACTGGAAAGGATAAAATCTATTTCATTCTTAACCTGACCGTCAGGGCTACGCCATGTCCACTTTCTTTGTATTTGTCTTTTATAGAACGTGTTCAGACAAAACATTTTTTCGGTGCTTACGTAATTTGCTAATGTCTCTCCTCTGGTGTTTCTGTTGCCTAGACCGAAATTTCCTATGTAGTCTGAGTCACCTGGTATTCGCCGCCCTATTTTTGCATTAAAAAAAAATTCACGAAGCCTCTTTCGCCTGGAGAAAAGAGAAAAAATGATAATTCTCGGCAAAATTCAGCTTGTTCGGATGATTTTTAGGGGTCAACTCTCTGACGACTGGACTATATTATATTGCCGTTAAATAGAATTGACGTAACAATAGCTAGAATTTATACTATATAATAAAGCAAAACTGATATAATTTGTATAATTTTACGGTTGAGATGGCACGATTATAAGTAAATGAATGAAACAACACTGGTAAAATAAATATTTCTCATATCTCAAAGGTAGAAATGAGGTGATGACATAATATATATAATCTTATATATTACGTACAATGTTTAAAAAACCCAAAAATATCCAATACAGTAGAAGTAGCAAAAACCGATGTATATATGTAATAAAACAGACGTATCATTATTACAGTTTGCCAATTTGATGATAAGGAGACAACAAACAGAAATGAATGGATTTTTACGCATAGATAACATTACGGAGGAACAATGGACTGAGTATTTCACGAAATTATATGGAGGAGGAGGAGAAGAGAACAGAGAAAAAATCATTAACAAAACTCACCACACAGTACTAATATCAGAAGAAGAGCTACAAGAACGAATAAAAAAATTAAAAAACCGAAAAGCTCCTGGTCCTGATAAGATAAACTGTAAACTGCTAAAATATGGAGGAACAACACTACGCAAATGTTTCCTAAAATTATTCGTCGATATAATAAACACCGGAGTAGTACCAGCGGAATGGAAAAAAGTCTCCTGCTACTGATACTTAACAAGGGAGACTCCAGAAATCCTGAAAATTATAGAGGCATTAGTCTGATGAATAGTACATTAAAATTGTTAACGGCAGTCATAAAAGATAAAATCGAGGAAAAAGCGAACATGACAGATGAACAACAAGACTTCCGGAAGAACCGCAGCACAAAAGAAGCAATTTTTATTATCAGACAAATAATAGAGAAGTCTATTGAATATGGAAAACCAGCATACATGTGCTTTTGACAGGGTGAAGCGAAATGACATCTTAAATTTATTACAAGCCGAACAAATAGACCATCAGATAATAAGGACAATTAATAAAATTAACAAGAACAACAAAGAGTTATAATCATCATCATCAGTGGTGCTACAGCTCTAGTTGAGCCTTGACCTTCCCCAGTCTATTTCGCCAGTCGTTTCTGTTCATCGCCAACCGTTGCCAATTTGCCGCGCCGATTTTCCTTGCGTCCTCGTCCACACCGTCCCTCCATCTCAGTCGTGGTCTGCCTCTACTCCTATTTCCCACTGGGACCGATAATAGAGTTCGTCTGGGTGGGTAGTTTTCATTTGCTCTTGACACATGTCCAGCCCATCTAAGCCTACCTAATTTTATGAAGGATATTACATCTCTACCATTTACTTTTTTTTTATACTTCTCGTACAATTCGAAATTATATCGCCTTCTCCAAATACCATTCTCACAGAATGCGCCCATTATTCTTCTTAGTATCTTCCTTTCGAAGACGAGCAGAAGATTTGCGTCTGTTTTGGAGATGGTCCATGTTTCTGACCCATATGTCAGCACTGGTAGGATGAGTGTTCGATATATTATTAGTTTGGTTTTCTGGCTTAAATTTCTGTTTTTTAGCTGCTTGCTTAGTCCAAAATAACATTTGTTTGCTAGCAGTACCCTCCGTTTAACTTCTTTAGATGTGTCATTATCGTTTGTTATGAGAGAACCCAAATATGTAAACTTATTTACTACCTTAAAATTATATTGGTCTATACTGAAGTTTTGTTCGGCGTTCCTAGCTCTATATCTGTTATTTGGAATAGATGCTAACATTTTGGTTTTTTCCTCGTTTATTTTAAGGCCCATATTTTGTGCGGCTGTCAAGAAGGTGGAAGTCATCTCTTTAAGTCCTCGTGTAGTACGTGCAATCACATCCAGATCGTCAGCGTAAGCCATAATCTGCGTTGATTTATTAAAGATTGTTCCCTTATTGTGTAACTCGGCATCTCTTATAGTCTTTTCTAACGCTATATTAAATAGAAGGCACGCCAGCGCGTCTCCCTGCCGTAACCCTGCATATGTTTCAAACGCTTGTGACATATCGCCTTGTATTTGCACTCTGCAGATCACTTTACTCATAGTTGTTTTTACGAGCCTTATTAATTTATGGGGAATGTTAAGTTCATTCATGGCTTCGTATAGTTTACCTCTTAGGACGCTATCATACGCTGAAAAGTCCACAAAGAGATGGAACGTGTCAATATTAAATTCATTGGTTTTTTCTAAGATTTGACGTAGCACAAAAATCTGGTCGATTGTTGACCTACCTGGCCTAAAACCGCTTTGATACTCACCAAGGATTTCTTCCACGGACGTACTTAAACGGCTGTACAGGGTGTTGGAGAATATTTTGTACATTGTATTCAGAAGAGTTATACCCCTATAATTTTTACATTCCAACAAATCTCCCTTTTTGTGTAGTGGACATATGATTCCAGTGCACCATTCCTCTGGCATTTGTTCTTCTTCCCAGACTTTGACTATTATGTTGTGAATTTGGTGCATAATGCTGTTACCTCCATGTTTGATGAGCTCTGCGGGGATACAATCCACTCCTGGGGACTTGCTATTTTTGAGTCGTATGATTGCGTCTTTCACTTCAAATATTGAAGGAGGTTCTACGTGAGTTATAATGCCAACAGGATAAAAACATAATGCATAAAACTAAAACGAGGAATCCGCCAAGGAGACTCGCTCAGCCCATTATTATTCAATATGGTGATGAATCAAATAATTCACGAAGTATGAAAACGACACGGATACCACATGGGAGCGCCTAAAATCACGATACTATGCCATACCGATGATGCAGTACTAATTGCTGATAACGAAGATGATAACGGTAGTAAGATCTACCTCCTAATTTCTTGATCATCTTCAACCATGCTCATTAAATATAATAGGTATTGTATAAAAAAAAGCAAAAAAAAGTTACAGCACTTACTATCAAAGAAACAAAACTAAGTCAAGTCAAATTTATTGATCACATGCGACATTATACAAAGTACATGTATGAGACAAGTCAAAAATACAGACATAAATCTTAAAATTATATAAATTAATTAAACACGATAAAACATACTTAAAAATTATTTTTAGAATATGGCTCTAGCTCACAAATGTATTGATGTACACACCTCCGAAAGTTTGGCTGATGTAAATTCATTCGTATATCTATTGGTAATTTGTTAAAGAAACTTATGGCTGCATAATGTGTGCTACCTTCCAACAAAACAGAACGATGTTGTGGAAGCATACAGTGATTGTCTCTGAATCTTGTTGAATAAACATAGTTAAATTGAAATTTATTAAATTCATAAATTTTGCTATGCAAATACATTATACACGAAAATATATACAGACCAGGAATTGTCAGAATATTGTTTTGTCTAAAAATGCCTCTATAAGAATCTTTAAATTTCATTTTATGCATTACCCTAATAGCTCTTTTCTGAAGTACGAATATCTGCTCTAATTCAGAGGTACAACCCCAAACTTCAATGCCATATTTGGCTATTGAGTAAAAATGGGCAAAGTATACTGTTTTTAATATTGATGTATGAAAGAAACGTGAAAGAATTCTTAATGCATAACATGCGCTACTTAATCTGGATTTCAAATTAGAAATGTGGTTTGACCATTTACAATTACTGTCTAGAAGTACCCCCAGCAACTTCGTACAGTCTGTTTTAGCTATTGCTGCTTCTATAGTGGCTTGATGGTTTAATAAATTATTTGACGTGAAAATCATATACTTTGATTTCTCTTCATTCAAAACTAATTTGTTGGATAAGAAATAACTTTTGATGGTGGATAGTATCTGTGAAGTTTTATTTTGCAAATTTTGATCAGACGTTCCTGTGACTAGAATGTTGGTATCATCCGCATAACTGATAATGTTAACCCAGTCAGTGAATTAGTTACCAAAGTTATATCATTAATAAATACTATAAAAAGTAGAGGACCCAATACACTACCCTGAGGGATACCATAATGGATATTCAAAGTGTTTGATTCGTTTACAAGTCCATTAGATGTTGATGTAGATAAACTAAATTATTGGGTACGAATAAAGGCGTTTAATTGACTTACTACTCAATTATCTTTATTGATTTTATATTTCCGATAGACTGTAAACATGTGTATCTTAGTACATACTTAAATAGGCAAATAGGTGGACACTGGTAATACATTTTTCCTCAATAAAATATCATAAGCTTCGTCGATGTTTGCAACATAATCTGTGAAAGTTATTGTATCAATTTTTAATGGTTTTCCATACTACATCCTCTGGTAAGAACAGTATGATCTAACTCCGTATCCGGAAATGGTACATTCAAGCTAAATATTTAATTTTGTTTATACAAAAAATCTGGTACTTTTAAGACTTTACACTTTGTTCATTACACGATATAAAAAGTAATAAAAATTAGTTGTGTGATTTAATATAACCGGTTGGCTATTAAAATTATCTAACTAACTATCTAACCAAGTTCTAAGTTCAGAAATCTATCTATTTTTTGTGGGTGTATTACGATTACTTGATTATTAAAATCAATTCAATAACGAGCCTCATAATTGTTGTAATTATGATGGGAACATCAAAACGATAAACATGTATAAAAACATGCAATTAATTACTTTTGTAAATGATGGTCTTATTAAATATTCAATAGCATATTTTGCTTCGAATTAAAAACTAATTTAAATCGTACGTGGTTTGAAATGCGTTGTATGGAATCAAATTGTGGTGCTCCACGAACACTTGGAGCATGTCTATCAGTCATGTTAGTGCGATATCTTATCCACCAGCTCCTGAAGACACGGGAAAAATTGGCTGTTCAGACATTTATTGATGGCCTTCGCAATTATGAAATGCATAGAACACTGTAATTAGCTCATCACAAGACGTTGGCGATGTTTTGTCCGCCCCTATCGAATATGACTCGGCTAGGCAGATGTCTGGAGGGCACAGTAAAGTTAGGACTGTAAAAGAGGAAAGATATGAAGACAAATTTGGCTAGCTTTTTATTCTGATGAACAAGCAATCATAAACCTAGGAGTACCAAATCAGTTGGTAAGTCTAACCAAATTAACCCTTGAAAAAGTTGAATGCAGAGTACGAATCCAGAGAGAACTCTCTGAACCTTTTAAAACAAATAACGGGCTACGTCAGGGAGACCCACTCTCCTGTATACTATTCAATCTAGCTCTGGAAAAAGTAATACCTACGTCACAAATCACAACGACCGGTTCAATATTTGCTGCTCAATTTCGAATTTACCATTGGTCAAATGGCAACATAATTGCAGCCAATAATATTATCCGGAATTGAGCATTGCCTATCGTGCAAGAATGGCAGAGCCTCAGAAACCGTTGACCCAATTAATTTGGAATAAATATGGGTGCACGATGGCCAACAATTCGTTCTGGTCAGGATATGTTCGCAGAACCAGCCTTCTTGGCATATAGAGACCTTCCGCTTGATTCAGTTCCTGGAAACTCTAATCTTTTCTTTACCTAACCGCTATCCTCTTTATTGCAGGAATCTTTGATAAAGTTTCAGAGCGAGACTTTGTCGATTTATATTTAAATCGCATTTATTTCGTTTTTTTTTTTATTTAAATCACATTTATTTCAGACGGATTTTTGATTTTGAACAATAAAACGAAATACATGAAAATAGGTATGCAACCACAAATACTACGAGCACTTGTTATAGAAAACGACATCTAAGCAGTTAACGAATTTGTATACCTGTGAACGCTTGTCAATACTGAAAATGACACTACCGCAGAGATAAACCGCAGAATTTGCACGGCTAATAGATGCTATTTTGGGCTTAATCTCGTTTTTAAATCTACAGTTATATCAAGAAATACAAAAGTAAAACGCTACAAAACAATAATACGCCCAATCCTAACATATGGTTCAGAAACCTGGACTTTAACAAAAAGCAATGAAAACATGTTAGGATGTTTCGAAAGAAAAATACTAAGGCAAATCTATGGAGCGGTAAATGAAAATGGTGTCTGGAGAAGACGATACAACTTCGAACTCTATAGAATATATCGATTGATAGATCGATTGATTTGTTTAGAGCAGCAAGTTCAAAAATAAAAATAGCCATTATGATTGCCAACCTCCGTAGGGAGACGGCACTCCTAAGAAGAAGAAGAATGCCACATACCAGCTCCCGGAAAAGCTTTAAAACTCCAAGTTGCATCACGTTATCTTTTCCATCTGGTAACAATCGTCACTGCTCATGACCAAATATCATCTAAATACAATAGAAAACAGTTTCAGAAATTTTTTCAACAGAAATATCTCTTTAGATATATACTTGATCTCGATAAATAAACTTTTTATATACCTACAAGCTTGAAAATTTCATATTTTATAAAATCCTTTGTGTGCGCAGTCTGAATAAAAACAATGAGGACATTAACACATTGTTTTTGCAGAGTAAAAACCGTAACTATCCGCAACTTTATTATATTAATTCCATTTTAGATAAAAACAGTTTCATTCACTGACTTCGCACAAAGCATGGTTGCAGTCTCTTTTGTTTATTTGTCCGATTCCGAAAAATATGATTAATTCCGCTAATAGGTACGTTGTTTTAATACAAACAAGTGCATAGGTTAATTATATTTGTTAGCGATCATTTATGTGCCAATTATCACATCTTGGAAGTTTCTTAATGTCGTGTTAAGATCGTATTGACAAAGAAAATCGTTATCGTGTTCTAGGAATCAACCAGGAATTGAAAATAGAAAATGTAATAGTGTAAAAGTGTTTGTGTTTGTTCAATACTACTTTTATTTATAATTCAATACAGTGTATCTTTTAGTATTAACCATTATCTACATTATAACGTTTGTTTAAAGAAACAATTACATTAATCTTAAATCATTACTTTAAACTTCTTGTTTACTGTCTACAAAATAATCTGTTAAATACAACATAATAACCAAATATGATTAAAGAGGTAGTGACATGACACTTGGTTCAGTGTTCTCTATGAATATAACAGTATCTGAATAGATACGTCCGCATTAATAGTCTTCGGATTTGTCAGGAAGATTGAACACGTTTTTAGATGTTGGTAGACAGCTGGTAGGTCTGGGCCCTGAAAAATTTCTCTGTTGATTCTTTATACAAAGCACGACTTTTAACTGGAATCTCTTTAGCTTAAATATTTAAGCAGTGTTATTTATGCCTGTCCAGTTCTTTATGTTCCGTAGCCACGACATTTGTTTGCGACCTACTCCTCTCTTGCCTTCAATCTTTTTCTGGATGATTAGTTGCGGGATTGCGTATTGTTTTCCTCTCAGAATACGGCCGAAGTATCCAATTTTTCGTACCTTAATCAAATTGAGTAATTCTCTCTCAGTATTTGCCTTTCTTAAGACTTTCTCGTTTCTCACCGTATCTGTCCATGGTATGCGGAACATTCTTCGCAAAGTGCACATTTCGAAGGCCGTACCTTCTACTAACTTATTAATTTGATTAACTTATTAATGGAAGGTACTCTTAACGTCCATGTTTTCATGCTGTATAACAGTATGGACCATACATAGCATTTAACCATCATGTAGCGGAGATTGAAGGAAAGATTCCGGTTACATAGTAGCAGCGCCCCCTATGTACCCTACAAATTTGCAGATTAATGTTGCTGGCTTCCAGACGAAGATTAAAAAAAGAGTTTTTTACGACCAATAGGAGCCGAAAAAGCATATTTTTTTTAATCACAGAGGCTTTATTAATAACAATTAAGAAACGAATCTGGCGTCATTTACTACTTAAAAACCTATATTTTCAAGTATTTGTATTCTCCTTAAATTAAAATAATTATTTATTGTTAAAAATGACGAATAAAGTTTACCTTTTTTGTGGATGCTGTAAGCACGGCCTAAAGTGTACGAGAATGTGCGAAAATTGTAATGGAGAGAGTTGCGAAAATTGTCATGCTGCTGAATATGAACTAGATGACGCAGAAAAAGATGTGAGAGTGAGATGGATGTTTTGGATGAATTGTTATATGATTCTGAGGAAATTGTCTTCTTCTTAGAGTGCCGTCTCCCTACGGAGGTTGGCAATCATAATGGCTATTTTTATTTTAGAACTTGCTGCTCTAAACAAATCGAGGAAATTGTACAACCTACTAAAAAAAGAAAAATAAATAAAAACTAAACATATTACTAATTTTATAAATATTGAATCTCATTTTAAAACCATATAAATAAATTACAATTATTTTACTGTTTATATCTTTGTTTTACTAATTTATTTCTTCTATCAAAGTAATTTGCAATATAAGATTTTTAACAGTTTTTTTTTGAAAAATAGATTGTTTTTAAATAGAAATTTTAATTATTTGAACTTTACTTTAACATAATTTTTCACTGATAAAAGATTAGACAGCGAGACAGAGTAAGTATTAAAAAAAAAGATAAATACTGAAATAATAGTAGTCTATATTTTAGAATATTAAATTTTTTTTAAAATGAGGATGTTTCATGGGGATGTTCTCAATAATAATTTGGTAGTAGATTACGTTTAATAGTATTGTAAAAGTAAAAGAATTAAAAAAAATTGAAATATTAAAAAAAATCATCGAAATCGGTTAATTTTCACCGAGATATTGCAAATTTTTTCTAGCGTCGCCAGATTCGTTTAGGTCATGGTCGTGAGATAAACTAATTAACGTATCTTAGCAACAAATTAAGCGATCTAGGCCTACTATGGCTCATTCGATTCATAATTTTATAGGCTTGAATGTAATATATTTGAAATAAATAAAAAAGCAATTTTGCAATAAATATTACGTTTTTTAATTTTGACCTTCATTCGTCATGTTTGCAATAACAAATAAATTAAATTGAAAGTATACCGGCTCAAACTGAAGGTCTCTTAGAGAACTTTCAAAATCTATACAGAAATTACCCATTCCAACACTTAATTTAGGCAAGAAATGAAAAAAACTCAAAAAATAGGTATTTTGCACCTATAAACGCTCATAAACAATAACCTAAATTTTTTTTGAATGAACTGGGGAATTGCTCCTGAGGTTGCCTTTTAGGCCACATTACATAAATTCCTGGATTACAGTGTAAAATCACCTTTTTTTTCACAACCTGGGTTATCTCGCAAATTGCAAAGCTCGCTATTAATACGGCGTTTTACATTATCTTGGCCAATGATTTTAACATGCATTGTAAGTTGCAGTAGGTGCCTCAAATTTTGAATTACGGAAAAGATCCCATAAAAATTGCCGCTTTCTTTTCTTTATATTAAATCTAACGTCCACATGTTTGCCTATCACAATAGGGTAAGTATTAAATAATTATGTGACAAATCTGATAAGAGACACGCAACTAGGCTTTGCCACCGTTTATGTGAAATAACGAATTTCCTACTGTATAAATTATCAAATAGTATACATAGTAGAAGAACAGTTAATTTAAATGGGCATTTTTTCAACACCATTTGCTTGCTTTGTCTGTGAGTGACTATAATTTCTAAATTTATGAATGTTTACTTTACATTTTCCGTATTTAATGCAAATATGACAGTTAGCAGAAATTCCATTATAACTTTCGTAGATAATTAGATTAGTTACTCGGCATTACTTCAAATGAAGATAGGTGTAAAATCATCAAATATGAATACATGATGTCACAAATAGGAAGTTTAACTCGACATTAGATCAGATAAAAAGGTGAAGATTAAGCCAGGGATGACAGATAGTTTTCTTGATAGAATGGATCAGGAATCGGTTTTAAAAATAATAATTCAAATTATTACCATATATTACAAAGAAAGAACAATAATTGTTATCATCAAGAAACTTGACAGATAGTGCTGTTAAATTGTTGACAAGCGAAAAAAACGTTTTAGAGCGTTACATTAAAACGCTCTTAATAAGCAAAAAAGTACAAGACATAACATCCCCTATAGACTAGGCGGCATCTGTAGAAATTCAGACCATAATGGAAATTTTCAAGGGAAGCTATTTTTTTGCTGGAATCCCTTCAGGATATGCCCAGTATCGATAATCACGATATGCGCCAGTCGCAAACCCTGTGCTATATTTTTTATTTAACAAAATCTGAAAACAATTGAAAATTTCTCATTTTTTTGCTCCTATTTTCATTTCTAATTCGAAAAATATTGATCTTAGAGAAAAAATTATAAGTGGTTAAAAGTTTCGTTATTACATTTTACACAATATTTTGTTAGCTAGAAATTGAAAATTTAATGGTTATTGTTGAAAAAATAGCAATAATTGGAAAAAAAAGTACAAAAAAATGAAGTTAATCCTTTAAATGTTTTCGACTTTCTAAACTTGACTTACAAGTTCCATATTCCGCATAGAAAAACTTTTTAATATGTTTAAAATGTGTGCTAAATTTTGTTAAGATCGGTTAGATAGGTTTTGCATAATAATTTTGCAATCCAGCCTACTGGAAAAAAATCGCAAATTTTCAAATTCATAGTAGGCCCTAAATAAGGCCCTCAGATATTTGCAATTTTTTTACATATAAAGGAAGTCTCACACTTTCAAACGCTTTTTGTAAAATTCAAATCGGTTTACTAGGAAAGCCTATAAATTTTTTTAAAGTTATAAATATTTTTTAGGCTTATAAACAAATTAAATAACTTTACGAGCTTTAAACATATCAATTTCAAAATGTATACACTTAAAGAACATTAAAAGACGCTTCTTTTAAAAAACAAAAAGATACATTCGGCTTACTGGTTGCCGAGATATTGAAGGTCAAAGTTGGCATACATTTGCCGTGTAACCATAAGTGATAGAGGGCTCGTTTTTAAACAAATACCCTCGTCTTGTCAAATACTTTTTATATGAAAAGTTTTACGTAATGCGCTTTATGGCAATATCCATAAAAAAGACAAATAAAAAACCGTTTTCGCGTAATATGTCGTTCGGAATGCATGAGAGGTGGTGATGAGAGACATTCACTTCAAATGTGACTCGGCGAGTATCAAGTAGTTTGTTTAATTTCGGGTTTTGAAATAAAAACAAATAGTAAAGTGCTTCAAAATCTGTAAGGGCTTATATTAAAATCGTGCTGAACACGTTTTTCAGTGGTTTGATCATATTATGTTCAACGCTATTATATAGTAGTTATATTGTCAAGTCCGTGAGTTTTAACAGTAAAATATTTTGTATTTCAAAAACTAATAAAGAGTTTATATATTTCGCGTTGCTTTGTGAGGATTGTACGAGCACATCGACTTCATTTTAAGAGAAGTTCTGAGAGGTATAATATATTTTTATATTTTTAAATATTTTATATAAAATGATTGACATATTACTAATAATTTTTTTACAAAATTATTCTAAATTCATATAATTTAAAATTTAGATAATACTTGGAATCTGACAGGCTAAACTATTTTACTTTTTTAGATTCATTGATTTGAAAAGATGAGTGAAAAAATCTGCCTCCTTTGTGACGAATTATTGTCGATAATTCGTCGCCGACAGTTTAACAAAATGTATACAATCCAGTTTGCAAAGGCAGGATATGAAACACATTGATTTAAGAATATTTAATTCGCTTGAAGTTGCAGAAATAAATTATTTTTAATGTTAATTATTTTAAAATGTTTGATTTTTACAAAAAAAAATTTCCTTCGTTTTAACAATTCAAATTATTTATTAACAAATTATAAATACATATTTGTTTACTAAAAGTAACAATTTACTTTACAAGCCCTTACAGATTTTGGAGCACTTTACTTTTATTTATATTTCAAAACCCGAAATTAAACAAACTGATGGTCCCCTACTTGATACTCGCCGATTCACATTTGAAGTGAATGTCCCTCACCACCACCTCTCATGCATTCCGAGCGACATTTTACGCGAAAACGGTTTTTTATTTATCTTTTTTATGAGTGTTGCCATGAAGCGCATTACGTAAAACTTTTCATATAAAAAGTATTTGGCAAGACGAGGGTATTTGTTTAAAAACGAGCCCTCTATCACTTATGGTTACACGGCAAATGTATACCAACTTTGACCTTCAATATCTCGGCAACCAGTAAGCCGAATGTATTATTTTGTTTTTTAAAAGAAGCGTCTTTTAATGTTCTTTAAGTGTATACATTTTGAAATTGATATGTTTAAAGCTCGTAAAGTTATTTAATTTGTTTATAAGCCTAAAAATGTTTATAACTTTAAAACAATTTCTAGGGTCTCCTAGTAAACCGATTTAAATTTTACAAAAAGCGTTTGAAAGTATGAGACTTCCTTTATATGTAAAAAAATTGCAACTATCTGAGGGCCTTATTTAGGGCCTACTATGAATTTGAAAATTTGCGATTTTTTTCCAGTAGGCTGGATTGCAAAATTATTATGCAAAATCTATCCGACCGATCTTAACAAAATTTAGCACACGTTTTAAACATATTAAAAAGTTTTTCTAGGCGGAATATGGAACTTGTAAGTCAAGCTTAGAAAGTCGAAAACATTTAAAGGAATAACTTCATTTTTTTGTATTTTTTTTCCAATTATTGCTTTTTTTCCAACAATAACCATTAAATTTTCAATTTCTAGCTAACAAAATATTGTGTAAAATTTAATAATGAAACTTTTAACTACCTATAATTTTTTCTCTAGGATCAATATTTTCCGAATTATAAATGAAAATAGGAGCAAAAAAATGAGAAATTTTCAATTGTTTTCAGATTTTGTTAAATAAAAAATTTAGCACAGGGTTTGCGACTGGCGCATATCGTGATTATCGATAATGGGCACATCCTGAAGGGATTCCAGCCAAAAAATAGCTTCCCTTCGAAAATTTCCAATCCAAAACAGATCCCGCCTAGACTACTACAATGGCATGATGATTTAGGTATTACAAGGGACTAAGACGAATAAGTATTGGAACTAGCCAAAAACGGAAAAGCTCTTGGACCAAACAAAATTATTAAGTGAAGACTATTTTATTGTTGGGGAAGATTATTTATATAATGTTTCTACCGGAAGAATTCCATTTTTTCATTAATTATTTACTTCCAGTAGTCTCACAAGTTCAAGAAACTATACGCAGCTTTATCTTGCGTTAAGAACTGCTGCAGTAGTGGCCAAATTGTTTAAAGGTATCAATCAAATTCAGTTAGTATATAATTTAATGGATGTACATGAGGAGTTGAGAATGGTATACTTGTTCTATTTTTAGGCTAGAAATCTTGTTACAATTCAAGCAATAAGACGGACAGTAGAAATTAATATTAAATGTAGACTAATTTGTTTTTCTTAATTCTTATATTAAAGAATAATTTTATAAATAAAAAGGTTTATTAGGTTATGATAGATTTTATCTGTTAGTCCAGTGAATAAGTGGTTAAGTAATTTTTTGCCAAAATGGGTTTAGTGTACTAATGAGTACAGAATGACTTCTCGGATGTGGTGAATAAGTAGTTAAGTTGTAAGCGGACTCTAGCCAAGGTTATACGCATGTGTATTTTTGGCCATCTTTGAAATTGATGTACTCTTAAGATTAAGTCAACTTAACTAAAAACAGAATAAAATAATGTCTTAATAAATAAATGGTTAAATTAACCTGCCCAGTTATGACCAATAATTATTTTCTGTGTTTAACAGGTTAACTCGATTTGACGTATTTTGGTTCACTGTGCATAACTGATTAACTATAATATAGTTATTACATACATACATTACAATGGAGCAAGAAAAAGACATTATAGATGAAGTCCAGAAAAAACAACTAACTTGGTTCGGTCATGTAAACAGAATGGCAGACGAGAGGTGGAAAAAGAAAATATTAAAATGGATCCCAACCGAAAGAAGGAAAAGAGGGCGTCCAAGAAGAAGCTGGCGAGATGACGTGAATGAAGCCATGGAAGGAAGACAGCTAAATGAAGCCGACACCCGAGATAGGAAACGATGGAAACTAGGGACAGGAAAACAACGACAGTTGTAAACAACCTGTACTATTATATATATTTTTGCATTGTGTTTAAAAGATGGATTCCCGATTAACATTTTTAAGAGAATTAAAAGAAAAAGCATTGAAATAAAAGATTGTGCTGCCTGTTTTTGATTCAGACAAACTAAAAGACAATAATGATAGCGATTTAATGCAAGGTAAGGTACTTATTTAGATCTCTACAAAATAAATAACGTTGCCATTGACGTGTTTGAAGATTTCAATTCAGATGATAGCATTGCTGATCCCATTTATTTACCACAACCTGGATATTCAAGCTATTCAGATGAAGGAACTTGCAACCCTAAGCGGACGAAAAAAAACAAATATGTGCCAAGAAGGCCACAATGGAAGCAATTCATGTAACACTGAAGTTGTTGAGGTAAGAACTAATAATAAAAAATATATTAAAGAGGGGAGATCCAGACATCAAAGAGCTGAATGAAAAAAATTGAAAAATTTAGGAAATTCATATAAAACTGAAAACGGAAAAATAATTTCTGAAAGAAAAATGGGTACTTTAAAATCATGAAGAATGAAATGCAATGAGACGATAACACTACTACTAAGGATTTCCACAGTTTTCACTGTCTTCCTTCACTCAACCGTTTTCTCCAATTTTCCCTGTCATTCCAGTCTCCATCTCGCAGAGTTCTTTTCTCCATAGCCTCGTCGATTTCGTCTCTGAATGACCTTCGGGGTCTTCCTCTCTTTCTTCTTCCGATCGGGCTCCATTCTGTAATTTTGTTTATCCAGCGTCCTCTGTCCGCTCTTCTGACGTGGCCGTACCAGGATAGTCTCTTCTCTATATAGTCGATTATGTCTGATTGCACTCCCATTCTCCGCTTAACCTCTACGTTTTCAATTCTGTCTCTTTTTGTAAGTTTACAGCTTCTCCTCAGGAACTCCATTTCTACTGCTCTTATTCTACCTCTATTTCTCTTGTTTATTGTTCAGTTTTCGGATCCATATGTCAGGATACTTCTTGTCAGGGTATTATATATTCTCTTTTTTGTCTTTATCGTAATGTTCTTATCCCACAGAACTGAATTTAGTTGTCTTATACAGTTTCTTGTTTGTCTTAGTCTGTTGTTTATATCTTCTTCTGTTGTTCCCTGGTTCGATATTATGGTTCCTAAATACTTGAATTTCTCTGTTCCATTTACTTGTCTTCCCTCGTCTATCTCTAGGTTTCTCATATCCTTGTTTTCTGTTGTTAGGTATTCGGTTTTCTCTAAGTTTATTTTCATTCCGTTGAGAGGATAACAGAAAATGATAAAAAAGTTTGCTTTGAAAACTATTGGAATAGTAACTAGTCCGTGAAGAGGGCTAGTTACGTTGGTTCTTTGATAGAAATAAATGACAAAAAGACTAAAAAAATATTACTAATCCAAAAAAAAGACGTCACGCAGTAGCTCGCAGAGATTGTTTCCAAAAAATATTGGGTGAAATAAAAGTTTTTGTCCAATTAGTAATAGAAATAAAGAACAATTCTGCAAATGGTATAATACAAAAAGGCCAACGACGTATGGCCTTGCCTTCAAGTAAATAGAGCTTAAAAGATTTGCAAGATATCAACTCCCATATTTTGTCATTCCCCACTTACGAGAGTCACTATAGTCGAAATAGAATTAATGAAAAAATTTTACCGTCCAACTTGACTATTTTCTTCTGTTTGTCTAATTACACTAAAATTTTTCGTGATTTAGGTTTAGCTTTTAAAAAACAAAGCAGGGCACATGTCACAAATGTGACAATTTTGATGTACAAATTAAATTGTCGTCAAGAGAAACTAAAACCCAATTAAACTTTGATGATAAACAAGGCAAATATCGAACACAGTATTAATTAAATCAAGCCCAAGTACTATCGATCACTAGATCATCCTTAGGGGCATTTTTAAAACCCAATTGATAGCAGAAAGAGACGAACATCATAACATGGCTCAATGTGCTTATGAGCAGAAAAGTCGAGACAAGGCAATTGCTACAGAAAATCAATCGAAAGGAGTTTATGCATTTGACTTGTAACAGTGCCTGCCTACCCCTTACCTTACAACCTCAGTTTCTTTGTACAAGAGGCAACTGTGGAGCTTTAACCTCACGGTGCATGACATGGTAACAGACAAAGCAACTTGCTACTTGTGGGATGAAACTATATCTGGCAAGGGAGCCAATGAAATCGCCTCATGCCTTAATCATTTTTTAACACACTTGTCCTCTGAAAAAACGGAAGTAACATTTAATTCTGATACGTGTGGCGGTCAGAATAAAAAAAAATAACATAAGCGTATAAATATACACGGAAAAGAAAAAAGACTTATTGTCTTTATTGCCTTTAATAGATCCTTCATTCCATGCATTTTATCAAAACTTGAAAACGAAAAACGATGTCGCCAATGATCCTGACCTGGAGGAATTGGATCCTGACCAAGATACACAACCTAATTCAGAATAAATGTTTTTAAACTTACTATAAAATTGTTTTTGTTTCTTTTTTATGTTTTAAGTCATTAAACCAAAATATGAAATACATAGATTGGCTTATTTTCATTAATCACTTAGTAGTTACAGAATGAGATCAATAATACGGTTGTATTTTATCATATTTTTTTGTAAAGTTTTAGTATTCTATCATATAAAATGGATTTATGACATGTTGTCAAAACTTGTAAGTCGTCTCCTAAAAACTACGCAAAATTGACTTAACCACTAATTCACTGGAGTACCAGATATATAGGTAGTCTTGTTAAACGTTTATATAAGGATCAAGTATCAAAGTTCATAGGAAACGGACGCTTTTCATACAAATTGCGAACTCAGCTTAGATTTTAAGTAAAAGTAAACTTATTAAAAAACTTGTAAGTAAGATTGTGGCTTATTACCAATAAAACCAGTAAATTGTATTAAGTTAAGTCACAAGAAAATAGTTTTAGAACAATAGAAAGAAAATTTGTCCAGGCAAGACATATTTTAGAAGAGCGATCACTCCCAGACACCGTTTGGCAGTATGTTTTTATATAAGGTAATTTAATATTTGGAAAAGTATCCACTGCTTACTTAAATATCTTATTCTTATATTTCATTATAATATGACGTTATTTAGTTATTCTTCTTCTTCCTTCTTGTCTGTAGGGTTTAAAGCTTGTTTCTTCTTCAATATTAGCCTCCTAAATTGTTTAAATTATCGCACCATATTTTTCTTAGTCTACCAATACTTCGTCCATTTGGTGACTTATCTCGTGCTATTCGTACTATTCTATCCTTTGCCATTCTACTAATGTGTTCGTTCCACTCCTGTTTCTGTTTTGTCACCCATCCATGTCCTCTATATTGCATGCTCTTCTTATAGTTTCGCTACTCTCCCTATCCAACAGACTTTTCTCTGATATTCGTCGGAGTATTTTCATCTCCCTTGTTTCTAGTAGTCGTCTCGTTTTAGATGTGTCAAGTCTTGTCTCCGCCGTGCATGTTAATATAGGTCTAATTGCTGCGTTATAGATTCTTGTTTTTGTGTCTTGTCTTAGGTTTGTTCTTCCAGATTGTGTCATTAAGAAATATCGTCGCTTTACTTGCTTTTAAGCTTAGTTGCCGTACTTCTTCTTCAACATCTCAACATATATAGCTATATTATATCCTTAATCTGTACCTCAGAATAAAAGTGTATTAAGTCCAATTTTAAGCAAAACGGGATTATCAATGAAATTGACTTAGATTTAAGTCCTCTTTCATACGCTACTAAAATCTAAGCCCTATCTCAAATAATAACAGAGATAGCTAATTTTAAACGATATTAAGTCCTTGTGTCTCCTGGGAGAAAAGAATACCAAATGTAATAGTACACTCTTTAGTTTAGCATTTTTGGTAATGGCAATATTATGTCCAAGTTTATTTTTAAGTTGAAATTAAGTCCATACTTTCCTCTCACATTAATACGCAACACTGTGTTAAGTCCCTACGTTCCAACAAGCGGCCAAGGGAAAAACGGTTAGAACGGTGAATAGTCGACCAGCGCGAGTAGAGGTGATAGCACTAATGAGAGTATTAATGTTTTCTCACTGTCCAACTGTTTGCACATCTTTACCGACGATTTCTGACTAATAGTTTGAGTTTGACTGTTTGTAGGAACAGACTTTAGTTTAAATAGTAAAGTTTTCAGAGTAGTTTTTAACGTGATTTCAGTTTATTTTCATTTTAAAAATGAGTAGCAGATCACAGATAATTATTTCATTCTTGCACCAATTCCATGGTACGTGTGTGCAAAATATTTTTTGTTAACACTCTGCATATTTCACAAACTTTTGTGACCACATCTTTGGAGAAAAAACAAGCAGGGGGTATAATTGCTGTGGATAAAAGGGGGAAGCATGAAAATCATGTTAAGGTTCCTGAAGTGAAACAAGAAGTTCGTGATCATATTATGAAATTCCCTGTTGAACAATCACATTATTCGCGGGAGATATCGAGCAGAAAATACCTGGGAAGTCACCTTACTATTGTAAAAATGTATAGACTTTATAAAGTACAGTGTGAAGAAAAAAATACACATGAAAATCTGATTGCCAAAGAGTGGTTGTATAGTTACATTTTTAACACAGAGTTCAATTACTCCTTCAAGTCTCCAGATAATGATACTTGCGATCAATGTGACTTTTTTTTAGTGAAGCTACGTGAAGAACAGAATGATGTTGAAAAGGAATCTCTACAAGCCAAATATAATGAACATTTGGAGAAAGCACTCTTTGGAGGAATACTCTTTAAATAAAGAAGATAAACTATGCACAAAACAATAAAATTCTACAACAATTATGATATGCGTCGATTTACAAAAATGCCTCCCAACACCAGTGTTAACTAACGCGCAAAGCTTACTCTTTAAAACTTTGGACGTATGATTACACAATTTATGATGCCACTAATAATGCTACTACTTGTTTGATGTGGGACGAGTCCAAATCAGGACGCGGTGCAAATGAAATGGCATCAGGATTGCTAAAGTGGGCATTATCACATGTTAAACCTCACCAAAAAGAAATTATTATATGGTCTGATAACTGTCCATCTCAAAATCGAAACATGTTATTCGATTCGGTAATGGCTTATTTTTATATATTAAAAAAAATTCCAACTTTGAAAACCATTACACATAAATTCTTATTGCGTGGTTATACTTACTTAGAAGTTGATGCTTGCCATTCATTAATTGAACGCGAAAAAAAGAAGAGTGCTGGTTTTCAAATAAGGTCTCCCTGGGACTGGCAACAATTAGCCAGAATGTGTAGCATAACTAATCCGTTCGAGGTGATTAATATGGAGACAAGTGATTTCAAGGATTTTAAACAATTATATAGCAACATCACGTCTCCATTTTTGTCTAGAAAAAAAAATGTGGATGGCATGGATGTCTCAATATCAAAAATGGTATATTTACAAATAAGGGCAGAAAAGTATGGAACACTGTATTATAAAACTAATTTTCAAGAAAAGGAATTTCAGGCAGTCAATTTAATTCGAACTGGAAGGAGAGTCGTATTTCCTGAGGAAATACAAACTGTAAGGGATGATAATAATCCAATATCCGAAAAAAAAAATACAAGCATCTTCAGACATTATTGAAATGGGTTCCAAAGCAGTTCCATGATTTTTATGTCAACCTAAAGCATAGTCATACCCAATAATTTGTGTTCATTTTGTAACTTACATTGAATAACTACAATATCAGTTTCATATTTTCTATTAAAGCTTTTTCATCAATAAAAATGGTAATTTTATTTTGTGCTCTGTTCAAATAATAACCATAACTTGTTTGGACTTAACTTTGGAATTGTAACATAATATTTATGCTTATAATGTTAAGTCCTTAAAATTGACTTGGTATTAATACAAAATTGTATTATGTCCAAAACCAAAAAAATTATGAATTTTTGACAAATCACTATTTGAATTTCGTGATTTAATTACTTGAAATTCAGTAGTTGATAGATCATAGATTGCCAAAAAAAATTGGTGTCACATAGGGAGAAAAATACTAGGCCCTAACTTAAAAACTTCACATTGATAAATTTCAAACCGCTCTCCTGAAAAATCGATATTTTGGACTTAGTACACTTTTATTCTGGGGTACAGTAATAGAATCGATATCCAAGCGAATTCGAGCGGCCATAAAGTCTACAAGATATTGTAAGGGCGATGCTGCTTGCCAAAAAGTTGACATTTTTTATTATTAATTAATTCTGTTAGGTATATTTTGTTTTGTGTTACTTATTGAACCTATATTATTAGTAATTAACTAATTACCTACATTAACATATAACGTACTTATTACATTAAAAACATTATTTAAAAAAAATAAACTGTCAACTATCTAAATTATGCATGTATTTCTCGTATATTGCTTTCGACTAAATCAGAACCAATAAAAACTATTTTCGTGTTAGTTTGTCTATAATTTCGTTTAAATGCCGCTTAAACGACGCGCGACGCGGTTAAATTTTTGTATGAAAAAAAAAACAGATACCTGTTTTACACCTATTATATAAAGTAGGTATTTATAATCCCATCCGAATATATTCAAATTTGTCAAGTTTTTAAAACGTGTGATACCTATATAAAAAGAAATCGTTATAGGTTACCACGCAAAAATAAAAAAAAAGTTACATAGCACGACTGAAGAGTGTTTTAATAAATTTAAATATATAAAATATAAACATTTTATCGTTATAATAGTATTTTTAGTTGGAAGTATTTTCGTCCTTATTTGTATTTTGTTAAGTAAATACATTTTAATTTTATTATATGTTTGATATTGACCTTGCAATATACTCTGTCTTGCTAAGTACTAGTAAATGTTTGGCAATGTTCCTGCATTTTATTAATATCTGCTGTAAGTTTGTCTAAGGCAAGTATTTATTTTAAAAATAAATTGAATGCACTTTTTTCCAATATTTTGTTTTAAAATATCGTCTATTTCCTGTGGTTCTCTTCCTGTTGGCGTCTTCGTTTCTTATGTAGCATTTCCTTGTTTGGCCCATTTCAAAAGTTAATAAATGGTTGCTACTTCAACTCCGATCATGGTTGAACTTTTAGAAACTATACTACGGACAGTACTAATAGGGTGTTTATGTACAAGAGCATCATGTACATTTAGTGTTGCCCAAAATCGGTCTTGGTTTTTCAGTCTTGCGTTTTTGCAAGACCAAGACCAAGACTAGCCTTGCAAGATTTAAGCAAGAACAAGACTAAGCCTGCGAGACTCTTGCGTCTTGCAGTTAGGACTGAGTGTCGTTTTAGCGAGCATAGTAATTAGGGTATATGCTTAAAGACTCTATAAAACAACGCACAAAAATATGTTATAAAAATTTCAAAAACTGGACTTATGCGCATTACGAACAATACCATAAACATACATACCGAATCGAAATATTCATTAAAAAAACACATTTGACACAAGCTCAGATACAATGTAAAAATAAAATATTTTGTACATTCTTTTCTAGCAGATGACTTCTTCGCTCTGAAATTAATTGTCCAGATTTTGAGAACAGCTGCCCTCTAATAAAATAATATTCTTGCATTTCGACGCCCAGTAATATCATATCGAATTTTTTTTAAATATGTCATCTTAGCTAATAAAAAATATAACACTTATTGTTACGGACACCCACTTAATAATTCAATTTTTTCCCATTATAATTTAGTTAGGAGGAATCTACATAAACAAATCTTATCGGCCTAAGACTAAACAACATTGTTTCTGCTGAGTGTGCGATGAGATCATTCGGTTAAACAAAATTTGCTGAAAGTGCGCGGCTAATATGTATCCAAAAGTAACTAGACAAATTAATAGATAAAATAATAAACAAAATACTAAAATATTTAGAATAACGAAGTAACGATATATAATTCTCGGTTTGATATATAAGATACTTAGGGTATTGCATAGTAACGGACATAAAGTAACTATTATAGTAGTAATTACTTTTTCGACATCACTCAACTTCATTCCCAATTGAGCTTTCCTTTGAGTCTAATGTAATAATATTTGTTTTTCATCTAATCCTTGTTGTTCCCGGAGTGACAAGTTTATAATTTGACATGAGGGACAAAGATTCAAATAGTTCTAGTCGGAGTAGTGAGCGTTGGAATTATAGATCTGAAAGACCTAAAAGCAAATTTTATGAGTTTTTCGAAATAATTCATGCATCCCAAATTGCTTTGTGTAAATTATGCCTACATAGAAAGGTTGAAATGGAAATGAAAAACAGAAACACGTCAGGTTTAAGGAAACATCTAATATCTTTTCACAAAAAAGATACCACAAGTTTTTTAATAACTGCTAAAAAAGTGGACATGTAAAATATATACTTATTACCTTATTACCAATTACATATATTATGTACCTACTACTTTATTTTGGTAAATTAATGTAATTATCATTGCTTTTTTACATATTCTTTATTTTTCCAAGTTAGTTTTTTATATAAAAGTAGAGCAAAGATCGTTAACATTTATGTTGCTTTAATAAGTGGATTATAATTATAGTTTATTCGTCTTCCGGGTTTGGACCGTGTCATTTGTGAGTGACCCAAAAATAGGTTCATCTCTTTTTTTTTAATTCTGGGGCAGATGGAGTTTTTCGGAACTATGGACTTCTTAACATCATCGGAAAGATCCGATTGTTTGATGGCATGGGAAATTTCGCGTTCGACTCTAGGAGTGGGGTCTCGAGAAATTGTATTATAACAGGATGTATCCCTAAGTAAGTCGTTTACTTTCTCTATGTAGGAAGGAGTATCCAGGATGACTGTGGCATTACCTTTGTCTGCAGGAAGGATTATTATCTCAGAAAGAGAACGGAGATTTTTGAGAGCTATGAATTCCTCACGAGATATATTGGAAGTAGGGATTTTGGCTGTATCAAGACATTTAGCGACGTCAAAGCGGATACGGTCGGCTGGAATTTTGGGAATTGTGCGGAGTGCCGCTTCCACATTTGAAACTATTTCTTCGGTAGGAATTCTGGAAGGAGTGATAGCAAAATTAAGACCTTTAGATAGAAGACTGCTTTCTGCACTTGTTAATAATTGGTGAGAAGAAAGAATAACGACGGTGTTAGTAAGAGGTGAATGAGAAGTAGAAGTGGTGGAATGTGATTTTTTCTTAGATACAAGGGATTGGAATTTCTTTTTTGAGTTTCGTTGCTTAGAAGAAGGATTTTATCGGCTTGATGATAGGAAATGCGGTCTAAAAGTGACCAATCATCAGCACTAAGAATACTGGAGAGTTCAAGATGCAGCTTAAAAAGTTTTTGGGATTGAAAATTAAGGGTTTTTCGAATATGTTGAATCCGTTCACGAAGTAGAGATAGGCTGGCTCGATGTAGAATTCGGGAAGAAGATGAAGAGGAAATGTGATGTTTTAGAACAAGAAAATTGGGAACCAAGTTATTATCACGACATCTAGAGAGGAAGGTGAGCGAAGAAAGTAGAGATGAAACTTTAGAGCGAAGATTGGAGAACTCTGAGGTTTTGCGGAATATAACCTCCCCGTAGAGGTTGGTCGGATGAAATCGTAGACTTCCACGGCCAGAGTCAGAATTATAGTTTATTCGTCTTCCGGGTTTGGACCGTGTCATTTGTGAGTGACCCAAAAGTGGGTTCATCTCGACGTTTCGCTACAATTTGAGATGAACCCACTTTTGGGTCACTCACTAATGACACGGTCCAAACCCGGAAGACGAATAAACTATAATTCTGACTCTGGCCGTGGAAGCCTACGATTTCAAGTGGATTATAGTTTGTTATCTTATTACCTAAAGAATATGACAATGTGCCCTTAATACCTTTATGTGAATTTTTTGCCACCTGGGTTCTTCCTGAGAACTTGGTAATGTTTCTCCCTTACATAGTCATTCTTCATTTCTGCCCACGATTTTTTTAAACTTGCTGTTCTGTGCCATGTTGTACCGGATTGTTTCCTTCTGTCATAATCCCATCTTGCTTTTGGACATCTTCTTGGTCTCTTGATGCCTTTTGTATACCACAGTGTAATTCTAGTGGACCACCTATGATCAGTCTATGGTAACGTTGGTTTTCCCAGGCATGATCCCAGGTATACATACTCGTCTACTGTCACAAGTGCAGTGTTGTTTATTATTAAATCTTGGATGTCCAATAGCTCGTTGTACACGGTTTTTGTTTTTATCATGTTAACTTTTAGGCCAACTTCATTGCTAGCTGCATTTAGGTCGCTTATAAGTTCCTGTAGTTCTGCAGGATTATAACCAATCAGAACGATATCGTCTGCAAATCTTAGATGGCTGAGGTATTCTCCATCAATTGATATTCCTTTGTTCTGCCAGTTCATTTTGCTGAATATATTTTCTAGAGTTGCAGTGAAGGTGATCTTGCATCTCCTTGTCGGACGCCTCTGGTATTGGGAAATTCTGAAGTGTTTTCATAAATTTTTAGCTTAGCTTTTGCTTGTCTGTAGTGTATTATTTGCTAAAGTTTCTATGTACGGTTTGTCAATGTCTTGGTTGGTCAAAGCTTCTATTACTGCCTTAAGATATATAGAATCGAAAGTCTTCTCGAAATCTATTAAGGTTAATGCTAGCGGTATTTCATATTCTTTAGCTCTACTCATTAGTTCTCGAAGTGTGTGAATATGATACATGGTACTAAAACCATTTTTGAAGCCAGCTTGCTCTCTCGGCTATGCAGCATCTAATGTGTTTGTTAATCTGTTGTTGATGAATATCTTGTATATGATTGGTACTTTGTCACCTTTCTTATGAATAAGAATTATGTTTGCTATATTCCCGTGGTCTGGTATGAATGTCGATCTTGGGCAGTTCGTAAATATGCCTGCTAAGATTTTCCAGGTTTTATTGCCAGCGTATTTAAGGAGTTCCACTGTTATATCATCTATTCCAGCTGCTTTATCGTTGTTGATTTTTGTAATTGTTGATTCTACTTCTTCCGGAAGGACTTCTAGTACATCTTCTTGGTTACTGATTACTTCTTTAAGTGAAATTCTGGTGTTTTCTGTTTGTTAGAGCAACGATTTGCTTCTTCTCAATGATTATTGCTTTTCTTGTTTTCTTATAATTTTTCCTGTTTTCTGCATTTTTTACCAGTCTTTCATTGTATTTTCTTATGTGTGTCTTATCTGTATGCTGTCATAAACGTCAAATTCATCTCCTCTCTACTAAAGATATTCCTTAAATTTTTTCAAATGGCATTAGGTATCAAGACCTGGTAAATCTGTACTCAATCATATTAATTTATCTTTGATGCCAAATTGGTAATTAATCGTTATTTAAAATTACTTATGCCTCCTATAATATAAAATAACCTAAGGAGAAGATATTTTTTTGTGATTTCATCATCTTTCTTATCGCCACCATATTAATCTCTAAATGGATTGGCAATACCTCATAAGCCACTACGTCTTAATTGTTGGAGAGTTTAACTAATATATTGAATTGTGATGTATCTCGTTTATTGTTTATTTAATTACAACTGAACAGTTTTCCAATTCAAAACAATTTTAATTAGAACAATATTTTTTATGAATTCTAATATCTTAATATCTCACCACACCTTGTATTATGTTATGACACAATAACTTTTAATCCTATATTAAAGATCCCGACAAAAAAAAGTCGAGTAAGTTTAATGCTGGAGATCTAGGTGGCCACTCTATAGCACCCCTTCGACCAATCAACTTGCCAGGATAATTTTCGTTTATCCAACCTCTGACACGGAGATAGAGCCCCTTTTTACTGAAAATTAGTTATTTTCATCAACCAGAAACTTTATAGTAAACTACATATTCTATTTAAATTCATGGTCGTACTTCTTTTCCGATATATACATACACCTATATATACAACGCAATGACTAGACGAAAGATTAGAATGAACTTTGTAACTTTACCTTGCAGCCATATTCAAAATTATTAAAATGATTTATTAAGTTGAATAACTTGATTTGTGCTACCTTTGTGTTAAAACCTTCTACATCAAGGTTGTAGTATTCAATTCCGATATTCTACTCAGGTAAGATACTCGCAACATTATCAAAGATTACACATAACACAGTCGCGTGGCTTTACGGAAAACTATTAGAAAGAATACGCGGTACTGGTGGAAAATTACGATAAATGATGGGTTGCGTAACGCTACATTGACTTATGTAATGCGTTGCTTAATCCGATAAATTGTAGGTAAATTTCATATATATTAATTAATTATTCTTTAATCAAGTTAATAAAGGTTATTAAAAAAATGAATGTTAGATACAAATAAAATATATGCGATGTGCTGCTTTATTTCATTGGAGTCCAATGCGTAAAAGAACTCATATCAATTGGCCGTTAGATGTGGGACTGCCCAAAAACTTGCATCGGTCAAACTGGTAGAACTTTTAACAAACGTATAGCAGAACATAAAAGGGCTTTCAATAATAGAAAAACAGATTGTACGTACGCACTTTACCTTCTAGACCATAATTATTCTTTTAACCCGGCGCCGTTACATGCGCTATGAGGGAATACCTCACCATATTTATTTATAACCAATGACATTGTCTTGGCTAATACGATAACCTTGAGCACCGAGGAATGCCTTTATCATCGTTCTTGAGAGGGTATGACAAAGTTTTAGAATATTTCATGCGGTCAGTGTGCTGTGATACTAGAAAGAAGTGACATCCCTCTTTAGGTGAGCGTATTCCTCACTGCGAGTGCAATCACGGTGAAATCAGGTTTCTGTTAGCTCAAAGAATCTTTTAGGTTTTTGTTTAATATTTGAGTATGGATAGTGAAACGTCGCGTCGGCGAGTTCTGAAGATGAGGGGGACTATATTCCTTGCCTCTCCGTTAGTGTATCACGTAGTCCTACGTATGGAGGTTATTCAAATACTTGATAATAGACTTGTCACGATAACATTGTTTAATTTTAGGTAAAGATAATCAAACCGTTTGGAAGATCCATCGCGAAAATCGTTATTCTAAAACTCTAGTTAAGAATATCCTTACCAAAAAACGTGGAGTAAAAGGTTCCGCAAAAGAAAAGAAAATTCCATCAGAGTATTGGAGTTTATATTTTCCAGATGACATTATTGAAAAAATTGTTATATATACAAGCAAATATATTTCCAAAATTAGACAAAATATATCCCGTCCAAGAGATGCAACGGACACAAATTTAGACGAAATTAAAGCACTTTTTGGACTACTTTACTTCGCTGGGGCCTGGAAAAGAGCTCATGTAAGTGTGGATGATTTATGGACTGCGGATGGGCCAGTAATATTCAGAATAACAATGGGGAAAAATCGGTTTCGTCTTCTACTAAGGGCACTCCGATTTGATGATTTTAGCAACAAAGAAGAGCGTAGGAAAACGGACAAACTAGCGCCGATACGAGAAGTATTTGACTGTTTTGTGGAAAAATGTAAGGCTAGTTAGGACGGTATGCTACAGTTAAAACTAATTATTACTAAGATAAAATTAAATTATCTTTTGTAAATACTATTTATTTAATTAAAATCATTTTCCCTACTTTTCATCTCTTGTTTCGAATGGGCACTTTTGACCAATTACATTAATTTATTTCATGTCTGTGGAAACGAAAATACAAATTATACAACCCTGGATCATGCTTGTGTTTGACGTGGCATCGTCGCGGTTCTATCGTCCATAAGAAATACATGGCCCTATCTCCGCAATGTTATTTTCTTAACGTGGAACGCTCTTTAGGTGAGGGCGACGCTCATACGCGTGCAACCATGTCATAATCGAAGACGCGTGTAACGGCGGGTTAATGACGAATTTCAAATTGTTCACATCCAAAATAAAGGCCTTAAGCTAGCTTTATTAGAATATATGGAAATTAACAAATTAAAAAATACAGAAATAATTCTGAATGGCCAACTTGAGACAAACAGTTCTTTCTTCCTCAACCTATTTAGTTAAAGACTATAAAGTGTAAACCGAAGATTACTGAAACGATTTCATTAATCTAAGTTGTAAACCAATACCAAAAATAGATCACTTGAGAAAGACACTCTACCGAAACAGCTGTAGTGATAAAATATTATAATACATTTTATTATATAAGTTTATAATATACATATATAAGTTTTGAAAAACTAAAGTTTTCAGTGTTTTATTGTTATATGTATAGGTAAAATGAATTTCCATTAAGTAACAATCCAACACCCATATAAATTCTTTTAAAATCTAATCCTTTTTCAATTACAAGAGCAATTGGATGTATCGTGTAAAGTGGTTTAATGGCGTATAAATAATTTTGATAGATGGCATATAAATAGTTCATCATCAGTTGGCGCTACAGCCCTTCGTGAGCCTTGGCCTGCTTCAAAACATTCTTCCATCCTTCCCTATCGAGTGTCTGTCTTCTCCAGCCCCTCACTCCAATCTCCCTCAGATCTTCCTGTACATCGTCCAGATATCTGAGTTTAGGTCGCCCCCTTCTCCTTCTTCCGACCGGCCTGTTTAGCATAGTTATTTTAGTGGGATCACTCTCATCCATCGGCATAACGTGGCCCACCCACCTTAGGCGGTTTATTTTGATGGTCTTCACAATATCTGCATCACCAAAAAGTCTATATAGTTCAAAGTTATATCGCCTTCTCCACAGACCCTGTTCGTTTACTTTGCCATATATGGTCCTCAATACTTTTCTTTCAAAAACTCGTAGTAACTCTTCATCTCGGGTCGTCATTGCCCATGTTTCCGATCCGTATGTGAGCACTGGGCGTATTATTGTTTTATTAAGTTTGCACTTTGTTGCTATTGACATACTTCTCGCTCTTAGTTGAGGGCCCATGCCAAAATAACAGAGGTTAGCCACGCATATTCTTTTTTTATCTCGTTGGATGTGTTATTTTTGTAGTCTACCAGTAATCTTCTACCATTTTTAATTCTTCTACCATTTCTATCGTTTCGTGTTGCACCTCTAAATTATTTTGTTGAATTCTTGATATGGCCGGCATATATTTAGTTTTCTGGATGTTAATCAGAAGTCCGATGTTTTCTGCGGCATTTTTGATACGTGTGAAAGCCTCCACTGCTTCATTTTGGGTTCTTCCAATTAGGACGATATCATCAGCGTATGCCATTATTTGTATACTACGGGTATATATCGTACCTTTTAAGTTTATTCCCGAATCTCTCATAACTTTTTCTAACGCTAGGTTGAACAGCGTGCACGATAGCGCATCTCCCTGGCGCAGTCCTCTGTTGGTTTTAAATGGTTTTGAAACATCCCCTTGTACGCGCACTTTACATTCGACTTTTATCATTGTCATTTTAATTAATTCTACCAAACCTTTTAGTATTCCTAATTCGATCATCGCCGAATATAATTGGGACCTGTCAATAGTATCGTACGCTGCCTTAAAGTCTACGAAGATGTAATGGCAGTCTATGTCGTACTCCGTCGTTTTTTCTAATATTTCTCTGATGGATGATATGTGATCAATGGTAGATTTGTTTTTCAAGAAGCCTCTTTGGTGGGACCCTATTATATTGTCAGTATACCGTGCCAGGCGTTCGTTAAGTATCAGGGACACAATTTTGTATGCTGTATTAAGAAGGGAAATCCCTCTAAAGTTGGAACATTCAAGAACGTTTCTTTTGTTGTGTATGGGACATATAATTCCAGTATGCCAATCTTCTGGCAACGCGCGTTCTTGCCATACTTGTATTTGTAGTTTGTGAAGGAGGGTTACAAATGTTTGACCGCCACATTTAAATATTTCTGCGGGTAGGTTGTCTGCTCCGGATGACTTGTTTCTGGCTAGAGACTGAATTGCTTTGTTTATTTCTTCCAAAGTTGGTAGTTCAGTATCCTCCTGTTGTATTTCTATATCATATCTACCTTCAGCTCTACTTTCTCCATTAAGTAGCGTACTAAAATGTTCCTGCCATCTTTTTAGTACTTCCACTCTCTCGTTTAAAAGAATTCCGTTAAGGGCCTTGACTTGCTTCGCTTGTGGCTTGGAAACTTTTCTTTTTGTGTTAACCTATTTGTAAAATTTTCTGTATTCGTGTTCTCTATTAAGGTTTTCCATTTCTTCGAACTCTTTATTGATTTGTTGACGCTTTTTCTGTTTGTGTTTTTGTTTTTCCTCTCGTCTCTTTACTCGATATTCTTCAACATTGCTCCTAGTCATTCTGCTGATCATTTTCAGATACGCATCGTTCTTCTCTTTCGTTACTCGTTGGCATTCCTTATCAAACCAGTTGTTTCGCTGTCCTTTGGGTACTTCACCCAGCACTTCCTCTGCGGTCTCTTTGAGCGTGGTTTTCATAAACTCCCAATTTGTGTTAAGTTCAGTGGGATATACCTCACTTCTGGGATGTTCTGATATTTTACGATCTTTATAAATTCTTTTAAAATCTAGTCCTTTTTCAATTACGAGAGCAATTGGATGTATCGTGTAAAGTGGTTTAATGGCGTATAAATAATTTTGATAGATGGTATATAAATAGTTCACCAGTATATAAATACTCCTTAAGGATGGTAGTTTACACTCAAGTCGTTAAGTTTGCAGTAACGTCAGCTGTCCTAATTCCAGTGGCTGTTTTAGATGGGTCTGTGTAGATATGGTAGAAGTTAGAAAATTTGGAAGTTTTGTAGGTCAAAGTATGTTGTATTAAGACTTAGTAAGTTTCGTATTTTCTGAGAATATTTAGGAATTATGGAAAGAGCTGAAAAATAGGTATTTGGTATCGTAAGAGTTTACCAAACTCTTCGACGAATGGCTTTTATGTTTCTAGTCTCAATATATAAGTATGTAAGAATTCGAATTGGATTTTTCTAACTAGAATTCGTGACAGTGAATATATGACAAGTAAATGTTGTATATTACAGTTGCAGCTCTCTAGTTTCTGCTCGTAAACTTTCTATTGAGGTGGTCTAGAAAAGATAAATATACTATGAAACCGTAGTCTATTTTGGATAGAAGGAAAGTTTTATATGGAATAAATAGTCTGCTCCATAATTTTTACCAGAGTTTTCGTAAGATTTAGAATTTATTTAGTGATCATGATATTTTTTCTTTTGTAACTGCTAATAGGTTTTTGTAGATGAACATTATAAAAGGAAAGACAGTTAGGATTTGACTTCATGCATAGTGCGTCTGTATATCCGCTTATATGTATTTCATTCTAAAATGAATCTTCGGAGCGGCTATTTACAGACGCTCTGAAAACAATCTCTCATGTCGTAATAAAAGCAACACTAAAATTGCTTCAATATGGACGCAATAGCGACATCTAATAATAAATCCCGAAACTCGAAATCCGAAGATTTCAAATTGTCAAAACCAAATTCAAAAAAAATCTGAATTTGGTTTCGACAGTTTAAAATCGTCGGATTTCGAGTTTCCGCAAAGACATTATCTTCTGTAATAGAATAAATAAAGTAAATTCTCAATAAATGATATAACGCTATCTTTGGATAACTCAAACTCGCTTGTTAAGTACCAAAAATATAATTAAACACGTACAAGACCTAGCACAACACATAATAAAATGTCTAGGTCTTGAGATAAGCATTAAAAGTAAACAACGTAAAATTTTGTGTTAGATATCTGCCAATCTTAGTAAATGAGTTATAAATCCCCGAAAATTAGAATGATTATTGTTTCACTGAAACGGTTGCAGCAATAAATTGTTTTTTTTTAGCGTAAAACTTTGGCAATAAATTAGCAATCAATTCCTTAAGGTTCGCTTTTTGACCGATATCTCGGTTTTTCATGGGTGTGTTTTGAGCTAGGGGATGATGGGGGATGATGGAAATCAACAGCAATTAATTAGCAATAAAATATGCCGCCAAGATAAGCCCTATACCCATTTTCCTTGCCGAGATAGCTATGGCTATGCTAGCTTCACCGTAAAGTTAGCTAGCCATTGTTTCTCGGAAACGGCTGCTGCAATAAATTGTTTCTTGGGGTAAACCTTCGGCAATAAATTACATAGCAATCAATTCCTTTCGGTTCGCTTTTTGACGGATATGTCGGATCTCGGATATCTCGGATTCTCGGATTTCCAATGGTGTTTTAAGCTAGGGGATGATGGGGTAGTTTTTGGGGATTGGTTAATATACCAATCAACAGCAATTAGTTAGCAATAAAATATGCCGCCAAAATGGGCCCTGTACTCCTTTCCTTGCCGAGATAGAGCTATGGCAATGCTGGCTTTACCGTTAAGTTAGCATACCCACTGTTTATCGGAAACTGTTGCAGCAACAATTTTTTTCTTTCCGTAATAAATTAGGAATAAATTATAGTGTTGGTCTGAATTCGTCCCTACAAAATGGATACCGTATGTTAAGATTTGAATTAGATATTGCAAACTACATAAAGACTTCTCATTTCTTATAGCATTAACTCGATAAAAATCCACTGACCATTATAAGGCTGTGCATTTTATCGGTTTTTAATAATGTGAACAATTTTTTGTGGTTGAATTAAAAATAAAAGCGCATTTCTTTAAAAAGATCAAACAAAAAATATACTCTTATTGAAACTAAAAAATCATTCCTAATAAAATAAGAAATAATTATTTATGTCCTACAGAAATTATTCAAATATTTGACCTTCTACGGCTGAACAGTATCCCAATCTGCCATAAAAACTTCTGCGGACATATGTTAGATTTTCTGCTGTAACAGTATAGACTTCTCTTATTCGATTTTTTAATTCATCAAGATATTGGGCTCTAGCCTCAGGATGATAGTAGATGATGCTCTTTAAATGTCCCCAAAAAAAGAAGTCCATGGGTGTAAGATCTGGAGATCCCGTAGGCCACTTAATATCGCCTGTTCCACTAATAACACGATTCGGGACAGTATTGTTTAAGTACTACATAATTATTCGAGCGATGTGAACTGAACAGTCATCTCGATGAAACTAAACATTCTCCAGATTTTCATCAGGAAGATTGAGAATAGAGGGAAGAACATGATTCTGTAACAAATCGAGGTATACTCTACTATTCAAGTTGCCCTCAATAAAAAATTGACCTATTATGTGGTCTCCTAAAATGCCAGTCCAGACGTTAAATAAATCTACACACTGTTGTCCAGAATTACCATCATAAAACCATTTTATTATTTGAACCTTTTCTGCGGACGCATCTGCGTTCTGTGAAAGCTCAGGGAGGTACCTTCAATGAAGTCGAAGTAAAACTGACACATGCCCTAGAAGACTTAGCACTATACTATGACGAAAACCATCTGAAACTAATATCCTACAAAGCCCAGGTGTGTGCTTTCCACCTTAGAAACAAGCATGCCCGAAGGACATTGGTGGTGGAATGGCATGGTCAGATGCTGGAACAAAATGAGACGCCAAAATACCTCTGCGTACGTCTAGATAGAACACTGTCATCGATATCACTGCCAAGATATCAAGGAAAAAGTAAAAGACAGAAATAATATCATCTGAATAATGCTATCAGAAGACAGGTCACAGAGATAGAACGAAAGAAGCAGGAGACACCCCTTGTATTCCCGAAGAGCCAAAGACGCGCCGAATACACCTATGGCAAGCGTCAGCTACAACACATTTTGCTCTCTCAGAGGAAATGGCCGCTGTACACAATTTGCTGTATCCCACATGGAAAGCGCTAAACAAGGGATCTATAGACGTTTTCATCTTTCTTGGCGTGTGCGTGTAAAAACACTTGCAATAAGTTGTTTCATCTGTCTTTCCTTGTCTAAGCTCGATTCGTTTACCTCCTCCAGTGGCAGCTATAATCTGTATTCGTAAAGAGGCCGAACTTATCACCGACACCGTATCGGCCAAACGCATCGGTGTTATTGCTACAATACTGGGAGACGTGAGTGGTCTCTTCATTCCCTTCTCATCGCACTTTACCATGACAAACGTGACTCGCACAATTAAATTACGCATCTGTGTATCAGAGAGAGACGAATATTAAAAATTCCGTAGTAGCTTATTTCAGGCACACGCCAAGAACGATGAATCCGAGTTTACTTGTTTTATAAAATGATACCTTGTTTATTTAATTTCACAATTCTAATAATAGCACTACGCTCAGCTGAATATTAATAACCTTTTAGATAGGTAGAATAGTCTCTTAGATAGCTTTTTCGACTATAGAATTGATATAATAAAGTTATCCATATTTTAAATACATTTTTGTAGTACTTCAATCAATAGCAATATTATGACCAATGTAGTCTGTGAAAGGCATTGGAAGTTGTTATGTTCATTTAGTAAAGTTATTGTTAAATTGTGGTCTAAAATATAAATATCTTCTACTGACCAATCCGCGACAATTAATACCCTTGCAGCAATAATAATAACAATACACAGAACTTGAGCTAACAATGGGGTTTTCTAAATTGAGAGATACACATATAATTAAGTTACCCCTCGAGATTTCGATTTCACGACATGAGTCATCATATCCTGTTAGCCATCAAGCCCTATAGTTATTGGCGAATGCGTCATGTATCAATCAATAGAACTGAAGTTTTTGTTACAAGTTTAAATTATAATTGTTGGGGGGCTTTTGTAAGGTATACTTATCTACAAGTATATGGTTAATTAACAATTTGAATACTTCAATTTCATATTAGGGATGTATTTTATGAATCACTAAATTGTTTGTATTAATAAATATTGATTTAAAACTAGGTGACAGAAAAATAAACTATTCCATAATATGAGACAAAATAAGCTGCATTTGTAATTTAAACCAAGCTGGATCACTAGAGAACATAACTTTCCGCTGTCCAACTTACAAACCTTTCACGACTTTCAAATCATTCTGACAGGAATATAGAGTAACAATATAAGGTAAGTGTGTTTGTTTTTCTTTTTGAGTATGTATTTATTTTGGTTTTCTTAAACAGGTTTACCATATTGATCATTCTTTTGGAATTTTTCTTAAACCAATATTCTCATAGATCATGTGTCGAAATTTCCTCGTTCATCGCCAAAGGACAAGGTGGTGATCTTTATATTTTTCCATTCTTTTAGTACCAAATTCTGTCATTTCCATTGGTACGTTTCAATTCCCAATTTTTTATCTAAATATACCCCATCCTAAATCTATAGACCCACGTCTCAAAGCTTACAGTTGTTTACTTTACAACACCTGAGCGCCGATTTGCAAGGTAAACATATTTACAAGTGGAATTCTTTTTTACTGAAGCTCTATACTCCACTTAGGCGTTCAAGAACCTTGACCTACATGACCAGTACATCGAATTCTCTGAAGTTTTACGAATTCTGAGATCGGTGCCTCTTTGAACAGTTGGTAAAGTTCATGTTTGCACCTGAATCTTCATACTCTGTTTTCGTTAATAGGTCGAAATATATTCCTTAGGAGATATGTTTCCAGTCACTTCTCGTGGGTAAATCAACAAGATATAAAGGAGCTCGGAAGCTGGCGCTCAAAAAAAAAACTAAAACTTTGATACTCTACGCTCTATGGGAATAGTCCCAACACACTTCGACGTGCCAACGTCCTTAGAAGACCTGTCCTTTTATTTTGGAGTTTGTCTTAAATCGAAAACTACCTGATGAGCCTTAAATAGGGCAAAACGTGTCATAATTTGGCCGAAGCAAAAGCTTTTAGGTTTTCAGACAAACTTACAGAAACCGGAGGTTATACTGTCCTTTACAAAGAAAAATAGTTTATAAAAAGTGATCGATTGCCAAAGTGCACCTATGAATAAATAAACTATGATCTCGTGTCCCATAATTCTCCGTTTATGAATCTATAATGAATAATTTAGTAAAATAATAGCTCTGAATGGCAAATTAACCTGTTTTGTTACTAAAAATGATTTTAACAACCATTCTTTCCACTTGAATTATTATGAGTTTTCTCTTATATTTTATTCATCAAATTACATAGTAAATGAATGATTTTAAGAATTATTTTTAGATAATTTCAATGCGATATTAGCGAGGTAAAAATTATATGATGAAAGTTTTATAATATTTTATTTTATCTCTTGAAAAACTCATTAGGAGTTTACGTAATAACTCTTTACATAAGGCCCATAATAAAGCGCGTTATAGACGCCGCCAGGATTTTTTTCAGATGGTACATCTGCATCTAAACATACTATGTATTAATAACCAATATAAAATATAGAACTTATGTATAGCTGTGCTATAGAACTAATGTATAGTTTGATGATTGGAATGAAAGTTTGACAATACTTCTCTTCAAAAAGTGAGACAGAGGAGATCTGAAGAACTATAGGCCAACCTCCCTGCTGTCCCAAATGTACAAACTGTTTATGAGAGTAATAACTAACAGGTTAACGTTGAAGCTCGATAGCTATCAACCGGTAGAGCAGGTAGGATTCCGAAAGGATTACAGTACAGCGGATCATCTTCTTACAGTCAGAACTCTAATAGAGAAAGCCATCTCTATTTACAAAACTCTCTATTTACAAAACCGACAGCTGTTCAATCATCAAGCTTAGCAGCATCATATGAAGTATGTTTAGAGCTTGTCAAAAGTAAAAAAGCATTTAGAGAAGGAGAAATGATGATGTATTGTACCTACTACTCCTTAGCCCTGGATGAATTTGTTGATATTACTGACAAAAATCAGCTATTAATTTTTGTTAGAAGTATCAGTGAAGATTTTTGTGTAACTGAGGAACTTCTAAAACTGCACCACATGGAAGACTGGACCAAAGATATAAATATATTTGAAGCAGTTAGTGACGCTGTGAAAAATATAGGTAGTTTTCAAAAGTGCTCTTGCGTTTGCACCGACGGAGCAAAGGCAATGACGGGACGCATAACGGGATTGGCTGGACTTTTGCGGGAAAATTGTGTTAACTGTGGTATGTTTCATTGCATTATCCATCAAGAGGCTCTCTGCGGAAAGATAATTAAAATCAACGATACTATGAAAACTGTAGTGCAGATAGTAAACAGCTTAAGAGGAGGAAACAGAGTTCAGCAACACCGAAAATTCATCTCTTTCTTGGAGGAATTATATACTGAATATAAGGAGGTCCCCCTACATTCAGAGATACGCTGGTTGAGTGCAGATAAATGCCTTAGAAATTTTTTTCTTTAAGATAAGAGATCTTACTGTTTTTTGAAACGGAAATTGTTATTAACACGGATGTATTTATAACAAAGCTCAAGAATAAAACATCTTTTCATGAACTGGCAAACTTGATTTTCTCGAGAACTGCATGAAAATAAACGACCTCACAAATTTGCCGAGGTTTTCAAAGGTTTTTACAGAAATAAAAAGAGAATTCGATGAAAGCTTTTCGGAATTTGATGCACTAAAACCCGATTTTGAGCTTTTTAACAATCCAATGGGAGTCAACATCCAGAACCAATCAGCAGAATACCAATTAGAGCTGTGCGAACTACAGTCCGATCCGTTTTTTCAAGCAAAGAAAAATGAAGACATTAGTACCTTTTGGAAGTTAGTCTTCATTTAGTTATCATTTTGTGAATTTGTAGCAGAAGAAGAGTTTGTGATTACTAACACTTACTTCAAACTCCCGCACAGAAGATTATACACATGGAAATCACCTCAAGATACTCCAGGCCGCATAGTGAGAAATCAAATAGATTACATTCTGATTAATAAAAGATTCCGGAACAGCATAACATCACTCAAGACATACCCAGGAGCTGATATCAAATCAGACCATAACCCATTGATTGGCAAAATTGGGCTCAGACTAAAGGTTAGACGTAGTGTCAATCCAAAATTCGACATCAAGCTATTAAAAGACCAACACACAGAACATAGTGTAAAGCGGTAAATACAGAACAATTTAAATACCGTTATTCAATCGGATGTAATGGACCAGGAGCTAGAAAAGTTACATACAGTTTCAAAAGACATTCGAGAGAAATTTTTCAAACCACCAAAAATTAAGAAGAAATCGTGGATGACAAATAAGATTCTAGATATGATGGAAGAGAGGCGAAAGTTCAAAGATCAAGACATGTCATTATACAAAAGAATCGATAAAAAGATCAAAAAAGCTATTAGAATAGCTAAGGATACACATCTAAGAAAACAGTGTTCGAAAATACAGCAATTGCAATATAAACACGATACATTTAATATGCACAAAAAAGTTAAAGAAGCCGCAGGCTTATACAAACCTAGAAGAGTTGGGTGTTTGGCAGATAACCAAGACAAACAACTGTTAACCGTGGAAGAAAAACTAGACACTTGGAAGAATTATCTGGAAGTAACTTTTGCACTTTTGAAAGGCAGACTACCATTGAAGACACTGAATGTTAAACAGGACCCCCGATTACAATTGAAGAAGTCACGTCAGCTATTAAAAGAACTAAAGATGGTAAAGCGGTAGGGCCTGACGAGTTTTGTGCAGAATTCCTTAAACTTATGGATGAACAGGGAATAAAATGGATAACAACTGTATTCAACAACATATACGTAACTGGAAAAATACCCCAAAGCTGGTTAAAGTCGACCTTCGTGACCATACCAAAAAAAGTAAATGCCAAGACATGCGAAGACTACAGAACTAGCCTAATGAGCCACTTACTTAAAACGTTCTTGAAAGTGATACATGGCAGAATATATAAAAAATGCGAAGAACAAGTATCATGGACGCAGTTTGGATTCCGCGATTCCTTAGGCACCCGAGAGGCTCTATTCGCTGTCCAAGTGCTTATGCAAAGATGCAGGGATGTTAACTGCGATGTGTATATTTGTTTTATCGACTACAAAAAGGCATTTGATAGAGTAAAACATGATAAACTTATAAACATCTTGAAAGAAGTGGGGTTAGATGATAGGGACTTAAGAATCATCTATAACTTATATTACAACCAAACAGCCAATATTAAAGTGGATGATCACTTGACAGAGGCAGTCTCCATAGATAGAGGAGTGAGGCAAGGATGCATTCTGTCCCCGGTGTTATTTAATATATACTCTGAATATATCTTCGAGCAAGCGCTGGGAGAACTACAAGAAGGCGTATTAGTCAACGAAATGCGTCTAAACATTAGATATGCCGACGACGCAGTAGTTTTTGCAGATAGTCTGGACGGTTTGCAAAAAATAATGTCGCATATATCACATATAAGTAGAGAACCCGGACTTGATCTTAATACGAAGAAAACAAAGTACATGGTAGTCAGTAAGCGCGAAATATTAAATACACAGCTTTTGGTTAACTATCCAATTGACAGAGTGGACAGCTACACTTACCTTGGTACCAACATTAACAGTCAATGGGATCACTCCAGTGAAATAAAACAACGCATAGGAAAAGCGAGATCAGCGTTCATAATGATGAAGTCTCTTTTCAGAAGTCATGATTTACCACTTACCACCAAAATCTCTCTCATTAGATGCTATGTATTTTCTACCTTATTATACGGAGTAGAGGCCTGGACATTTCCGAAGCTTCCTTAAGAAAACTCGAGGCATTCGAGATGTGGTGTTACAGACGTATCTTAAGAATTTCATGGGTGGATCGTGTGACTAATGTTGAGGTCCTACGTAGAATAGGCAAGGAATGCGAGATTATTAACACCATCAAAGAGCGCAAACTAGAATATCGTGGCCATGCTATGAGGAATGAACAGAGATACGGCTTGTTGCAACTCATTCTTCAGGGCAAGATATTTGGAAAGAGAGGACCAGGGAGAAGAAGAATATCTTGGCTTCAAAACCTGAGAAAGTGGTTTAATAGATCGACAACCGGACTATTCAGAATAGCAGCAAGCAAAGTTAGGATAGCCATGTTGATCGCCAACATCCGGAACGGATAGGCACCGTAAGAAGAAGAAGAAGAAGGAAGTTAGTCTCCAAGGATCGTTTTCTTAAACTTCGTAACTTTGCATTGAAACTATATTCAATCTTTGGTAGTAGGTACTATGTGAAAGTACATTTTCTGCTTTGAAGCATATTAAATCTAAAACACGTAATCGCATGGAAAACGATTCTCTGGAAGCTGTATTAGACTCATTACGATACGACTAGCATAGATATAGATGTGCAAAAGTTAGTAGAGGATAAATGTAAATTGTAAACCATAATACAATACTTGTAAATAATATTTCGTTTGTATATTATTTTTTAAGATAAACTTTTTTTTAAACGAATCGAGTTCTCTGGCCCTTAATAATATTTCAAATTTAATACGACCCGCAACATCTAAAAGGTTGGACCACACTGACCTAGGTCCATAGAGAAATAACAAATAAGTATTATTGTTATTTCTCTATGCCTAGGTCATGTAAGTAATGGGCTGAAATTTATCTAACCACTTTATAACATTTGATAATAATTAGTAAGTACTATTGTTCTATTATGTTTTTTAATTTTTCTTTATTTTTTTTTTATTGAAATATATAGATGAATGACTATTGCTAATAATCTGTCTAAAATCATGCCTGTTCTCTGATCATAAAGCTGTCCCAACTTTTTTTGTTATTATCATCTATAATCTAGATGCATAATTGCTTTAGTATATCGCTGGTGACCTGGCAATACCTCCTAAGTGATGTCAAACACTTTTTTCAGGACTATAAGGACTTTTTTATTTTTTGTCAGTGGTTAATATAAGCTATAACGTTGTTTTGAAATAAAATAGTAGAATTGTTAAATAATGTATTTATTAGGACACTTAGGATATATTGATTCTTAAATATTGTCAAATAGGATATTTTACAACACTTTATTTTGCCTATAGGAGAAAATGATATATAAAAACATTGCTGACTTTTCTTTTCCAACTTAAAAAATTATTTCTTACAACTTAAAACAAAAAAAAAATATAGAAACAAATTTGTTTTAGGGTATTTTGTTAAATATGCACACATATTTTTTAAAATAATGATTCAAAACTGCAAAATTATTAACTGCAAATTTCAGACTTAATTTTGCATGGTCCTTGTAACAGTTTGGGATATTCCAATATTGTTGGCATAGTTTTTGGTCTACATGGGAGTTCTTTGTATTCATCCTTATAATCTAATTTTACTCTTATAGTGCCTCATGGATCATATTGAATACTCTTGATGTCATCGATTACTGGATCGTTCGTTTTCTTCTAGTCCTAATAGGAGAGTATCTCAAATACTTAGAGGAGGAGAAATCTTTGAAAAATGAAGATTCCAGCAGTCGACTTCTGTAAGGGGCAGGAGTTTTTCTCGCTTCCTTCGTTACTGACTCATAATCGCTAGGCAAATGGATTTGTCTATGCCTAAGACATCTTTCTATAACGCTATGTACCGAATCACACTCCATCTGAGTGTGACCTGGCTCAAGAAATTTTAGGTGTACAAAGATATCGTATCTCATAGCAACATTTAATAGTGCATTAGCTAAAACACTGTTTCTGTTCTGATATCCACATCCATCGGAGAACATCACGATTTTGAGAGCTTTGTTTTGAAATAGATTTTATTAGCGGGAAGAAAAGGACATAACGTGACTGCCTGCAGATATATTGTAATGACTACTAGATTCATTTTTTCCGCTTCCTCTTTATCAGTATTCTTAGCTTGTCTCGCAAGATCTCTCCTTTTTAATATGCAACTGATATTCGTCTTCGGAAATATTTCCATATTTAAACGAAAAACAAGTATTACACTGGTCTTTTTTCGACTTGTATAGTGACAAATTCTTCTCTTTAAACTTGGAGTTACTTTTTTGTCGATGCAAAAGTCATGACAGTAGACACTGTAAAGGTGAGCCATGTTTTGAAAGGTGTTTTCCAGGTACAATTTAAGAATATCTCGACGACAGTAATGAGATGGATGTTTGGGTAATGATTCAAAAAAGTTATTTAATAATCTATAGTCCGTATCGAATCTCCTTCTTACGTATTCCTTGGTGGTTATACTTGTAGAAGTTTCTTTACTCATTCCAAATTTGCTGTTGTCGATCCAAGCTTGAACTTTTTTGTAGCCAAGATCTAATGTATTTAAGAACATGGTACGACAAACTTCAAGATTTTCGTTTGCATCGTTTAAGTAATAAGATGTGCCTAATCCCCTGAAATTTTCTTTGGTTTTCGTACGAGTTGGAACTTTTACAACATGTGATGCGACGAAAACTTTACGCTGATCCCAATTCAGATCATTCCAAAATTTTCAAAAACAGCTGCCATTTCCATGCAAAACCTCACTTTAGAGTTTTTACATTTCTTTGAGTTAAATGTTTCTTTAATGCTTCTATCATTTTTTTGGCAATTTTGTCTCATTTTCTCTCTTTTATTTTTACTAAATTCAAGATAAGGTTTTCCTTTTATCCTTAACCTTTTGTTTTTATTTCTGATTCATAGTGATGGATCAGGAACGTTTTTTCTCTTTCTAGCTTCATTATTTTGAGTCTCAACCAATACTTCTTCATTGTCAATATCAGGATCAGTGAATGTTTTATCCATTGAATCATTATTCGTTCCAGAACTTGCCTTGGACTCTGAGCTAGCAAGACCGTAGCGCATAACTTTACTACACAAACTAGTTAGATGGGATAATTTACGTCTTGTTTATTTTCTCTAGTCAGGTAGGAGATTTTTCAATAGCGATTTTTGGGCTTTCGGCGTAATCATACAAATACGAGATTTTAAACAAAGGTGTATCTTTATGCTACATGTTTAAATCTGGAAAAATCTCATTTTTGACAAAAATGGATAGATAGGAGGGCAGATAGGAGGTATTGCCAGGTCACCCGCGATATTCACTTAATATCTGATCCTAGTGTTTCTTCCCCTGTTTACCTCTTTCAAAGCAGTTCTTCCTTGACTGCGAGGGTGGTTGTCTATGAAGCATACATTATAATATTTGAACCTTATGCGAACTGATTACATAGACATTATTTCTGTCAATTTTGTTTTTATTTGTTAATGAACTGTAGTTTGTTTTTCCTTGATTTATTGCTAATTTAACTGATAATAAATATTATTTTGCGTATGTACACAAAGTATAATAAAAACATTACTGTTATCTACTATAGCCTGGAAGAAATGCTATAAATGATGACTCAGTATCTTGCGATAATCTATTGTTTATAGCAAAAACCATTGTCAAGCTGTCTACAACGTGTACAATACATTACATTATTTATAAATTATAACCAGAAATCATTCAAACAGTATGTACTCACCATTAATAAAGACACTAACCCCCAGCACTAGCACTTAACATCTACCAAACAATACGACTAAATCACAGAAAAAAACAAAAATTAGCTAAGAGTTCAAGAAATTAACATTGTTGAACAACTGTCAACAATCAGCTGTTCTAAACATCTATATTTACCGCGTACGAGAAAGAACTGAGTGTAGAGAATCCCTGTACGTCAAATATGAAGCTGAATGCGCTAGTTCAGTCCAACGTTGCCAGCTTTCCGTGCATTAATTTCCTTCTTGATCGCGTTTCTATCCTTTGTGTGATTCATCCGATCTTTGTCCGCAGAGCAGTTGAGGCATAGAATGTGCCGATTTGGGATAAATATGACTAATAATGATTAACTTATCAGTTAAAATTTGTTAATTTAATTGCTTTGTATACAAATTGTGGAAATAACGTGATATCGCTTTGTTTACTATATTTACGAGTTTTATTAAAGTATTCAGATAATATAATATATAGTTCAAGGAATTGGGACTTTAAATCCGTTCTTTTGTGCCTCTATTTACGTTCATTAACAATTCCTTTGAATGTACGTGGGGCGCAACGCAAATATCTGACGTCAATACAATATGCTTGCAAGCTCTAGTTAGAAAAAAGTTGGCCAGCCAATTTACAAACACTACTCACAAAGGCACTAAGGAAACGTACAGGGTGTTTCTGGGGTGTTTCAGTTCTTCCTAGTATTATCTTTGTTATAGTGTATTTTTATGTATGAGAGAGTAATAAAACAATAAATTATGTATGCAAATCCCTAAACTGTTGATACGGGTGACTCAATAAAAAACAGATATTTGACAACAAGTTTACAGAAGTATATAGGCACTGGCGTAGCTAGGAGGGGGCCAGGGGGGGCCAGGCCCCCCCTGATGGCCCCGCGGCCCCCTTGAAATATTCTAATGCAAAAAATTGCAAATACAATGTAAACAAGAAACAATAAAAAAATTAACGTAGCAACCGCCTATACTATAGCTATCGGAGTACAATACTGTGCGTTTCGTGTTTCACCAACACGGGTTCAAGGTACAAAGATCAGTCAGTTTCAGTTAGATAAGATACTTTGACGTGACTAGATGGTGTACAGCGTGTTGTACAGCCAATGACGTATAATATATAGACTCGGTGAACGCTTTAAAAAGTGTCCAAAACATGAATACCTTTGTTATTGTTTATTGTTTTAATACGAAGATGCACGAAGTTCATGATTTCTTTCGAAGCATCACGAAGTTGAGCTTGTGTTTGAAAACATCATGGACGTATGAAAACACTTTCTCCATTTTGTGTGACAAGCAAATTTTATTTTACATTGTTGAGAGTTATTTACTTACTATTTTAGTAAAATGTCATACTATTTTATCAAAATAATTATTTCTCTTATAGATGGGAACAAAAAGAAATCATAAATATTTAATTTTAATTAAAAAAAGAATTATTGTCATTAACTTATAAATGAGCACGCCGCTGTTCTGATAAACATACCTTCAACCTTGAGCCGAGATCTTTCGGACACTCGATTCTATAGCAGAGAACATACGAACACATGCGTTCGTAGTTCTCTGTCTATAGCGAGAATAGGGGACTGCGTAGTCTATATATTATACGTCATTGTGTACAGCAAACAATAAAACGGCGAGCGATAATAGAATAGAGTAGTAACACAATAGAGAAGTATTAGTGAACTGTATTTAAGAATTGTTGGCGTATTACTACAGAAGTAACAAGTAAGTGTAGTAGTTAGTAAGTTTACTTTATTCTTTTTACTGCTTATTTTTAACAATTTATTCAGTATCTATAGCTTTTTTCGTCAAGGTTATGTGTCAGTTTGCCTTTTTTATTAATGATTGTAAAAGGTGTTGCCAAACCATCAACTATATCAAAAATTAGACTGTATCTACTCAGACTCTTGGACTGTATTTTATTTCGATGATTTTAAACATCGATTATATTATGTACATACAATAGTATGGAGGAGTATGTGATCGTTTTAAAATTGGGAAAAAAATGTTCCATTCCAAATTTTTTTACAGATCTTTGCGTTTCAGACGATTTTGAACGTTTGTTGTTCCCCTGTCTGTCTGTCTGTCGGTGTTTCCAAATGCTAATAACTCAAAAACTGTCAACTCAAATTGGACGAAATTTTGTAAGCAATTATCTTTAGTCTTTCAATTTTGTTTTGTTGCAGGTAATGGACATAAGAAAATTTTTCAAAAGACAGACGTCTTCACTATCTTTACCGTCTATACAACCAACTATACTGGAAGAGGATGAGAATAGTCAGCCTGAACAGCAGCCCGGTACAAGCAAGGATCTGGATGAGAATATTCAACCAAAATCAACCACGCACCATGTGAAAATAGACGCTTCTGACTTGGGCCAACTAGGTGAAAACGTATCACAACCTATTCTTAAAATATTTCCACAAACTATGTTTGGAAATAAAAAAAGGTCGTTCAGCGCAAACTATTATAAAGATTTTGATTGGTTGGAATACAGCGTCAAAACAGATTCCATTTCGTGCTATGCTTGTCGTCATTTTGGAGCTGCTATGGATGAAGAAGCTTTTAGAATAGTGGGATTCCGCAACTGGAAAAAAACTGGCGAAAAATTAAAAAAAACATGGTGCATCTTTGCATCACATTGAAAGTTTCAGTAAATGGCATAATTATAAAAAGACAATAAAAAGCGGAAATGTTTTATCTCATCTTTCACAAGCATATAGCACCCAGATAGAGAAAAATAGGAATTACTTGAGAATGTTGGCAGATATAACCTTAACAATGGCCCGTCAAGGCATGGCTTTCAGAGGTCATGACGAAAGCGAAAGTTCATTAAATAAAGGAAACTTTAAGGAAATATGTGGCCTAATAGCAAAGTATAACAAGGACTTTGACATTCTACATAATTCCTATAAAAACTATACCAGTCCCCAAATACAAAATGAAATTATTGCCCTCTTGTCACGGGCGTCTTTAAGAAATATACTTGATGACATTAGACAATCCGGAACTTTTTCAATCATGTGTGATGAAGCTCGTTATTTCAAAAAGGAACAATTGTCTTTATGTGTTCGCTATGCATCGAAAGATTTAGAAATTCGTGAAAGATTCCTTGCATTTCTTGATTGTTCAGAAGATAGATCGGCTACGGATTTATTCATTTTAATCTACAAAAAATTGGAAGAGCTTAATCTTAGCGACTTGCAGATGGTAGGGCAATCCTATGACGGAGCTGCGGTGATGTCAGGCAATACAAGTGGTCTTCAAACACAAATGCGAGAGAAATTTCCAGCTGCAATTTACACGCACTGCTTAGCTCATAGACTTAACTTGGCTCTGGTAGACTCCTGTAAAAATGTTCCCTCAATATCGACATTTTTTTGTACTTTGGAAGCACTTTACGAACATTTTTCAGATCCTCAAAACCATAAAAAATACAAACAAATATTGAAGGACATGAATATTGTTCCGAGGGAGTTGAAAACTCTGTCAGATACTCGTTGGGTGTGTCGATATACGACTTGCCACGCTCTTAAAACATGTTTCGAGGGAATCGTCACAACACTGGAAAACGAAGTTGCTCATACAAATAATAAACAGTCAATTACAGCAGTTGGGATATTATCTAGCATTAAACAACCATCATTTATAATTCATCTTTTTGTATTGGATGAGGTGTTAAACATTTTAAATATATTATCAAAGAGCCTCCAGGAGAAAGGTGCAACTCTGGGGAAAGCAGTTAAGGTTATTAAAAGTGTTATGACTTCGTTAGATGGAATGAGAAATGAACAATATTATACCCATCTTCATACAAACATATCGAACTTTGCCACAGAATACCAAATTTCATTGGAAATTTCGTCAGCCAAAAGAAAAAAGCAAGGCAGTAGCAAGCTCGTTGACTTCGTCACTGAAACAACCGTAGGATTGGGATTGATAGACGCCACATGCTCCAGAGCTAACGTAGGAGTCATTGAGTATTGGAGGGCAAACATTTTTTACCGGATTATTGATACGGTAAGAGAATTTCTGAACAAAAGGTTCTCACCAGAAAGTATGGCGCTTGCCAATTCAGTAGATCATTTTTTTCAGTTAGATTTTGAGGGTTCAGAGAAATTCATTGAACAATATCGCAAAATTTTAAATATCAACACTTTTGCCTTAAGTGCAGAAATGACCGTTTTAAAAAATTGTATTTTACAATCTAACGAAACTGTTTGTTATGAATATATAAAAAAAAAACTTAATTGATTCAGAAAAAACATATCCCAACCTCTACCAACTTTTTAAGGTATCGATTATTTTGCCTATTTCAAGCGCAACGTGCGAGAGGTCTTTTTCTGCCATGAGGCGGATTTTTAACTGGTTAAGAACGACAATGACTCAAGATAGACATTCAGATTTGGCTTTGTTGTATATAGAAAAAGATGTAGATATAGACTTAGAGAGTGTTGTAAATTCTTTTAGTGAACAGAGTAGGAAGTTTCTCTTGTAAGTAATATTTTGTTAATATTTTGTTTTTATAAATATTTATCGCAGTGTATATATTATATTATGTATTAGGTATATTAAAAAAATAAAACCAGTATACTATTATAACGCATTTCTTCTATTTATTTTTTCATTGCACGGCAAATAAAAAAAATTAAATTTTTAATCAACCCTACCCTGGGGCCCAGGCCCCCCTTGAAAACTGAGGCTAGCTACGCCGATGTATATAGGAAAACAATTTTAAATTGAGTATGACCACCAGGTATAAAGGTTAGAGCAGAATAGAATACAATAGTTGTGAGGGTTACCTCACAACTAATCCCTAAATAAGGTTGCCAGTGTCGGAGTGATGGAGGTTAACAGGTACTAATAAATTTGCAAGAAATGTAAGATGTTTATTTTATTGGTTATATATAACCAATAAAAGTTTAATAAGTACCTACCTATTTGCAAAATAAAGTTTAATTCTTTAGATAAAATAAAACGTTTTATTTTATCTGAAATGAGTGCATTCCACGAAGTAAGGGTTTCAACAATCAAACATTTAATTCTTTAATTCCAGGAAACTACGACAGTAATTGACTAGATAATTACCTTCTAAACTTATTCCACAGAAAATGTGATAGTGGGTTTTTCCATTTTATAGGAAGGTCCAAGTGGCGTATTCAAAATTCTTACCAGTTCACTAAAAGTAGGTACTTCAGTTGCAAGGTGCAGTTTATTGTGTATACTAGTGTTATGGAAAATTTGGAAGTGCCGTGTAAACGCCGAAAAATTGGTCCTTTAATAGTTAATGAAAAAACATTAATATTTAATTGTTTTAAATCATTTACAGACAAACGTTTATGTGAAAGTGTTGATGAGACCGTTGAGTTAGTTAGCAGTACACTTGGTGTTGGGAAATCTACGATTTACAGAGTTATTAAAGAAGAGAAATGTGGTAGTTTTTAAATGCCGCGTAATGCTCCAGGGAAACCAAAATTTCAAATAGAATATCATTTATTTTAAAGAAGGACTTCGACGGAAAGTGCATGAATTCTTCTTTAGACAAGAATTTCCAACATTGGATAAAGTTCTTGTCTCAGTTCGAGATGATAAGGATTACCTAGAAATGAGTCGAAGTACGTTATGGAAACTTTTAAAAGAAATAGGCTTCCGCTGGAAAAAGAATCCCAGAAAGTCTATTTTATTATAAAGAAGCGATATTGTCATGTGGAGAAGACATTTTCTAAGAACCATAAAGGAAATGAGAAACCAAAAAAGAAAAATATTTTATCTTAATGAAACATGGATCAACGAGGGTCATACACCAAATAAATTTTGGCAGGATGAAACTGTTACAACTCAAAGGCACACTTTTGTAAATAACTTATCTACTGGTTTAAACCCACCATCAGGAAAGGGACGCAGGCTGATAATAGTACACATTGGCAGTTCAGACGGTTTTGTTGAAGGTGGTTTATTAACTTTTGAATCAACTCCTACCGGTGACTACCATGAAGACATGAACGCTGATGTCTTTCAAGAATGGTTCGAACAAATGATAGATCTTCTTCCTAAGAACTGTGTAATAGTAATGGATAATGCAAGGTATCACTCCAGACGTATAGAAGGACTCCCCACAACCAAGTGGTTAAAAAAAGACTTGCAGAATTGGCTGAGTTCAAAAAATATTACGTACGATCCCGGATCTATAAGAAAGGAACTTTATTCGTTGTGTGCCCTTCATAAAGAAAAATTTAAAAAATACGAAATTGATGAAATTGCCAAAAATCGTGGAATGACATTACTTAGATCCCCACCATATCATTGTGAATTAAACCCGATTGAACTGGTATGGGCACAGATAAAGAGTGAAGTGTCAAGAAAAAATACCACTTTTAAAATTCCTGATGTTAAACAGTTGTTTTTGGAGGCCGTAAATAATGTAAAACCTGAAAACTGGGAAAAGGCAGTAAATCACACTATTAAAGAAGAGGAAAAAATGTGGAAGCTGGACAATATTACTGATAAAATGATCGAGCCAGTTATTATAAATCTTGGTTCTGAAAGTTCATCTTCTGAATCTGATTTGGATTTGTAACAAGTAGCTGTAAGTTTTATATTAATATTTTTATTCATCTATTTAACATACCTTAGACGGTTTTAAAAACCCTTTTTCTCTTTTGTAATTTTTAAAAATTAAAAAAGATGTGAATTTTTTAAAACCCTTTTTAATGTAGGCCAGTCAGTTCTAATATAGTGTGTGATAAAAGAGGTCACTTTTGTTTACATACACATAACACTTTATAACACTGAAATAATTCATTAATTTTTTGCAATTATTCAAAGTAATTTTTCAATTAATCTTAAGCACGCCCATGGAGTGGTCGGAGGTACCAGTTAAAATTATGCTAATTACTCTCTCGTTCATAAAAATAAACTATAACATGTGTTTGACGCTCTTTAAAAATACACATAATATAGTACGAAGCTTCGTGCTAATCTACTGTACCGCCTACTGTAACATATTTTTTTACCTTTAGTCTGCCCACTATTTTGTATACTTTTCTTAGTTTTCACTCTATAATTTGCCCATTAGAGTTTTATACAAATATTTCCGTAATATCCTCATGTTTGTCCTTTTAAACATACTTTGTCTTCATAAATTGCTCATTTCTGACATTGTTTAACACGTTGAGAGTGATAAACCCGGATGCATGTAAAGCTAATTCTTTTTATACATCACTGCCCAATATAAGTTATTACCAATATGCAGAATCAATAAAATTGTCAATTTTTAAGTAATATTTGTCGTTTGTAACCGATTCACTATATTAGATATTCTTGATAATCGTTTTATTGAAAAAAACATGAAAAAGGGGGAAATTGAAGGAAAGCAGAAAGGTCAAAATAAGTACAGCTCTTATAAATCAAAGGATGAAATGATTTTTACACTCACTTAAATTGTCAAACTCCCAATTTTAATAATAATAATAATAAAAATAATAATAATAATAATAATCTTTATTAATAGCACATGGCTAGAAAAATATACATATAAATACATCAATTTATACCCTTAAAATTAAATCACAATGCTTTGCTTAACATATATCTTACATAAATTTTTAAATTGAGCTAAGTTTCCAGAAGCCTTAATGTTTTCCGGTAATTCATTGTATTGCTTTAATCCCCTATAAAAAAGATTGTTCTGACCAAAATTAGTGTTGACCCTATTCAGATAAAAGTTATTTCTAGAACGTGTGTTGTGTTCATGTACATCTCGAACAAAGGTACAATTATTACACAAATGCACAGGTATCAGACCATTTAACATTTTATAAACAAAAATCATACTATTACATACAATTGTCTGTCTTACACTTAAAACATTTGCCATTGTTAGCATGTCAGTTCTACTAGTGTATACACTACATCCTAATATTATCCTTAAGGCTTTATTTTGTTTTTTCTGCAGTACGTTCATTTGAGAAGCATTCATTAAAAACAGCAATGTAGAGCAAAAATAGAGATGAGGAGCAATAATCGATTTATATATGGTCAACCTAGACCAGCAACTTAAATTTTTTGACATTCTTCCCAATGCATAGATTTTTTTTGCTATTTTGTTTGTAACAAACTTAAAATGTTCAACAAAACTTAAATTTTCATCTATAATACATCCCAAATACTTATACTGAACCACTCTCTCCAAAACAATATTATTAATTTTTACATCTTTTATTATGTTATTTAATTTAAAATTTTTATTCTTTATAAGCATCATTTTTGTTTTAGTTACATTAAGACTTAAGGAATTATTATCGAGCCATTTTAATATATTACATATCTCTTCATTTATTATATCGATTATTTCATCTACCTTATCCCCTATTGCATATATCACAGTATCATCGGCAAACAACCGTACCTTACACTTTTTAACAACATCAACAATATCATTTATATACAGTATGAAAAGAGTAGGACCTAACACAGTTCCCTGTGGCACACCATACAGAGACTTCTGAGCCGATGAAATGGCACCATATTTTGTCACTTGTGTTCTATCAGTCAAATATTCTTGAAACCACTTTATAATTTTTTCACCAAAGCCATACCTTTCCATCTTTCTCAATAGAAGTTGTCTGTTTATGGTTTCAAATGCACGTTTAAAGTCTAAGAAAACCACACCAATCATTTTCCCGCACTCCAACGCATCCTTCCAGTCAAACAAAACCGTCTGCATTGCACTCTCACAGGAATTTCCTCTCCTAAACCCTGCTTGGAATTTAGTTAACACATTATTGCTTTCCAAGTACTCTACTATTTGATCATTTACACATAATTCCAGCAGTTTTTCGTATGGTGGTACCATATTTATGGGTCGAAATTCCTCACACTTAACAGTTCCATGAACCTTCTCAATTGGTACAACCAGACTTCTCTTCCATTTACTTGGGAATACGCCACTTTCTAGACTACCATTTATAATATGAAAAATTTTGTCGCCTATTACTTCAAAGGAACTCTTTAAAATTTGAACTGTAATACCATCAACATTACTTTCTTTGTTTTTCATTTCTTTCATTTGTTTTTTTAAATCTTTCATTTCTAACATTTTGAATTTTTCCATTTTGCAGTCGACATTTATTGAACTACAAATTTCTTGGTGGGTTTTGTTTGAAATAATGCTATCTGCTATGTCTTTTACACTGTCTAGAAAAAATATTAAATCTTTCACTTATCTCTTTACCAGTAACCCCCCCGCCATCAAATATTATTTCACTTTTAGCTTCATGGTTTTTTTTGCCGTTTACAAGCTCCTTTAATGTTTTCCACATTCGTTTTGGGTCGTTCTTACAATCATCTATTTTTTCCTGATAATAATTTTGTTTGGTAATTCTGATTAATTAATTCTGATTAATTTTTATGAAATTTTACGTCTTTTTTATCAGTTTTCTGCAATTTCCCATTGTTTTCTTAACTCTAATGCCATACTAAACAAAAAAAAGTTTTTTTTATAACTTATTTAGTCCTAACAGCAATTTCTTCCATTAAAAAAAAACCTTTACTCTTTATTATGTTAGATTATGGAGAAAATTGTAGCTTACGTTCGAAATACGCCTGCTTGTTATCGGGAGAACATAATATTGGGAGCATTTTCCGATTTTATTGGAGCAAATTCCGACAGTTGAAAATCGCATGCTACCTATCGCGAGATCAGAAGATACGAGTTGTTAGAAAGTTTGTGTAATATGTATCCTACAAACGCTTTCAAATCGGTAGTAGAATTAAAAGTTGAGTTTACTAGAACAATTAAGATCAGATTAAGAACAGACAGTTATTCCTATGTATTGTCAGGTAAGTCAGGTTTGGACTGGCAAAATTTCAGGTTCGGCAAATATAAAAAAAAACCACACCAATCAAGAGCGGTTTCAGAGAGGAGAGAGAGGCTAAGGCTATGATACAATAATTAAAAACTGTAAGCACAATCATTTGTGAACCTAATAACTAGATGTATCGCAAGCTTAAAAACTTAAAAATAGCTAAATTATTCTAAATAAAAATTTTCATGATTTATGTTTTATTTTCATTTATTTATGGTTATTTTCATGATAATTTTTTTAGTTTCCATTTTACACTAAAAAGTAATAAAAATAAAGTTGTAGATAATTTCATTTGCAACAAATAATGTTATAAGGCCCAAAAGAAAATTTCTTCCAACGTTTTTAGTTATTTTTATTTATAATTTGTTTATTTTTAATTTTACGATAAAACGTAATAGGAATAAAGTGTTATAGACGATTTATTTTGCTATAAATAATATATAATTTTCTATAGGGTCGCTAGTTTATGAGATACGAAACAAAAACTCTTTGAAACCAGTTTTCCAAGATGGCGACAGCGGGACAAGGGTGGCGACCCCACAAACTTAAACTTAAGCTTATATTTACCCTTAAAGAAAATTGCGTCCTTTAAGAAATGCACGCTAAGCATCTAAAAAAATATAACATTTCAATAGACTATATCAGCTGTGCAAAATCCATGAGGTAAAAATGTACGACATTGTTTTTTTATTTGTCTACTTTTAAATAACTAATAACAATCACAATATTTAAAATATAACATAACGTACACCACAGAATATTTTAAAAATATGTTCAATTTTCAAATTTTTGTTTTTTGTATTTTTTTTTTCAAACTTTTAATTTGTACCATTTATTATAACCGGCTATGAATTAGTTTGATAGTTTTTAGTTATATTTTGTCAAAAAAGCGACCACAGTACAAGAAAAATAATTATCTTACCGAAAAAACAATAATTCGATTCACAAATACAGATAACTATTTATACAGCAGAAGGTACTGGGTTTTCCACCACCAGAGAAAAAACCCAGTACCTTCTGCTCGATTACATATACAGGCAAAATAACAACAAAAATTGCCAAACACATAAAAAAGAAAGGAATAACATCAGCTTTCCGAACAAATAACAACCTAGGCAAATATATTAAAAATAACAAGAGCCAAAATAAAAACACTTAAATAGTGGTGTGTACAAACTTCAATGTGGCGACTGCGCAAAAACTTACATCGGTCAAACTGGTAGAAACTTCGATAAACGAATAGCAGAACATAAAAGGGCTTTCAAGAATAGAAAAACAGATTCGACATACGCACTTCACCTTCTAGATCATAATCATTCTTTTAATGACAAATTTAAAATTCTTCACATTCAAAATAAAGGCCTTACGCTATCGTTGTTAGAATCTATGGAAATCAACAAATTAAAAAATACAGATATAATTTTGAATGACCAACTTGAGACAAACAGTTCTCCCCTCCTCAACCTATTTCATTAGAGACTATACATTTGTAAATCCTAGCCAAAAATAGATCACTTGAGAAAGGCAATCAGCCGAAACAGCTGTAGTGATAAGATTTAAAATAAATTTTGTGGAAGTTACAAAGTTTTCAGTGTATTATTGTTACAAAAAATATATTGAGTAAAAACTACCCAAAATATAAGTAGTAGTGGGAAAATGGCAGCATGGTGCTTATTATCCTTATCATTAAAAAAAAGAAGAAAAATAATGGCTGAATAAATTATTTGTTGATCTTCCACTTCGGAAATCGTTATCAAAATATTCCGAAGTTGAAGTCGAAACATCAAATAAATTTAATTTCTAACTAATATTCAGGCTTATTTCCAATTAAAATGGTAAATTTGTATAAGATGCTACAAGAAAATAACTTCAGAACATTTTAAAGAAACAGTTACTTCTAATTGCAGTACTACTATAATTTAATTTTCGTTGTTTATTGATAAATCTTCTGTAGCCACTCCGGAGTGTTGGAAATTGTCTATGTGTGGGAGTGTCCGAAATAGATCTACAGAAAGAAAAATGATTTGCCCTTACAAAAAGTAGATGATGATGAAGAATCGTGTATTCTAATAGGGGTAATTTTTGTGCAATTGAACGTTTATTTTCTATTAAATATTTGCGAACTAGGGATCATTGCGTAAAGTAATTTATAGAAATCTCATATGTAACAGGTGCCAAAGGCAACTGACTAAGGAAATTTTCGATCCGACCTGTGATACGACTTCCAACTTCACACGACCGTTTTACGCACCTCCAATACGTTTCTCCCGATTTTAGTATTTTATCTTGAGAAAAAGTAAAACTGTTCACTTTGAGCAAAATTTTACCACGATTACTTACTAACGTTGAAATTTCCATGTTCACTTCTCACTATTCTCTGACAAACTAATAACTAGTAACTAAGTCAATTTCAATGACCATCATTAAACCCTAATTATATCTAATATCCTGCGATAATCCTTCCGACAGCGTCCAAAACAAGGGTATTTTTAAGACCCTCAGGTACTTCAGCGTCGAAAACATTCCCGCCCGTCCTACTAAGTGGGACCGCAAATCGAAACGTGAATGCCCAGCTTTATAAATGCCGTCCAAATATGTCTGTCCAAAATGTGGTTACCATTTTTTTTATGTTGTATAATGGGTGAAAACAATAATTTTTCCTAATCGCCGGTATGGCCAGTCCAAGCCTGTCTAACATAAATCATTGTCATGTCGCTTATATAAACGTTTTGAAGTAAGCCAAAAACTTTTTTTGGTACTCTATTATCTTTTTTTCCAAGTATTTACGTATTTAATTTTGTAATAGCTAATACTACCTATTTTCTTATTATACTTCTGATTTTAAATTGGTGGTCCTTGATCTCGCATTGATGTAATAAAAATGATGACAAGCGCATTATGTAATTAATGCTAGTGTAAATTAGTTTTGTATTTTTACGTACAAGCTAAACAGGAATCTCGAGTTTTTTTTATTTGATATTTCTTTTAACCCAAGAGGTACATTTTCTTAGAATAATGGATAATATTAGATTTCAGAATCAAATAGAATCAAAAGAAAATTGAAGTAAAATACTTATTAAAAGAAAAATAACAAATATGTGACATTTATAATGTTACAAATGATAAAAAATTAGTTGTAACATTTTATTTACAACAGGCCCTGCCATTACCGAAACTGACTACAACAGGAGTAGGTTTTTACTGTAGAAAAATATGGCTTTATAGTGTTTGTATACATGACTGTGGTTCTGGAAAGGGGCACATGTTTGTATGGACGGAATACACAGCTAACAGAGGTAGTGATGCAATTGGAAGTGCTGTTTTAAAGTTTTTATTTAATTGGCCAAGCCTGGCATTGATGAACTGGTGTTGTTCACTGACAACTGTCCGGGTCAAAATAAAAACTGGACGCTAATGGCCTTGTGGTTGCGAATAGTTAAAGAAAGAAAATTTAAAAAAAGTACCCACCACTTCCTGGTTAGCGGCCACACGCAGCATCAGATCGGGACTTTGCTCTCATAGAAAAACACCATCGAAAATAATGCTCCATTAATATATTCCATCACAATGGTATATTAATAAAAAATTAAATAAAAAATCCCGTTGAGTTCACAATAATGGAACAAAATGGCTTTAAACAGATCAGTATACTACAACAGAATGCAAAAGAGCGACCAAAACTGACGAAAAGGTAACAAATTTTATTTTTCAGGGGTGTTTTGATTTATGTTCGACATTAATACTCTCAATGCTTGTTGTGTTAAGTAAGCTATTAATGGTGCATACCAGGAAATTAATTTATTAAAAAATACTGGCACTCCCAATTCGTTAACACCTAAATACTGTTAAAAAGAGCCTGTCAAAATTTCGAAAAAAAAAATAGACAACATAAAAACTTTATTGCCGTATATACCGTTCTTATATCACTATTATTATGAATCTCTTCAGCCTGACCAAAACGAAGATGGCGAAGACGGCAGCTCAGCAGAATTGCCAAGTAACATAATTTCAGTTGGGTCATATACAGTGGATGATCAAATTATTAGAGCCACCCCATAAAATTTTACTTTTTGTTTATTAATGGTATATAATTGAGCTATAAAACATATTTTTGTGCTTGATTCTATTTTACTGTGATTTAGAATCTTATAAAGTTTACATATATTAAAAAAGAATCGAGTAATTAACATGAAAACCCTTAAAATTATACCTCTAATTATACAGTCTAATACTTGGTAGTGTCACCCTTTGTAGCAATGACTGCCTGTCACCTTCTTGGCATACTTTCTATGAATTTCTAGCAATTTTGTGGAATTGTTCTACTCCTGTGCCATACTGCTATTAAGCGCTCGATCAATTGGCGCTTTGTGGGTATAATTTCATTAACAAATTCTTTCTTCGTGAGCTTCCCAAGATTTTCTATTGGATTCAAATCTGGCGAATTACCAGGCTAGTCGAGCACGTTTATCTGGTTGTCAGCAAGGAATTTTGTAACAGCTTTTGCCTTTTGACAAGGCGATGAGTCATGCAAAAACGTGAAACTCTTATTCGGAACAACTCCTGGGCCGGGGAAGCATTTTTGTTTGCAGTATTCTCAAGTATTGGTCTTTACTGTCCTTACTATACAGTCATTGTATTGTAACGACGGTAGAGGAAAGCTTTGGATTTTTTCCCAGGTCTTCTCCACACAAATTCAGCTCTATCCATGAGGATCTGCACGGTAGATTCGTTCACAAAACAAACCTGAAATATTATTATTTTAGAATCGTGGACAAATTGATCAACTGTAAACTACATAAAAGAAAAACCATGTTAAGTAATGTTATTTACCTGATTCCAGTCATCAATGGTCCAATCTGTATGATGTTTAGCCCATAGATAAATAATATAGTATATACAGATATAGCCCATTGAAGCCTCTTTTCTTCATGGCTGGTGTGAATAGTGCCTTTTTTGCAGGGCGACAGGTTGAAAACCCCAGATCCTTTATTCGCATGTGAGTTACATATTGCCACCCCGCTGTGTTACCACTATTGCCAGACTATTTAGTGTGCTTTCATAAAGTGTTACATGATGATCAAATGGAAACAAACGCATTAATATATTATACAGCTCAATTATATACCCTTTTTGTAAAAAAAAATAAATTTTACAAGGTGGCTCTAATATTTTAATCACCCAGTGTATATCAAAAAGTGTTTTTTTCTTTTGTGTTTAGTGTTAATTGCGTGTTTTTGAGCATACCAATGCAAATTTGATGTTTCTTTAACCAGTCAAATGTAGAATATGTTTCTGATTTTATAATTTTTATTTAAACTTTGACACTGATTTACCCCAGATGACCATTTTGAAGGCTTATTATTATGTAACAATAAGCCCTTCAATCAATTGTGGTTTAATCGTATTATCCCATATAAAAAAATATTTGATTTAAACATGACACAATAAAACAGTAAAACAGTTTCAGAATCTCTTTTCTCAGATTTGGCTTACTATTATAGACTTATAGGTACGTGACTTGCTACGATTAATGATTTTCACTTAAATAATTTCTTAAATAGACACGTATCATGAAAAATGATTCATATTACCTAAAAACTGTAAACATTTTTCGTCTTTACCATCTCATTGACACAATAATCAGCTAACCTCTACATCTACTATAATATAATCTATAGTACATTTGAAAATAATTGATACTTAGCACACATTTATGTCTTAATTTATTGTCTTTAATTTGTTCGAATTTACCCCACTGAGGTCTAAAATCACAACACAAAGGGCGAATATTTAATCATAAAAAGTATTATGATTATAATTTTAATTGATGATTTTGTTTTGTACGTCTACGCAAATATTTAATAATAAGATATTTCTATTTTGGTAATTTTTTATTCTCAAACGCCATCACAATATTAAAAAAAAAAACCCAAAAACCCGTCCGAATTCACTCAACAAAACGGTACTGATATAGGTATCAGTGGATAGTGGAAACAAGATTACTTACTTAATGGTTAAAAAGACTCACAAAGATCGAAAAAAAACATTCAAACAACTGCTTCATTGGACACAGATTATAGAAATACGCATTTCATATACGCATTATTGCTAGAAACTATTAGGTTATTCAATAAAACCAGCTGTAGATGAAGTTCATTATTAAGACCTATACAGAAGAAGATATTTTTCTAAAACAAAATTGGTAAGGAGGTATGTACATTTTATAAAATTCATTGTACTGTACAATAATTATTGCAAAGAATAAATTTGTAACTATAGATCCAGTTTTATCCACCATGTGCGATGGTGGTGTAATGGTCAGCATAGTTGCCTTCCAAGCAGTTGATCCGGGTTCGATTCCCGGCCATCGCATAACTTTTTGTTTTTTCTAAATTCGATTACGTTAATAATAATTATTTACATAATAAAGTATTTTATAAAATGTATTCAAAATTACAATTTTTGGATCTTTTTGGTCAAAAGAAACTAAAACATAAAGCCCCATTTAATTTGCTTAAATTGTTTATTAGGATTATTATCTATTTATATAATGGCAGCTTTGTTAATACCTATAAACGTTTATTTAGAAAAAAAATACAAAAGAATATTCATCTAATGACAAAATGAGTAAGTACCTTTGCACCTATGATGTACTTAAAACTCTTTCAACAAAGTTCAAAAACTTCCTGGTTCAGACATCTCATCGGTTCACATGTACTGAAGTCAATAGGGTCGGGTTTCTCGTGTTTCTAGCACGGTTGGTGAACTTTACGGTGGATCTCTCGGTGCAAGTGCACGTGAACCGAAGTCTTCGATTCCCCAAAGCATGTGGGGGAAAGCAACGTTGCCGTTACAGTGCGTATGTCGGCGTTCTGGAGATATGTGGGTGGTATATGTAGTCAACGACCTCGACGTAGTGTTTGGATTGTTGTGGTTATAGTACGCCAGTGGCGGCTCGTGACATCTGCTATAGGGTGTGCTGCATGAACCACGGTCAATATAAAATAATAGAAATAGAATAACATACGAAAACAAAAACAATAAAATTAGCTTTAATACTAATTAATAGTAACTAATAACGACATGCTATAAAAATCTGATTAACTTACATTTATTGCATTTTTCTAAATTGGAAATTAATACGCCGGTCCTTTTTTGTCGCAAACTTTTCGATTACCTACTTTATCGTTAAAGTTCGGTATTGAAGCGATGAACTTTTTTTCTATCGAGAGTGTGGAAAGGGCTGTTAATCTGTCTTCGCACATTGAATTTCTTAAAAATGTTTTGATCCGTTTTAAAGTTGAAAAACTACGTTCAGCTTCTGCTGTGGTCATTGGCGTAGTCACCAGAATTTGTATCAACTTTTTGGTTTCTGTTAATGTGTCCTCTAAATTATTAGAAATTATAAATTTTAGTAAAGGCACTGCACCTTTTAGATTCAATTGATGGGCGTAACAGTGCACAAAATGAGCAGTTTCATATTTTCTCTTAATTATTGTTTGCACTCCGCCATGTATCCCACTCATAACAGCTGCTCCGTCATAACTTTGTGTAATGAGCTTATTTTTGTTATTCTTTAATATTGGGTCTAAAACATTCAAAATTGTGTTAGCTAAGGTTTCAGCATCATGTTTTTCTGGAAGCAAAAAAGTCCAAAACCTTTCAACTGGAGCACCGTTTTTTACATAACGAAAAACAATGACCATTTGAAATTTCATAGAAACATCCGTTGTCTCATCAGCTATCACTGCTAAAAATGGGGCTTCATTGATTTCGTTTAAAATCTCCTCAGCGTATACTTCTAGCATGCAATCCAAAATATCATTTTGTATTGTTTTTGAGGTACCTTTGAAAATTGTCGCATTTGTAAGGTGTTCACTAAGTGTTTTATCAAGTTCAGCAGAAAAATTCACTAAACCACGAAAAATTCCAGGGTTATCTGATGTTTCAGATTCATCGTGTCCTCGTAAGGCGAGCTCAAAAGCCCCACAGAATTTTATACAGTCAATTATTTATTATTTATTAATTATTAATAAAAACCAGAGAATTACGAACACACATTAAATTTATTGTCTCCGAAGGCTCAGGTCAAAAAATCAACACAGATGTTGGCCTACTGGTGTGAAAGCGCTCGCAGACAACAATACGAATATAGTATTTTTAGGAAATAAAAATATATAGAGGGTTTTATACACGAGAATATTTGATTTAAACGAAACAAAGAAATTCCTAAAATGCTCAAACTAAAAATTGTTGGAGACATAATTAGATCGAAAATTGGGGAAAATCTTAAAATTATAACAGAACAAGACTTCAAAATAAAAACATGATTGCAAATAAACAAACTTACATTAACATAACTTCAAATATTTGCTGTCTTTTTCACCAAACAAACTTACATTAAATTATGAAAAAACTAAATGCTCATCTACTTTTTGCTATATACAAAAGTTGTCTGTCAATGTTTAATTCGTTACATATAAATAACAAAGATCAAATATATGGATCGGAGTACACAACATATTTAGGGAATAAATATTTAAATGGGAATTACAAATAAAAAATATTAAAACTTTATTTATTGTATATCTCAATATTTAGTGACAATTTTGTGACTTAATCAGGAGAAAACTGTAAATTTATTAAGATGAGATATTGACAAAAGTTAAATACTTCATTATTTACAATACACTTCGAATACACTAATACTCTTGTAGTTGTAAGTAATGAAGTATTATTTATAAATACAAATATATTTCATGTGCAATATTTCATATTTATTGAAAGTCAACATAAATGCTAAATTTTATTTAAGAATTTATATTGTGTAATATGCCCACTGACTATTAAAAAATAAGGTGCTTTCCTGTCATTTTCACTCGTTGGCGGCTTGCCCACGCAAGATGAAAGGAGTGTCGCTTCTCTGCGTTCGTAGTTCTCTGGCACAGATGCAACGGTCACGAATAACTGTCGTGAATTGCAGCTCGCAAACACATTTCCGAGGCCGTTAATCAGCGATTGCCGAAGCACATCGGCTAAGATCGCCGTTTGCCTAATAAATGCATTTAACCGCTGCCAGTGTTTCGGTTGTTATCGACGCGGCTTCACTGGAGCAGCAAATACGTAAAAAGATTGCTTCACTGGAGCACCAAATACGTAAAAAAATTATACGGTTTCACTAGAGGAGTAAATACGTAAAAAAAAATAATATTAATCATCGTTGTTGGTGAATTATTATTAACAGTTTATGTTTAATATGATAATATGGCAGATTTGAAATAAAACTATATTAATTATTCTTTAATAATTAAGATTTGCTATGGTTGTTTGGTAGTTCTGCAGCTCAGCAGCACATAAAGAAAAGCCGCCACTGTAGTACGCGTGATAATGATGAAGTTGGGAAATGTTTAGTACGGATGCTTTTTGTTATAAATTGTTGTTTTTGCCAATGTTTTATGATTTCTTTCATATATCAGTAATTTTTCATATGCTGTGATTTATCATTTTCTTTAGCTTTATCCCTATCAATTGTCTACCCTAATTACATTGCATATTTTGATTTCGACGTTTCTACTTCATCTTGGTGCCATCTCCGCTGTAAAAGTTGGCACACTTCAATAGAACTTTAAGCAAACTATTCTCCTAGGTTTCTAAATTAAGGCATTCTTCTTTTCCCAATATTGCACTTGCCCCAAATATTTTCTTGACTAATTAAGTGTAGCATTGCTATTTATCTCGAAGTGTATATCACATGCTTCGAGCATTGGCTGACTGCCGCATTGACTACCGATATATTGCCTTGATTGAAAGTATTTACGAAACTGGTACAGCTTGTATCCGCCTTCATGAAGATACCAAGAAGTTTCGAATACAATGTGGAATTAGACAAGGTGATACTATCTCCACTAAATTGTTTACACCTGTCTTGAATATATGTTCAAGCAAATGGAACGAGAGGATAATATGGGAATTAATATAAATGGTGAAGATCTGAACCACCTAAGATTTGCCGATGACATTGTTTTAATATCTGATAGAGTTGATAAAGCTACAAAAATGCTGCACACGCTCTATAAAGTGTCAAAAACAATTGGTCTTAAAATTAAGACCTCAAAAACAAAACTTGTGACCAACCTTGTAGTCAGTGGTAAAATACTGATTGAGAGCCATAGCAGCGACCAAGTAATAGCTTACAAATATCTAGGGATGAGATTCGCCTAGGCCGAGATAATCAGACAACTGAAATACAAAGAAGGATAGGCCTCACATGGGCTGCCTTTGGTATATTGAATAACATTTTCAAGTCTAGTGTCCCAGTTTGTTTAAAAAGAAAGGTTTTTAACCAGTGCGTTTTACCGGTTCTTACATATGGTGCAGAAACACTGACTCTGACAAAAAGAACAATAGATAAAATAAGAGTTACTCAACGTGCTATGGAAAGATCAATATTAGGTATTACCATCAGAGATAAAGTACCAAACCTAGAAATAAAAAGAAGAACAGGAGTCACAGATGCAGTTGAAAAAATAGCCAGGGCTAATTGGACTTGGGCCGGATATGTTGCCAGATTAACTGATGACAGATGGACCAAAAAGATTCTGGAATGGCGACCAAGCAAGATGCATATCGAACCAGAGGACGACCACCGACTAGATGGATGATATCAAGCGCATCACCACAAACTGGATGCAAGAAGCTCAAGACAGAAATAGGTGGAAAATTTTACGGGAGGTCTACGTTCAGCAGTGGACAAATATAGGCTAATTGATGATGATAATGATGTATATCACATATGTTAAAGTTTTTCAATTTTAATGGCTAACGCTACATTCTTTCTTATACATCTTTGCTACATTCTTTCTTACAATCGTTCTTATTCGTTTTTTCGACTCTTTTCTGGTTAGTTATTTTATCCTATTGAAAAGTTTCACAATCATTTTGAAATTACGATTGACATATGATATGATATGACAATCGAGTTTAAATTTATTATTACGCATAATGTGGCCAAAATAAGACAATTTTCTGTTCTTTATGGTGTTTTAGACAAAAAAATTTGTGACTGAAAAATATTTGAGACTGGTGTAAAATACGAACCAAAGGCTTTTCCATGTGGTAAAAGATCGTAAAATCTTCGATATAGTGATTACTAACATGTGATAACTCTGGTGTGACACTCTACCTAAGTTCTACTTGAAGCCTATGAGGTATTTGGTTCTCTCTTCAATAAAATTGATCCCAGTCCAAGTTCATATCTGGTTATACTAAAGGTATTATTTCGCAACAAACGACCGAGACAAGAGACGGATAAACGTGACAGATAGACAAGACCGATTGTGATCTCTTCATGTTTGCTGTAAATGCTATTATATTAACCCTTATCCGGACAACACATTTAACTTACGACAATTTTTTTTATCAGTTTATGATAAAAGAATTGGCATCTCCGACCTTGCCCGGATAAGGGTTAAGGTCGTTCTGCAGCCCGAGACATAGACAAGCGACAAACGACTGTTGCCTATCTGTGTCAGCCTCCTTCAAGAGCAGTGGTGAAGTACATCGCTGAGCACGTGGCACCCATACCGGTATGATACTGTTGTGCTTCACTAGTCTATTAAGTTCTCCGAATTCCCACACTAGCTTAGATACTACCTTAGGGCTCCTGAGAGCCCCATAGTTCAAAAGGCTTCATATTGTTGTTCCTTTCACAGTGCAAGATTGCATAAAACTCTGCCTGGAGTCCGTTTACACCAATAGTAAGACTTGCTGCGCCCCATCCTTCTGCAATTTTGAACCCCTCTACAGTCAAAGCCTGTATTTTATACATAACGTAATCCGCGTAGCTCAAGGTACGATGTCTCGTTGCTGAGTCTAGCTATTAACCCTATAAGACTAGCCTTTAGCTCTGGAAACCTCTGGTAAGGTAGCCATGCAACTAGTCTTAGGTATCTATTATTCTCAGCCGAATTGCGTCTGTGACTTCTTCCGTATTCTCGAATGCTCTCTCTAAATCGAGAAATACAACCAGTATCTTCCCTTGGTTCTTCAGAGCGTAATTCACACTCTAGATGAGTTAAAAAATCAGTTTCCGTAGAATAATACACTGCAGGAATATTGCCCCTCTATCTAGATTTGACCTTCAATAAATACGCCATCCCTAATATGCCTATAGAGCAGTTAGTTTACAGTATAATACCAAGTTATAGATAGATAGAGCATGTATAAATGGTATCAGAATTACCGGTCTCACCGACTTTTCCAATACAGTTTTGCCAGGGTTAGGTATAAAAGCTATCTTTATGAGCCTCTATGCTCATTGTATGTTTGCAAGTCCAAAGTTGGACTGTAGTGGAATAAATATTTTTTGTACAGAAGATCATTTCCTTTCTGTAGAAATATTGGTTCACTTATCCTGACATTTACCTAGTGGTTTTGATGTTTCACCTAAATAAAACTGATCGCATTCACAAGCTATTTTATAAATACAATTCTTTATTCTTTCTTGTTCATTGTTAGGTTTAGATAAAATAGATTTCTATGTATTTGTTGTTTTGAATATTGAAATTTTGAATTTATTTCCTATCCTTTTAAGTTTTTTTGATAATTCTTTTATGAATTTTCATCAGAACGACTAATTTTGGCTCTATCGTATAATTATTTAATGATATCATTCGATTTATAATTTAGATATCTTTTGGTGTATGTTGATTTCCTATACACCTAAGTCTCATATCCAGTATCTTTATTTGAGATTAAAACATCCTGGAAAAGTAGTGGGTGTTATATTCATTTTCCATCATAAATGTTATTGTCTCTGCTTTATAGTTTATATTATTCAGGAGTATGTCCAACAACTCTGATCCATGAGACCATATTTAAAACACATCATCTACATATCTCGTAAAGCAAAAGCGGATGGTTCATCCACGAATTTCCTGTTGGACTTCAAACCCTTGTGACGATCTGTCAAATTGGATTTACTTACAGGATTTTAGGGCTAGATTACCGATTCTGTTGTTTGTCTCTTGTGGGGATCAAATTATACACTGCACCTTCCATTACAGATTTATTAACAATAAAAACACTATACACTGAGTTAAATGAATCACTTTGCTATTGTATACTACGGAACGTGTGTGGGAGAGAGAGTGAAAACTAATACTTTTTGTGCACAAAAAAAACTGCTGAGGGCGATGTCCTTTGTTAATTTACTTTATGAGACTGCAAGAGTGGGGAAGCGTAGTTAATTTTAGTGTTTAAATTAATCAATCTAGTAGCAAGTGCTGTTCTTAAATACATCATCTTTTATGTAGTACCACCTTCCAATAAGCTTGAGGTGCATTCACAGGCATCTTCTAAGTTAACAATGGTATTGCTCAACTCATTACTACATTTTATGAGGATTAGCTCGCGTTCTTAATACAAGTTGGTCAGCTCTTTTAAAATTTCATTTTTATATTTCTCAAGAATAGCATTGTAAGATCTTTAGAACTGGAGTGCTGGTGAGAAAGATCTTCCATGTTATTGTTCAAAGTAGCAGAAGCTTTGGTGAGGTTTTCAATTTTTTCTTTGCTTTTCTAAACAAAACTCTCCATCTCTTGTGTAACTATTGGTTCAAAGTCGAGCATGGTGAGGTTTATTATCAGCTTTAATACATTTCGTGCAAGCTGTTACACTGCACACTGAATATTAGAAGATAAGATTTTCACCAGAATGGAAAACACATACTAGAAGCTTATGAACTGCTATCTTAATACCAGATTAAACATATCATCAAGAGCAACAACCTTGTGTGACTCAAAACATCTCATAAAATGATGAGCCTTGTCACAATTATTATGTATTATTGAACACAGGGAACATTTTTTCTCTTATTTCCGAATTTTATTTACTTTACTTTGAACAGTTAGTTCTACCGTAATCTCTTTGTGTTTTATAATGTTTTTATTTCCCTTTTAAAACTATTAATTTCTAAGCTAACAACGTGTAACTTGTATTTTGTTTACTTCAGCATGAAAGACTTCCCTAAAGAATATATTTATTGATTTTTTTAGTGTATATCATGTAAAAAAACTACAGATTTATCAAAAATAATATATTAAAAATAGTTTTAAGCTAATAATTTTGTACACGAACGTCTAATAACTTCAACCTTGCTATCAGTTCCTCATTTAGTACATTTTTCTTAACAAAGCAACAAATAATATCTTTTGATTGAATCTTTATACATACGTATCATTTTAACAAGCATTTTATGTACAACAGTGTATTAGACACACCGAAAATTGTTCGAAGATAACTCTAATATCTTTTAATTTTGTAAAAATCCGTACCATAGTATCATTACGTCATTAATCTTAATCATATCTCAAAATTAAATGTTAAGGTTTTAGAATCTAAAAAGCTAGGACTTTTTTTAACAACCTAATGGTATGTGATATAAAATCGATTTTATAATGATTTTAAATTAACACAGGAGCATTTTTATAGTTTTATTAAAAATTAAACGATGAAATGGCCCTATTCGCTCCGTGCGTGACTAACACGACACCTACCGCCTTTTTCTGACAATTTTGGAGTCCCAATTTTCACGTTAAACTTATGACATATGTTTGACATTGTTAAATACATGCGAAATTGACAATTATTAATAAATTAGTTTTTTAACTTTATTTTTTCAGTTTATGTACAAAATAAATGTAGTATTAAAAACTGGGTTTCTCAAAATTCATCATAATATATCTTTTCAACTCCAAACGTAAGAGAAAGGGAAAAATCTAGTACTGACCAATCAAGTTTTTCACGCAAAAGAGCATATAATTAAAAACAATAATAGTAAAAGTTATGATATAAAAGCTAAAGTCATCTGCAGTTAGCTTGAAGCCTTATGAAATATCATTCAAGGTAAATTATTTAAATTTTTCCTATTTCAATTGCGTAAAAATGAAATTATGTGATATTTACTTTTTCATATTAATAGCAGGAATTTATCTTTTTCTTTTCTCTAATTTATATGTAATCTTTGGGAACCTATAAAAACTACACTCACTGTTTTTGCTATTATTAGCACAATTAAATACGCAACATGTATTTGCACACATTTTTGATAAAATTTATGCGTAAAAATATTTTGTCCAATATTCCAATTTTGTCATATTTCGCCGCTATGCACGCTGGCGTCGTTTCAATGTACCCCTACCATGGTCACGCACGGAGCGAATAATGTGAGAGAATGAAGCAAGTATATCCACATATAATATTAAAAATATTCATAAAGGTAAGAACACAATTATTTTTTGTGTTCTTGCATTAATTACTGTGTATTATATTAATTCTTCGAACTATTTTCGGTGGCGAACAATTTTCAACAATGTAACCTAATTTTACAAAAGCTACACCAATCAACTACGGATTAAGTTTTAACGGAGGTTTGTGGATACGCCCTGAACCACTTCTTCTTGATGTAAAACACAGCGATGAAGGCTACTACCAGAAACGCCAAGCCTGCAATGATTCCAGTGGCTACTGCCCGTAGGCTTTTAAATCCCGGAAATGTACCCTTTACCTTACCGCTCACTGATTGTTGGTCGTCGATGGATAGGGCGACTACCTGGATGTCGTATTCGGTACCCTCTGCGAGGCTCGTTACTAAAATTAAAATAAATATAAAACTATAAAAAATTACAAAGTTTTTCACGTTATGCATTACCCATTGCCGTATGTAAACTGACAACACAATACACAGATACACAGACAATACAGATATACTCAAAACAGGTAACCTACCAAACCTCTTTAAACAAACAAAAATCATAGCCATCCTGAAACCTGGAAAACCAACAGACAACCCAGCGAGTTACCGCCCCATCGCTTTACCCAGTGCAGCTTACAAGCTCCTCGAAAGACTGGTCCTGAACAGAATCGGCCCAAAGCTACTTCAAAAAATACCAATTGAACAAGCAGGATTCAGGCCTCAACGAAGCACCACTGACCAAGTGCTCTCTATAACTACCTACATAGAGGCAGGTTACCAAAGAAAACTGAAGACGTCTGTGGCATTCATCGATTTATCGGCTGCCTATGACACGGTTTCGAAAGATGGTCTCATCTATAAGTTCCTTAAAATAATCCCCTGCAAAGCAACTGCCCGACTCATAAATACTATGCTGAGCAGTAGAAACATCCGTGTAACCATGGGAACTACAGTGAGCAAACAGAGAACGCTTAATAATGGCCTCTCCCAGGGCTCCGTATTTGCACCGCTGCTATTTAGTATGTATATAGCTGATATGCCCCCTACCAGATCTAAAAAATTTGGATATGCAGACGACAACTCAAAGCTCCTTAATACAAAACTCCGAGGCAATCCTAACGAAAGATCTGGAACGCCTGGTTAAGTACTTTAAACAATGGAGACTTAAACCTAACCCCAAAAAAACCGAGGCTAGCTGTTTTCACCTGAACAACAAAATGGCCCACACAAAACCCAAAGTATACATTGATAACCAACTGCTCACGCACAACTATAATCCCAAGTACCTCGGCGTCACCCTGGACAGAACACTCTCATTTAAGAAACATCTTGAGAACACCGCAGCAAAGCTGAGAACCCGTAACAACATCATACAGAAGCTTTGCGGGACTACATGGGACTCATCAGCAGGTACACTTCGGTGTTCAGCCCTTGGACTCGTATACTCCGCAGCTGAATACTGCTCTCCTGTTTGGCTAAATAGCGTTCACACAAAAATTATAGATACCCAGCTCAATGTCGCCATGCGTCTCATATCTGGAACGATCAAGTCTACACCTGTGGAGTGGCTTCCAGTACTGAGCCATATACCTCCACCTAATCTTCGTCGTCAGCATGCTCTGCTTAGAGAATTCCAAAAGCTGCTTAACAACCCGCAATTACCTATACACACATATGTCGCCGACGCTAATTCACATCGATTGCGCTCCAGAAAACCTCCGACTAGAGATGCAATAAACTTGAGTTCCAACAATTTCCAAATGAACTCCCAGTGGAAGAACATGCAGAGCGACAAACCGAACCTAATAATGAGAAACACACCATGCATCACAGAAACTCCACCAGGTTTTGACCTCCCCCGAAAATCATGGTCAACTCTTAACAGGATAAGAACGGGTCATGGAGTCTGCGCAGATTCCCTTTATAAATGGACGATGAGAACTTCTGCTGAGTACGACTGCGGCGCCGAGAAACAGACCATCCAGCATATGATTGCCGAATGCCCTCGGAGGAAGTATTATGGAGATCCTCTAGACTTCTTCCGCCTCTGCAACACCAGCGTTGATTGAATATATTAATACATTAGATGTTAGACTGTAACATATATGTGATAATGTTGTGTATCAAATTGCCATACGCTAAATAAAAATAAAATAACTGACAACAGACATACAGAGCAACAGAAAATATCACCCCAAAACAGCTGTTAACTCTGCCTGTGGTGACAAATGGGTGAATCGAGTAGCTCAGGACTCACCATTGCTGGTCCTAAGCCCGGATAAAGGAGGAAGGTTGGGCAGTAGGCTGATAACCCACTCTCGAAAAAAACACACTGTTATGAAATCGGTACATTTCAGTGAAAGCAAGTTAGGAATTTGCTCCCACTTTTTCAACCTAACAATGATAAACATTAACTGCCTAACAAAAGAACAAGAACAACATAAAACGGAAAGCTTCTACCAACAGCTGGAGATAGTATATGACAATGCGCCCAAAAATGACATCAAGATTATAACGGGTTATATGAATGCTAAAATAGACAAGGAGCTGCAGTTCTATGGCACAACTGAAAAACACCTACTGCACAATGAAACAAGCAAGAATGGGGAGTTTTTGATAAATTTTACCTCCAATAAAAATATGGTCATAAGTTCCACATGCTTCGCACATAAAGACATACACAAAATGACATCCGGCGTCCACCCTGGGATACAAGAAAAAGGCGAGAAAAAGACGAGTGCAGAAAAGCAATAGAGATGTAGAAATTAAAAAAGAGCCTATGAAAATAGTCAAATAGAAAAATGGCCAACGAGAATGAATTATAATTGCCCTGTGCCCATAACGGGCCTAGCACGTTTTTTTAATACAACTGTATCGAAATATTGATTTACATTCATTTAAATCACAATTCACTCATATTATTTATGCATAGAATAAGAAAAATTCACGTGGCACCCAGTGTGATACATATTTTTCACACAAGCAGTGAATGTGTTAAGATAAAGGTTATTTCATGAAATCAGATGAACTATCTTCCAATAAAATAGTCCCATTATATTTTTTAATCTAGTATTTTTGCATAAAAATAAATATAAACATAAACACTAAACAACTTACTCAAAAATGATGTGTTGGTAGTATCACCAGATCCAAAGAAGTATTCATCATTGTCTTTAGTCCATCTCACTATATACCATTTAAGAAATTCAAGACCATATTCAGGTTTTAACCATTTGACCAATAGACCGTCATCAGTCGGATGAACTGTCACATTCCGGGGGAATCCCACTGGGGGATACTTGGATTTTAGACTCGTTTCTGGCTCAATCTCTAAGTCTTTCGTCCATACTAATATGGATTTGCTGAAAAAACCATCACCGTTGTCATCTTTGCAGAGGACCATCATTTCGTAAGCTGTTCCTGTAATACAAAACACAAAGATTATTAGACTGATAATGGATCAATCACGAACATAGGTTTCTAGCTAATCAATTAGATAACGAGTAATTAACTATTATATTGGTATTATCGGTTATATTGGAAACAAAATATTAAGACATCTAATAAACTTGAATAATCTTAATAAACTCAAAGCAAATTGGTTTACATGTCTTTGAATTGAAATTAGGTCAATTAGGTCAAAACAATTAATAAACAAATAAAAGGGTTTTTACTGCAACAAATACTTATTACAACCGGCTTTATCAGTCGCATATTTAATTAAAGTCGCAACTACAATCTATGTCAGTTGTAACTACGTTGAAGTTTGTAATAAAGTTGAAAAGTATTATACGTTTTTCTTTTGGGGGAAATGTCAATCTAACCTCCAGTTGGGATGGTAGTGTAGTGAAAACCCCACGCCACAGTAGATGTTGTAGATATGTCGAGAAATGTATACTACAATGATAAGATATATTATTTTCACACCAAGTACTCACTGCAGAAAAATATTGATGTAACAAAAGTAACCTCTACAGTACCTCTACATTACTAATGAGTGAGTGTGTAAGTACAAAGAGATTATGACATCTTACCTGGATTTAAGTTGGTGATAGTTGCTTCCATACTCTTCGTGCTAGGTACTGCATAAGTTTTCCACTCGGTACTTTCTCTGGTTTTGTACCAAACGCTGAAGTCTACATTAGTTCTATGCCTACTAATAAGCCACGTTATATGTACTGAATTAGCAGATGAGGTAGCGGAAACGTTATAAGGAGCACTAGAAGGGACATTCTCCACTAGCAGTTCCGTTTCCACCGATATCGTAGCCGCCTTGTTGGTAGCAGAGCATTGGTATATTCCTCTGTCTTGTGTTTGGATCTCCACTATGGTTAAATTTCCTTCTTTGATAAAGTAGCGGCCTACCGGCATAGTCGTACCATCTTTCTGCAAAGCAAGCATTGGATAAAGTGTCAACATTTAAAAAATAGCATTGCATATACATATTTTATAACTGTGATAATAAATATAAATGTAACGTTCAGAGTTAATCAGCTTTTTAAAGGGTTAGGTTAGAAACTGACCTAGGTACAGAAGCTGAAATTTATAGAGTGGGACAAAAGTATAATTGAAATTCGGAACATATCCGACAACAGTCTTTCAGACAAAAGTTGCCGCTATACAAAGCTGCAAAAGTAAATCTAATAGAACTGCAGGTAAAGAACAGTACAATTGTGTTTTACTCTAACTATCAAGCAGCTATGAATGTACTTAGTTTCTTACAGTTTGATTCAATGTTTGTGTGGGACTATTTTTATGTCTATAATCTGGATGGAAGTTGAAACATTATTCTATGAAGTTATTGATCGCCCTAGACTTCTTCCCTCAGAGATTCCTTGGACTACTTTCCATTTCGTGTCCGTCCCAGCTTGCGTAAAGGAGGAGTTCTGAATTAAATAGGGGCTCTTCTGTATTCTAAAGAAGAAGTCAGTAGTACAGCGGCTATGTCATTGGTGATTTAAGGCTGTAGGAAAATAGTTTCTCGCAGGTTTAATATAATAATTAATAAGGAAACTTTTAAATTGGTTAAATTATAAATCTTTTGCCATGTCAATTTCAAAATTCTAGATAATGATCGTATTTGAGGTTATGTTTTGGTGGAGAATAGACAGCAGTAACGACAAGCTCAAGAGATTTTGTTTAACACTTACTGAAGTAGCTTGAAGCATTTCTGTTTTGAAGCTTATTGTGTGTTTCAGAAATGAAGCAAATATTAATTTTTTTAATGTCTAGGACAGTCTGCAATTCTGATTGATGTTGTAGTAGTCACTTTTCATTCCATTTCATTATGCTCAGACTATTTGGGATTAGAGATCTTAGGCATAGGTCCTTTTGTGCTATATTCTAATCTAGTAATGCACTCATGCATTTTTTTTCGATCTCTTCAGTATTTATTGAAAAGTACTCTCAATGTTAAAACTATGTTTTGGGTTAGTACTTTTAATTTCTGGATTACCAATACCTTGGCTGTAGGTTTTGTTGTCTTCGTTGGTTTTGGATGTTGGTTTCTGTTGTTGCATCATTTGAGGCTGTTTAGCTCTAGTGGTTTTCTTATTTCGTTTTTTTTTTACTTCTGTATTGCTTTTGGTACCATGCATCCTCTGTAATTAGCTAGATGACTTTTCCCACATAGGACACATTTTGGCTAGGCATTTTTAGGTGTATCACAACCAGTACATCTAACACATCTTGGTACTTTGCGCAGCATTCTAGCGTGTGGCCAAAATCTTGGCACTTCTTACATTGGTGTACGAGTCTGAATTTTCTTAAGGACAGAATCTGAATTCTAACTCCTAATATTTCATAAATTTAGAATATTCTATCTGTCTTTTTATCATGTCTAAATGATAACATAAACATATGTAGGGGTTGATTGGGGTTAATATGCTTAGGGTTTATAGAATGATGTAATCTATTAACCATTACCTAAGTGATCCTTAATAATATTCCTTATCATTTATTGCTACACAAAGCAGTATCTAGTTCCTAGTCTGCTGACTAGACACCAGCTTAAAAAGCATTTTTTAAATCACAAAAGTCACATGAGCTAGACAGCTAACTCTTTTTGATGGTTCTGTCTAGAGCACAAGAAAACCACGTGGCAAGTGTTATGTAACTGAAGCTCTTGCAAGATTGCGGTATTTAGAACTTGGAGAGAAGATGATGAGAATAACCAAAATTTTAACATGAGCTACACAAGGGCTGTACATGAAGAGACCGCACTCAACATTGTGAAACGTCATCAAGAAAGATGGGCTAAATAAGGAGCTTTATTCCTAAAGAAAAACTCAGTAGATCTGTAAAAATTCCAGTCCGTTATTCCGTTGCTTATATAGAAATTAACGACACAGTTTACCATTTGAAAACTCATCAGTAGTATTTTCTCGATCTTTATACTACATTTTTAAATCACGCTTGAAAGAAAGAAAGAACCAAATGCTCTTGGCTGAAAAATGCGAGAGATTGGGTATGAATAGGTAATCCTATATCCATAACAATTACCAAACTAATTAATAATATAATAACTATCTTTACAGCGCCAGCGTGAAGGTATGTTAATGTTTGTACAAAATTGTCTTCAATCATACATTGATCACTGCCAGTAAAACTTTACTGAAATGAACTGACATGGGAACAGTTCTATAATTGCAATATTTCTGCTACTTTTAATGTAGATATCAAAATAAATAAAAAAGATATTAAACAACGTTTTAAATGGAGAAAAAGACGATTTTTGTAAAGGATAACTTACCTTATACCACACAATAAGTGGCTTATGTCCATCTTCCCCATCAGTAGCATCACAAGTCATCTCTACACTCTCTCCCAGCTTCCGTAAATACAAGTTATGAGGAGTCTTGACAAAAATTGGCGGCTTCTGGACTATAACGTGCATATTTGTGGACGCTCCGGCAGAACCTAAGTCATTATAAGGGGTGCAAGTGTAGATTCCATTATGGGATTCGTCAACTTTGTTGATATACAAACTTCCATTTCTCCTGTAAAACACACCTTGGATATTGTAGGGGTCGAACAGAAACCCATCTTTGTCCCACCTGAGGTTGGTGAGGGGTGGATTTGCTCTATAGTGGCAGTCGAGCAGGGCGGGGCGTCCAAATGGTAGGTGAATTTCTGGAGGGGCGTATACTACTTTGGCTTTATCTAAATAAGTAAAAATGTTTAGTATAATAGCAAGTTAACACTTTTTATTTGATTATCATAATTTATAATAACTATTGAAGATGAAAGGAAAAGGAGAAAAATTAAAGACATACTAGTAGTGTTTGTTTATACTGTTCTAATTGCACTGAGTAAATCGCTTTGTCTTTAAATGTCATAAGTTGCTATTGTCGTACGGCCGTAGCATCCTTCGAGGTATTCGGAGTTTCTGGATGGTCTACGACCGCCGCTCTGGGGGAGAATCGTAAGTTCCTCGATTCCATCCTCGTGTTCGTGGAGTTTATGTGATCTAGGCTTCCGCTTAGCGAGAAGTTTACCTGGGCCTCTGTGATCGACAAGGGGATACCGGCAACCAGAATACTCTAACGTGTTGACTCTTCGACGGCCCTTTACTCCGTATCGCTACCTTTCGAGAAACAATATTTGCGATCCTGTAAGGACAGCTACTATTTCCGTAAGGTTTCTGGCGATGAGGTGTTACCGCAACTCCGCCACCGAGTGAAAAGCAATTTCAAACCCACTTACAGCTTTTATTTGCTCTTACTTAAAGTAACAATCTGCGTCGTGACTTTGGCGACACTATAAGTACTTGTGTCTCAAAAGAGTTGATTGGAATAAATAAAATCGATCAATCATTTGCATTGAAAACTATCGCTAAGAGAATTAAAAGTGGTTGTAGGCATTTGTTAGATGCCTCTGCTAGATTAGTCTACGCTCGACCAATCACCCGCTAGATATAAATCATACGAATGGGGTGCGGCTTCACAGTTAAGATTTAAATAGGTTATGAGTCTCGCGTTTTGCCAGGTGCTGAGATTTATCCCAGTCCTATCAGATTCCCATTTTGAGTTCGATCTAAGCAGTTGAACTATAGAGTTATGGCCACTTCACACCTTAAGACCAGTCAAATGGCAAATAAATATTTGCCGGCAAATTATAGAAGCCATGAAGAACTGAGAATTAGATCTGAAACCTTTGTATAATCTTGTAATTGGTTTTTAGAGATCTGAGTTGCAATATGCCGGTAAAAAGTGTATAGTTGCAGTTTATAAATCTTGTGGTAAAAGCAATACAAACTGTAAGTTATAATTTTTTTTGTTTATTTTTTGTTTTTGATGAAACAAATTAATGGAAGCTGAAATTTTTGATAGAGATATGATCAAGCTAATTATTTTAACAAATAATAAAAAATTTCGTGCATCTGGGTGGGTTATTCACAGAAAAGACAAGGTGGCCTCATTTTCCCTTTTTTATTTGGTACAACTTTTGTCCATTTTTTTTAGTTAGTAGGGATCATTTTCTTTATTCTTTCTGACTTCAGTATCTCCCGTTCCTAATTAGCGATCTGTAGACTCACGTCCCAAAGCTCGACGTTCTGTCCATCAAAACACTTCAGTGCCGGTTTGCATAATGAACGTACTTAAACCTGGAGTTCTTCATTTATCTTTTAGTTAAATACAAAATTTCCTTTTGGGTTAATTATTATATTACCCACCGTAATTCCCAATTCCTGAGCTTCCTTTCTTCTTCTAGAATAAACAGTGAGGAGTAAATAGTCGAGCAAAAATTAAGGTGGTTTTTAACCCTACAATGCGCAATCTAGCTGATCTGATACAACTGTATTCAAACCCACTTAATTTATTTGTGTGTTCAAATATTGCTCAGCTTAGGTTTCAGTCTGTTAGTAATTATTCTCATAAAGTGCTTATGTAAATGAGATAACAAGCTGATAGGTCTGTAGTTTCCAATTTCTGTTTGATCTCATTTTTTGTGCAATATTATCATAATGGCGCTATTTTTGTTATTATTATTGTGACAGTTTTGCAGGTCATAAATAAGACATTTTCAAGCTCTCTGACGATGTTAACTTAATTTTGTTTTGAGTTAAGCCACTATTGCATACAGCCTACGATACTTGGATAGAATTTTTCGCTGTGGGACGCATGGTCAGCTTGCAGCGAATAAAAAGCAATATATACGTAAAATCCATGTAGATTCAAAGATGCATATTGCTTTATCATTATAAATAAAAAAGTTTATAGTTAATATTTTGGTTAAAAAATAGTGAATTAATTTGTTTATAACAGTTTTTTTGGCAGTTTGGTTATTGTAGGTTAAAAAAACAATTCAAAACGAACATTTTAAGCTTTAGTTAATGTTTCTATGGTAATTTTTTTCTGAGGTATTGAAAATTGATTTAGGCGTACGATTTACGCGTGGCCACATTCACTCTAAGCTGACTGTCCGCCTCACAGCGCGTTATTAAATGTTCCAAATCTTGGTCAAAAATGAATACAGAAAGATTTGCCAAATCTTAAACTATTCGTTTTGAGTTATTTTATAACTTCCATTAGCATTATAGCTTAATTTTGTTTAAACCTCTTAAAAATTATTTTAACTCCGGTTTTAATATTCGGATCAAAGTTTACCAAACGCCATTTTGTTATTTTTTCAAAAGAAAGAATTTTCATTTTAGTAAAATTAGATGTCTCCAATAGTTTAGGGGATACCGACAACCATTTAAACAATTAAATTGTTAATAACAAATTCTCTGACGGGTTTTTAGTCTGGTATTTATCTGTATACAATAGATTCTGAGCACCAGAAAAAAACGTCAAGGTACCGAGTGGACATAAAAGTGCATACTCAACCCGCTCCTCCCTGGCTGCTAGACTATCAACTATATTGTTAAAGAGAATTAAAACCTTTTTGCAATATAAGGATGTGTGGTATTAACTGTATGCTGAATTCGATCCATTTTTTCAATAAATATTTTATTATTTTCGGAAGGAAATGATCTTTCGTGCCAAACCGGGCTCTGAGATTTTTATAATTCTTAAGCAAGTGGATAGCAATTTTTGTTGTGTAGTCAGTAGTCTTTTAAACACTTTTCTTTACAGTTAGATATTTCAAATATTTCCATAAAAATATTTGATTTATCGATTTCTAACATTGATAAATAGATTTAACAGCGGATAAATAAAACATTGATTCCATATTCCATATATTTTACTTTCAAACATATTTTAAAATGACACAGGCAATATAAATTTTAAAATATCCCCAACCCAATGAATAAAACATCAATTCTGTAAATATTTAAATATTTCTTGGTTTTACATTTTGTTTAAATACATAGTTATCAACTTTGTTTTAAATTTATATTTTTTACATTATTTTTATCATGTCAAAATCAGTTTTCTCTATCACAACTAACATAAAGCAAGTTTATGATGTGATGACCTTGCTTAAATACCCATCTTAAATCCATTTTGTCAGACTGGCGCCAAATTTGACAGTAAAGACAACGAAAAAGAAACGGCAGAACATACATTATGCAGCTGCGTAGCAATGTTCTGCAAACGACTAGAGAATTCCAGGAGAATACAGTCTACTGCCCTCTGACATAGGAAACAAGTCACCTTGAAAGCTAATCAACTTCATCAGAAGTACTGGCATCCTAAAGTTCAACTAGGTTAAGGTATGCACAACATATCTCCATGGGTCGAAGTGCAGCGAGGCTGCATAGCCGTAACGATCTGATGTAATCTAATCTAATCCATTTCATTTGGTAAATACACACTGTATAGAGAAGGATAAAAGAAATTTAGGGACTTTCTGCAATGAGATGAAAATGGAAACTATGATGAAGATTATAATAATGAGAATGTTAAAAATAATGACTGTTAAAGTAATAAAAATGGTAGTAATTTTAATAATCGATCATCAAGTATAGTCTTAATTGTTACTTACACTGTACATTAAGGTACGCCCTAGCAGTCTGCCTCTCTCCTTCGGCGTTGGACGCCTCGCATTCGTATTCGCCGGTGTCTCCTGAATCTGTTGGACGGATCATTAGAGAGTTGTCTTTGGTCACCCAAGACCTATTGATTAAATCATGGTACTCCGTCAGTGAGATTCCATCTTTAAACCATTTGACTCGTATCTCGAAGTCTTTGGTCAGGCAAGTAAACTCGACTTCTTCGCCTTCCAAAACAGTCTTGTTGAGAGGAGGAATTGCCAGAAGATTTCCACCTAAAATTTATGATTTTTTATTATATTATTATTATAGTTCAAGAAGAAGGACTGTTGTTTAAATATAATTCATAGGTATATAGTAAAATACATACAGTTGTAGCTCTATATGTATTTTATGTCTGTTTTAAGATCTGAAATTGTTACTTTATCACACATGTCTTTATTACAACTTTTGCGTAGTCACTGGGAACTCTTTCTTTTTTTATTACCCGCTATAGAACCTCTCACCGTATTCTATCAAGATACTTAAGACTAAGATACAAATTACCAATGAGATACTAAAAACGTTCTTACAAAAAAAAATACCAGAAGTAAAGGCTAGACTTACCAAAGGTACAGGTACACGAAAACACCTTTTGAATATTAGTATAACACACCGCTGGATTAGTAAAAGTGTTTGGCACGTTTTCAAATGAATTCCACCCTGAACGAGGAATCAATCAAGGATGTATACTGTCTGTACTATTTAATAATTACGGAGAATATATTATGAGGAGAGCCCTTGAAGGATAAAATAATAATAGAAACATCATGTGCACAGAATGGATGAAAATAAATTAAACAAATCTAAATTAAAAACAAAAGAAAAGTTTAGATTTACGAACCTATTATAGATATAGTCAAAAAATTGCAAACAGTATGGAGATGAAAACATAGTACGCTACATTAAAGCAAACCGAATAAGGTGGGCGGGCCACGTGCTAAGATCGAGTAACAAAGGCTCCTGAACGACATATTCTGGGAAAGACCCGATGGCGGAAGGTCAGTTGGTCGCGCCCAAAACAGAGGAGTCAAATGATGATGATGATGAGTATGGCAGGGCCCATATAACAACAATGGTTGAGGAAGATGATTACACACGGAGAGCAACATAATCCAGCCAGAGGGCCTCTGGCCCGAGGGATGGAAATTGTAATCAATTGGTAACACCAGTGGAACATACAAGATTTTATTTTTTACTTCACATAATATAAAAACTAAAATTAAAACGTTTTTACTTTTTATTTACTGCATCTACAAAATATATACGCATATTTTTTATGGACTATGGTTACTACCGGATGGTTACGTCCATCGAGCCATATTCATCCCTCAGGCCAGAGGCTCTCTGGCTGGATTATATTGCTCTCCGGATCGAGAAAACACCAAATCCAAGTCGTCTCAGGAATAGTAGACCTCTCAAATTGTCTACTCCACTGTACGCTCTGCTTAGGGGCTTCGTGTATAGTATACGAAGCACCCCTAAGCACTTATGCATCCAATGAAGGTTAGGATGTTATTGAATTCTACCAAGTCTTGATAAAGACTTCCTTACATGAAAATAAAATAGAAGTAAAACAATTTTTGATGTAGAAAAGACTAGCTACAGAGTCTTAAAATGTGTAGAATATGGCAGAGCCCCGACAGGATATCCCCTACAGCGTACGATACTCGCGGTAAGGCCGTGATCTGTGAACTGATCCTGACTTGAAAATTGTGCAAATATTTATACACAATTTTCAATTCAAGGTGGGCGGGGCGATGCACATCAAGTGCGCGTTATCCGTCAATAGACTAGGGCACTTAATGATACCAAAAATACAGAGGATGATTTAATCAGGCAGAGGATCGAGCAGACCAATGTTTTGTGGCTCCCCTACCTATACAACAATTTGGTATCACTATATGGGAGGTAAGGGCTTGTCAAAGTATGGCCACTTCTCCACTTCCAAGGTGCAGGCACTTCTTCTGCAGGTACCATCTTCCATCACAGCACTTTTGACTTCAACGACTTCGTCCTCCTCTAGAAAATCAGTAACCCATAATCATTTGCCAGCCGGTTTCTTAGTAGGGGGTATGCCTGTGCCTACGTGGTGTAAGTACCACATGCAGAGAGTGCCTCTGCGGGCCTCAATAGTTTCTGAGACTGGTGACTTCTCGATCGCTGAAACCTCCGACACTGGACAGTGTCAGGAACTGCAAAATAGGTCGACGATACCATTAGCTGCTGCTGTGGGGCTTTTAGCTGAACTTGGTGGGAGCCTGTGTCGTAGGCTCGTCTGTTTTGTTGTGCGCCATATCACCATGTGGGAGGTAAGTGCTTACCTCTTAAAAGTATGGTCATATTTTCAAAGTATGGCCACTTATACACTCCCACGGTGCCTTATAGAGGGACTTCGACCAGTCTATTCGAAGTACCCTCTGCATATCTTCCATCTTTGATGGACAATCGACATTTCTCACATGGTAAATAAATGAAACACGGAAACACAAGACAAGGTCCAGCCACAGAGTCTAAATGTTCGGAGAACCGGAGCAGCGGAGCAGCGCCTCGACATCGGACTCCCAGGGTGCCGAGACCCTATTTGGAAGCCGATACTAGACTGACTCGAGAGCAGAAATTGTCGCATATAAATAATTTTATGGCATTTTCAGATCTCTCGGCCAATAGAAAAATCGAAAGATGCCACAATGAAGGCACCAGGATGAAATTGGTAATAACCCGTCGGCCTTATCTCGGGCCTAACTAGTAAAACAACATTTTTTTGCAAAATTACTCTTTATTCTAAAAATAACTTCATTTAGAGGGGATACAGCCATTTCAACGCTTTTCTAATTTTTTAATACCGCTTTTTTAAAACGATTTATTTTTGGCTTCAGGCTCTTGCTGAAGAGTATTTTTCTAAGATCGGAAAAAAAAGTAATACTTGCTAGGAGCCAGATCTAGTCTACAAGTGGGTGCGGAAGCAATTCAAAGCCCAATTTGTGCGTTTTTGCCATCGTTTTATCGACTTGTGACATGGTCCATTGTCTTGGTGAAACAACAATTTTTTCTTGAACAAATGGGGCATATTCCTTGCAATCTACGTCTATAACCGCTCCAATAAATCAATATAATAGTCGTTATTGATTGTTTCTTCACGTTTCAAATAGTCAATAAAAATATTTCCTTGCAGGTCCCAAAATCGCCAGGGCGACACCATTTCACCAAAACTGTTTACAACATTATTGGAATACATGTGTAAGCGTGCAAACCTAGACGAAAAGGGCATAAACATAAATGGAGAGCAGCTTAGTCACCTCAGGTTCGCGGACGATATAGTCCTGATAACAGACCGCATAGATCATGCCATCGAAATGTGCGAAAGACTCTACCATGCCTCTACACAAGTGGGTTTAAAGATCAATAACTCAAAAACACAAGTGATGACAAACCTTGTTCTGAGTGAGAACATCAACATAGCTGGAACAAGTATAGAACAAACATCAGCATAAAAATATCTGGGACACGAAATTCGCTTAAGTAGAGATAACCAGACCAATGAACTAATACGTAGAATAGGGTTGACATGGGCAGCTTATGGAAAGCTAAGAGATGTTTTCCAATCAGCTCTTCCCATCTGCTTGAAGAGAAAAGTCTTCGATCAATGTGTGCTGCCGGTTCTAACCTATGGTGAGGAGACGCTAACACTTACTAAGTCGTCCACAAACAAAATTCGAACAACACAGAGGGCAATGGAACGGTCCATGTTGGGATTAACCTTGAGAGACCGAATACCCAACACAGAATTGCGCCGTAGATCGGGAGTAACCGACGCAATCAAAAGAATATCAACCTTAAAATGGAACTGGGCAGGGCACGTCGCGAGAACGAAGGACGGCAGATGGACAAAACGCATTCTTGAGTGGAGACCCAGACAAGATGCCTTTAGGAATAGAGAACGACCACCAACAAGATGGACGGATGACCTGAAACGGACACATCAAAATTGGATGCAGGCGGCTCAGGACAGAAATTTGTGGGGTGAACTACGGGAGGCCTATGTTCAGCAGTGGACGAGTATGGGCTGAATGATGATGAACCTTTCCGGTGGTTTATTGGTTTTTGGTCGCTTTGTCCAGTTTCTGTTCGCTCATATGACTGCCGGTTTGATCATAGAATGAAGTGATGGATCCATGTTTCATCCATTATGACAAACCGATGCAAAAACTCCCAAAATCATCATTTTGTTGTTGTTTTTGCTCTGGTGTGAGGAAACGCGACACCCGTTTGAAAAACAGCTTTCTTATACACACATGTTTATGTATAATAGTCAAACTGCTACAATTTGATAACTTTAGAGTGTCAGCTTTCTCTTGCAACTTCACTTTACGATTTTTCATAATAATTATCAGTATTTTTCCGGTATTTTCGGAAATAACTGCATAATTTGGCCGTGCGGAGGGAACTTATTGGTGTCGGTAAGACCGCGTTTGAATTCAGCAAATCGTCGTTTAATGGTTGTAATCGATGATGCAGAGTCCCGGTAACACTTTTTGAGTCATTGCTCAATTTAGATGGTATTATTTTCCATTAAATAACAGTGATAAATCAAACACGAAATTGCTTTGAATCCATTGTTTATAAAAATCACAAAAGTAACGTCACTTCAAACACTGTATATCGGTTAATAATAATCCGAATACCATGAAATTTTGACAGTATCTTTTTGAAGGTTAGAATATCGAAATGTCAAATGGAAAATTTATTATAGTCGCCATCTCATGGTTAGACCCAAGACTTATTAAACGACGTATCACCACATCAGTCAACCTCTGAAAAAATCATCGACTTTACTCGAAAATCTTATACAGATTTTTAAATTGTATGGAAATTTTTGTTGGAAAAAAATTACATATTGACATAAAATCCAAATTTCCTAAATATTTTCAGATGTTCGTCAGTTATTTTCGACAGATAACTGGTTGCTAATCACTAAGGTATGTTAACAATACTACATATGCTATAGATTAGGGTACGCGCTCAGTACGGTAAAAGAGAGAGATATCCGAGCCGAGAGGGGCGGCGTAGAAAAGATAGCTATAAAGGTCTAACTCGCCGCATTAGATGTTTCACACCATAACATAATTATACAATTAAAACCAAAATTTTAAATTTACCACTGACTGTGAGGTGGAACCACGTCCCGTTGTTCCTCCACGCTGGCGTCCGGTTAGGAAATAGGGTTCTGCACTCGAACCATCCAGCATCTGATTCCCTGACAGACGTGAGATTGATAGAACCCATTCCGTACGTGCGGTGAGGGGTTTTGGTGACTAAGGCTATTCTTCCAACATACTCGTCTGCTTCGGTGACTTGGCCATCTTGCCAGGAGTATATCACTTTCCCCTTAAAATAAAGAACAGATATATTAATAAAAAATACAATAATAATAAAATAACATGAACTATATCATGGCTTTCGGTAGTGATAAGGAATATGTTACTGATCATGGACTTCGGAAGTCAAGATCCGACAAGGGAGGATACCCAGAATGCAAGGCCTCCCAAGTCGACATCATGCGAAATCCTTGCAACAATAAAACAATTTTGAAGAGTAAAACACCTAAATTGAGATGCTTACAAATCGCCACCTGGAACGTTAAAAGTATGTACGAAAGTAGCAAAACACCTAACATCGTAAAAGAAGTCAAGAGACTCAAAATCGATATAATGGGTATCAGTGAAACTCATTGGCCCAACTCGGGAGAATGTAATATCCTAGACCATGCAATGTACTACTCTGGTAACGATACCCCTAAACCATGGAGTTGGAATAATCGTTGCACCTCGTTTAAAATTGTCAATAAAATCCTACACTGCACTATCAGACCGAATGATTCTTTTACAGCTGTATGCGTCCCCATTTGATTTGAACATAATACAGATATACGCACCTACAGCTGACAAAGAGAAAACAATAACGGAAGACTTCTACGAACAACTAGAAATCTTAATTAATGCAACCAAAAAGAATGAAATAACACTTATAATGGGAGACTTCAACGCGAAAGTAGGACGAGGCAAAACAGGAAAGGTAGTAGGAAATTTCGAACTTGGTGAAAGAAACGAAAGAGGAGATCGTCTAGTTCAATTTTGCCAAGAACACAACATAGTACTTACTAACACTCTCTTTAAGCTCCCGCACCGTAGACTCTATACCTGGAAATCACCGGCAGACTCATCTGGTAAAATAATCAGAAATCAAGTAGATTATATCGCTGCACCAATCAGGTTTAGAAACTCCATCAAAGCCGTAAAAACTTACCCGGGTGCGGACGTAGCATCAGACCACAATCCGGTGGTATGTAAGTTTGAAGTAAAGTTAAAAAAGCCAAATGTAAAGAATAGGCCCGAAACGCTAGATATTAGGAAGCTTTCCAACAATAATATTAAACAACAGATGCAGGAGAATTTAAATACCGAAATATCAAAAATCCTTAAAAATAACAATGAACCGCTGGAAAAGTGAAGTGAAATTAAAGAAGAGATTAGGACTTCAAGCACTAAGTTTTTATAGGTTATTCCACGAATATACGACTGTTTTGGTTTACTGCGACAACGAATATTTTACTGTGCAAGTAGAAGTATGAAGGTCAATTGGTCTAATCATTATTCCAATAAAATGGGTCTACTAGTATGACATCTAAACTAAAATTATTTCAGTTACAATCTACAAATAAATACAATGCCGTCTATGAAGCCAAATGTGTTCTTTAGACATTTGGGTAAGCTTTCCGTGAAATGTAAACACCAAATAGGCGTGCCGGGTTTCTTTAATATAACAGATTTTATTGCTTTATGAGGTATTACAACTGTAATAAAAATAAATATACTATTTTTAATATAAATTAAAAGAAATTGGCAGAACGATGGTTCACAAACCAGAGAAAGGATCTAATATTTCACTTTGTTAGTTTTAAATATTTGTTTGCTTTGAGTTTATGTTCTCTTAAAAGTTCCGAAAGTAACGGGTATAACATACCGGCTCTTGATAGTTAAAGTACCGAGTCATTAGAGATATCACCTATTAAAAAGTAACGAAAATTTATATACAGTTTCATACATCGCCGACTGATTATGGCTGTGAATCTGATCGTTGATGATAGTTTTAGAAGATTAAGAGAATAAGTGAATAAGTAAGATTTTTTGTTTTTTTTTAATACTTATTGAATATTCGACTAAAAAATTTACACTATTTGATCACTTAAGTATTGTTACGTTTCGTTTAAATCACATAATTCAAAAACCAACTTGTTTACAATGAAATAATTGAAATGAAAAAATAAACTCCATGATAGTAATTATATATTTCAAAATCTGAATTACAACTGTTTTATAAACTATTAACTTTATATTTATATCATGACTTCATATTTAAATCTAAGGCTTATATCTGTCGTAAGTCTTTTAAAAATGGGGAGAATTTACTATTGTACAATTCAGTACATTGGACCATTTAAATCGACACCTTAAAGCGAATTTAAAACAGTCGTATATTCGTGAAATGGAGTATACCTGATACGAGAAAAAAGAAAGACTGGATGACTGCAGAAATCCTTGACATCCATACAACTAGACCCCAACAAAATAGTTAGAATCTGGGAAACTTATGTGGAACAACTATTTAATGATGACCGTCCTAGTGGATGTACACTGAGCAATGATGATACTGGCCCTTCTATCCTAAAAAAAGAAGTGGAGAATGCTATAAAGGGACTTAAAAATAACAAAAGACCAGGCAACGTTAACGTATACGGGGAAGTATTGAAAATGCTGTGCGAAACAAACAGTCAGTTTCTAGACTCACTCGTCAGACTCTTTAACAATATTTATAACAGCGGGGAGTTTCCTGAAGACTGGCTAGAGTCAACTTTTGTTGCCATACCAAACCAAAAGCAAAGTCTTGTGATTAACATCGGATGATAAGTCTAATTAACCACATTTCGAAGGCATACACCAAGATTATTTACAACAGAATAAGCAAAAAATGCGAGGATAACATTGGAGTTTCGCAGTTTGGGTTTCGGAATTCTCTTGGGACAAGAGAAGCACTTTTTAGTCTACAGGAACTCATCCAGCGCTGCAGAGATATGAACAAAGACGTGTACATATGCTTTATAGACTACGCAAAACATTCGATAACGTAGAGCACGAAAAGATAATTGAAGTTCTATATAAGATCGGAGTCGACTACAGAGACATTCGAACAATAGTGAGTCTCTATTGAGGTCAAACAGCTAAAGTGAAAGTAGGATCTACATTGACCAATAAAATTGAGATCAAGAAAGGGGTACGACAGGGCTGTATCTTGTCTCCTATTCTCTTTAATATATACTCAGAAGAAGTATTTAAGACAGCGCTGGAGGAAAGCACAGAAGGCATAAAGATAAATGGAGAAATAATTAATAACATAAGGTATGCTAATGACACTGTGATTCTATCAAATAGCATGGAGGAACTGAGTTGCCTAATGAGTAAGATACAAAAAACAAGTCCACAATACGGACTTAGACTAAATATCACAAAAACCAAATGGATGTTGGTAAGCAAAACCCAACAACCACCACAACAACTGATATTAGACAATGAAAGAATTGAACACGTGGATTCGTACATCTACTTGGGAACAACTCTTAACTCAAATTGGGATCAAGCAAAGGAAATACGTATAAGAGTAGAAAAGGCAACAGCATCATTCACTAGCATGAAGCAAATTTTCACCTCTAAAAGCCTCACCAAACCTCTCAAAATTCGACTTCTGAAATGTTATGTATTCCCGGTTTTGTTATATGGAATGGAGGCGTGGACAATGACCGCAACATTGATGAAAAAAGTGTAGAGGCCTTCGAAATGTGGGCTTACCGACGTATATTACGTATATCCTGGACTGAGCACTTGACCAACGAAGAGGTACTACGCCGGATAGGTAAAAATATAGAGGTAGGAATAAGTATAAAGAAAAGAAAGTTGGAATGCTTGGGTCACGTTATGAGACATAAGAAATATAGAGTACTACAGCTGATCGTTCAAGGTAAAATAGACAGCAGAAGGGGTCCAGGGAGGAGAAGACACTCGTGGCTTCAAAACTTGCGGCAATGGTTCGAATTGTCATCTGCTGAACTATTCAGATCTGCCGTAAACAAAGTCAGAATAGCCATGTTGATTGCCAATGTTCGGAATGGACAAGGCACATGAAGAAGAAGATGAAATATATCCCTTAATAAATACCGAAGATCATAAAAATAGCCAGAAATAAACCATCAAATAATCTATTATATGTTGTAGTGCGCGTATTAAACGTTAGTATGAAGAGGTATACGGTTGCAGTTAGACTTTTCTCCCAATTCCATTAGTTAAAGCTGTTATCACATTTTATTATTACTTGGAGTCCTCTTGGCATATTACAAGCTACTATACTTATTTCTTGTATACCTAATAATTATGATTTAAGTTTTCCAAATCTTTTTGCCCTGTAGACCATTTACCAGATATTTTTGGCTTCCATAGACCCCTTGATGGTAAATCTTTAGAAATTTATTCGATGCATTCATGTCCCTTTAAGGAAAAGCTTATTAATTAGGTACATTGAAATGTTGTTCTGAATCTATTTTCTTGTGGAATTTTAAAGTAAATAATATTTTAATGGGAATAAGCCACAATTAATGGTTAAAATAAGTTTATTGACGTTTCAATTTCTACTTCGTAAATCGTTCTCAAAATACAAACATTATTAAATTGAACAACTCTTTTTAAACAAAATTTAGTAGTATTACAGTAACTACCCTTCGGACGACAGTACTGGACGAAGGGAGAAAAATGGGAAAATCCTGGCTTGAAATCAAAGCACTAGCCAGAAATAGAGTTCGCTGGAGACACTTTGTGGAAGCCCTATGTTCCTCTTAGGAATCTTGGGACTATATATCAGTAACTACATATTTAAATTAGTAATTGCCTTTGGGCTTTGCCAGTGCCATTAACCTAGAAAAAAAAGTAAGTAATTAAAATCACCTGCTTCTAGTTTAATAGTCAAAGCATTTTTTCATTTTATTTTAAGAGAGGTTACTTAATTTCAGGTTTTCAGTGATGATGGTCTGGTAGGAGCGAAAATGTTTTGAAAAGTTGTAGTCCGTTTGGATGTGTTCATTATTTTATTATTTTTTAATACATATACCAATTACATTTGAAGTTTGTTACTTTATTGGAAGAGTGAATTATATAAAATTATTTCGACCTCCTTTTCTATTTGTTTATATCCTAAAAAAGTACAAAAATTCTATTCCAAAGGAGAAAAAAACATTTCCAAGCATATATTCCACATTTTAAATTTAAATACTATGTCAGATACTTTTTCAACATTTTGTAAACAAGTTCTCCTTACTGTAGCAAACTTTTAAACGATGTGCTTTTATTTATTCGGCTTATTTACATTAGCCGGTCCCTAAAATTATTAGCAGAATATACGACGAATAAGGCCAAGGGCATAGGGGGCCAAATTATTACATGCAAGAAGATATATTTGGAGCATATGAGAGGTCTCTGTTCTATTTCGGATAATAAAAAAAGCTTATAGTTTTATTTCTGTTGCTCAATCCGTTAAATAATATTATTTGGAAAAATACAAAAAATGACGATTTTCAGGGATCAAAAATACTGTAAAAAAATTATTTTTGAAATCATCAATAGAAAAGAAATATGCTTTATTGTCACTGAAAATGTTACAATTTTATGGACAAAGCTTACAAAAATAAAAATAATAATTTAAAATTTACTGAAATTACATAAATCGTCAATATCATAAAATAAAAGATAATAAAATACAAAGTACATTGCAAAATTTAAATAAATTGCAAATTGCTTAATAAGATCTTACGAACTAATAAGTTTAACTTAGTTATTCGTTAAGAAACTCTTCCACTAAATAATATAGTAATTCGGATAGATAGGCTTTTGTCATTTTACGGAACTTAAGAAAAGAAGTTGCAGATTTAAGTTGCAAAGGGAGATGTTTGTATAATTTTTTGTCGAATGTTATATATATTTCTTTACTAACTCAGTGGACTTGATCGGTAAATACACATCAAAGGCTGAATTTCTGGTGTAATAGTTATGATTAGGTCTTGCTGGAAAAACATGTAGGTATTTACGAATTAAGCAAACCGTTTCTAAAATATATAAAGGGGAAAGAGCTAAACGCCATGATTTTTGAAGTAGCTTTTGCAATGTGATATCCTACTGAGGCCAGAAAGATACGGTATTGCTTTTTTTTGTAATTTAAAAATATCATCAGATTGGGCAGCTGTACTGAAACCCGAAAAAGAAGACCATATCGAAGATGAGACTCAAGCAAAGAAAAATATGTTACTTTGGACGATGCTAAGTTGATTTCTGTCGAAACAGATCTTATTACATAGCAGGCTGAGGCTAGTTATTTTTAAGGTTGCTGTCTATAAAAATGCCAAGAAATTTTACAGAATCAACGGTACTGATCTGGCTATTATTAAGAAGCAGGGGTTGAAGAGCTCCTTTATAGGATAATGCTACTGGTTTATCCACGTTAAAATAGAGTACGCAACCACAAATACTACGGCCACTTGTTATAGAAAATGACCTCATTGAAGCAGTTAACGAAATTGTTTAGCTGGGATCGCTCGTCAATACTGAAAATGACTCTACCGCAGAGATATACCGCAGAATTTGCACGGCTAATAGATCAAGAAATACAAAAGTAAAACTCTACAAAACAATAATACGTCCAGTACTTACCTACCTAAACCTGGACTTAAAAAAAAAACAATGAAAACATGTTAGGATGTTTCGAAACAAAAAATACTAAGGCAAATCTCTCTCTCTCTCTCTCTCACTCTTCAATCCTGACCCCCCAGGAGAGTGTAGTGGTCGACGTGATGTCGTGTATTGTCCGTCTCCAGAGATCTCTGTCTCTGGTCATTTCTTTTAATTCATGCATAGGTCTTTGGCATATTCCTGTAATTTGATCTATCCATCTTGTTGGGGATCTTCCTCGTGATCTTCGGTCTTCTATCTTTCCTTGTATTATGAGTCTTTCCATGTTTTCTGTGTTTGCTCTCATAACATGCCCAAAATATTTTAATTGTTGGAGATGGACTTTACTAGAGAGTCGTTGGCTATCTTTTAGCTCTCTTAAAATTGAATTATTTGTTCTGAGGTCGGTCCAAGGAGTTCGTAACATTCGTCTCCAACAGAACATTTCAGTGGCGTCTATCTTTCTTCTCTCCGATTATCTCAGAGTCCAAGATTCACATCCGTAGGTCAGTATTGGGAATATTAAGCAATTGATCAACCTTATCTTTATCGCTCTTGAAATTTGACAGTCCTTCCATATTTTGGTCATTTTTGCTGTGACAACTTTTGCTAGATCACATTTACGTTTAATCTCTTCTTGTAATGACCCTGTGTTTGTGATTAATGATCCCAGATATAAGTATGAGCTCACAACCTCGAACCGGTCAATTGTGGTTATGTGTGGATGATTGTTGTGTAGTCTACCCACCATCATGATCTTTGTCTTTGATATGTTTAATTGCAGATCAAATATTTGACTTTCGTTTTCGATCAGTCGTATAAGTTCTTTCAGCTCTGCTTGACTATTTGCAAGAAGGGCTGTGTCATCTACGAAACGTAGGTTGTTTAGTTTATGACCATTTATTGAGATGCCCTTTTTCCATCCTTCAAGTGCTCTTCACATAATATACTCCCCATATATGTTGAATAATTGTGGAGATAGTATACATCCTTGTCTGACACCCCGTTCTGGATGAAATTCGTTCGAAAGTGTGTCAAGTACTTTAACTGATCCAGTAGTGTGTTCATATAGTTCGGTTATAAGCGTAATTAGATGTTGTGGTACGCCTACTTCTTTTAGTATTTGCCATAAGTGTCTCCACTTGACCCTGTCGAACGCTTTACGGTAATCTATAAAACAGATGTAAAGTGGGATATTGAATTCCCTAGATTTGACAATGATGGACACAATGAACGCAGATTTTCAGTTCATAAACAAAATAGTTTTTTTTTGATTAAGCAACGTTTCATTTAAACGGAACGGTTAACAAACAGAACTGTAGATATGGGAGCTGAGAAAATCCTCACTGAGTATGTGAGACTCACACGCAATATCCTAAAAAATTAACGATTAGGCTGGTATTATTAACAATAAAATTATTGGTCCTTATTTTTTTAAGGGCGCAGTTGATGATGAGGTTAATCTAGATTTTTTGATTAACTTTTTAGTGCCTACATTACGAAGATTTTTTCCTAATGTTAATCATCCAAATTAGATAGATCGACCTTTTTACTACCAACAAGGTTGAGCTCTACTGTATTTTGCACTTATAATTAGAAATTATTTAAACGAGGTTTTTCCCAATAGGTGGATTTGAAGACGTTGAACAATCGAATGGCCGGCTAGATCCCCCGATTTGACTCCTCTCGATTACTTCTTATGGGGTTATTTAAAATATAAAGTATAATTTACTAGACCAAACAGTATTGCTGATTGAAAAGTTAGGATAACGGACGAAATTAACAAAATAACTCCCGGAGTCGTACAAAATGTTGTACGAGAATTCCAAAATCGCCTCGGGTATTGTCAAAAAGTGAATAGCGGTCATTTTGAATATATAATTTAACTGTAAAGTACATTGAAAAATACATTCTAAATATTATGTGACATTATCTTCATTCAACCTAAAGTTTTGTGGTAAAGACATTATCAAAGTTTTACATTTTAAAAATCATTTTCTAGGTTATTATTGCACCAAACTTAAAAAACTTAATATTACTGAACAGAGGACTAAAATCTCTTTCTAACAAGGTGCTACACGACCCCCTTTGCTATTTAAAATTTTCGAGGGGGTGCTTAGAATTCAAAGGGGTGCTGGAGGGGGATATTATTTTCATACTGTAAATTGTCAATTTAAGAATAAAAATCGACCTGTTTCAGGTTTTTTTCACATAGTACTTAATAACGCTAAAAATGAATTTATTCCATACATATGGACCGCATGGTATAATTAGAATGTATTCGTTTTTGATATTTCTTAATTATAATAAAGTCAAAACTGTTGGGGTACATTTGAACCCCACTCGGTATTTAATGTAAGTTTTTGACCACGGCTTTATGAAGGTTAAACTCTCTAAACATAGTAGAATTGGAAAACAAATCAATGAAACGAGGAATTTGGAGAAAAATAGTTGGGGAAGCGTTAGAAAAACTGTGAATATAATGTGTGGAAGTTAAATGATTGTAAATAGTATTTAATTATTTACAAGATATATTTTAATATTCAATAATATAATTTTGTAATATTTATAAAATGGATATTGTAGTTTTAGGCTTATAAGACCTTCAGAGCTTTATAAACAAAAATACTCACCTTCCTCTTCCAATACAGCCTGTAGGGTATCGGAAAACTCTGCGGAAAATCTATCTCACAATTAAACACCACCGAATCACCCACTGCAGCTGTCAAATACCTCGGCCTGGTGTTATCTTCGAAATAGTAACACTCTGTCAAAACGACAACAAAAACCACGACAACGGAAACAACTGCACCATACATTTTCTACACTCTGACCACCTCCGTCGATTTGTTGTTTTAAAGACCAAAGGCACTTAAAGCGTGTGCTGCTTACGCGACTACAAAATGGGCTAGATTAGTCAAATCAAATCTAATGGCTGGCGATGCTATGCGGGAATTAGCGGCCAACCTAGTTCGTACTTACGTAGGGTTATTCAAGCCATCGAGAAGAAAGGAATGAAAGGAAAGAATGGGTTATTTCCGGTGGGCGATTAACGATTTTATTGAATGGTATTGATTGAGATGATGGTTACTTGTTTAGTTGGAATATTCGCGGTAAATGAAATAATATCAATCTACCAAGGTCGGTGTCTTTGATACTTCGGTTGCGGCGAAGGATCTAGAGGTCACACATGATACATAATACAATTTATCAGTGATATATAAAAGTTTGTTTACCAAACAACTGTATTTTTATCGTTTCGAAGTTAAAATAAACAAGGGAACTAAAATAAATTTATAAAAGCACATATTAAAAGCCGTTCTATATTTCAAATAATTGGTACCAAAGACTTGCCGTTTGCGATAAAAATCCAATAATAACTATGACGGTTTCTGTATAGATAAGTATAGTTATTACTACTAACAATAAAAAGACATAAACAGCTGAAGGGTCCAGGGGAAGAACGGCAATAGTCCATTTGGATTTATTTCGAGAAAATTGAAAATTAAGATTTATACTTATTATAAAGTCAAATATAAAGAAAAATAATCAAAAATAATATTTTTAGGTAAATATTATATTTTTTTATTAAAAAACGTTAAAAATAACCTTATTATAAAAATAAATGAGGTAGAAAAAAAAATATAATACAGACAGATGCGTGCCACTTTTCTTCTATATTAGACGTCTATTGGTGGATCGTCCACAAATTCGTCATCGCTTTCTCCAGATTGTTCGACAACAACTACTGTTAATTGTTGATAAAACAACCTGGATTCTGGTTTCTCGAGGAATGCAGTTAGATGTTGCAGATCTTTCCATTTGGATTTTTTAATAGGAATTGCGCCTTGATAAAGTTTTCGTAATGTTCCTACTTCTTTTTCATTGTGATTATTTTGTGCCCTTTTGCGGCACGCCTTAATCGGTTTATTTTCGAATTTAGAATTATAATATAAACCCATATACGTAGATTTATGGAAAATTAACCGGTTATCCTTGCTGCAAAATTTAAGCATTCTGATTGGCCGAGTTGGGAAAGGGCACTTCGTTGGATATAGCGGCGATAAAAATAAAGTCCAATTTTGAAAATCAAAATTTTTACTGCAATCAATCACTTCAAATGGTGTAGGTTTCAAACGGCAATTTCTCAAATCGTCTCTTCAGTCCTCTGGTACCTCAGTGTATGCTTTCTTATTGACAAGGCTCATGTTTCCATCGCATTTAAGATATGAATGCCCTCTAATAGGGAATATTACTTTCACAATATCAAAACGATTTTTTCTTATAACTAAGTAATGCAAGAATAGAATATTAGTAAAATTTTTATTTTGTCCTGCACAGGAATCACAAAAAATAGCTAGTTCTTTTACTTCCATGGGCAGAATATTATAAAAAAAGTGATTCCGCATGGAACAAACATCGTCAGCTCCTTTCTTAGCAACAGATTCATCGTAGGTATAAAATATAGATTTTGAATCCGACAGAATATGAATGTTGAAACGGATGAAGTTTAGTTGACGTTTATAGTATACGTCGTTGGTTGTAATATTTGGACATTGTAAGTTTTTTTGATAATCCATGCTTATACCTTCCATAGTCGAGGACTTTGAAGCACGTTTGCGGTAACTTCTTTTTAGACTATAAAATCGCTCACTTTTTTTTTTAGATGTAGATTCCTTTCATGTGTCTTTTTTTTTCTATATCATTACTTGCTGTTTTCCTAGTTTCAAGGTCCGAAGTAGAATTTAATAATGTAGTTATCGATGATATGTCGGCTTTTAAGGAGTCACAAGTGCTACAAGTGTCTTTTCGTGGATATCCGAACGATATATTAGGAACTCCATCACCTTTTGCTTTGTGACTTCAGAAAGTTTGTGACGTCGCGAATTATGTTTTCCTCGCATATCGATAGGTGCTTTCCCATTAAAAAGCAGGGAGTCTCTAACTTATCTAACTCGACGTCCCGTGATTCCATGGAAAGATAAAAAAGCTTTGATACATACTGAAACATCACGAGTAATTCCATCCTCAACTATTCGAACACGATTACTAAAGGAAGCACTATTAAGTCTAAATTCTTCAGCGGTTTTTCTAGAAAACTCTTTTTTTTTAATCTTTGTCTTTCCTCCTCAGCGTGTGACTTACGTGAGGAGGCTTATGATCTGAATGTTACGTAAGGTGTCTTGGGTAATGAGACACCTTCTGTTTTTAATGACTGTGGTTAGGCCACCTAACTGTAGGGGTAGCACACATGTCGGCTTTTCTCCCTATTTAACTTTACTGATTCTATAGAAGTTACTCTAGCTTTACTTCGGGACTCATGTCCCTAAAAAAAAAGCGTGTGTTCCAGACAGAGAGCCATCGGTCTAGACCGACAGCTCTATGTCTGGAAAAGAATATGTGTGCTTGTTCACTCAGTCGCCGATTTGACAAAATAAAAATTTTGTTTTCCTCGCCGGCTGGGTGTTCGAGAAGTGAGTCCTGGCCACCGAGCCCATGCTTGCCGCACATGACCTCGATGCTCAGAGTCCGAGTTTGATCAATATTTGATCTGCCTGAAGGGCCTATGCCTGCTGGCTGGTATAGAGTGCCTGACGGGCCTTTTATACATTCGTATTTGTGTTATGTAAATTTTTGTGATGTAACGGGTGTTCTTGTTTATCTTGAAGATGACATGACATTAATTAGACAGTGAGCGATTTTTGTTTTTTAAAACTAAGTCTATCTATGCTAATACCTTAACTATGGAGTGTGCATTCTCAAGTGTATAACGCTCTCACACACTCCGTGTATATGTTTTTTGTGTTTTTTGTTTTCCATATTCTAATCTAAACCTAATCTAACCTAAGTGTGCGTGTGGTGGGGTGTGCATTCCCGGGTGTATAGTGCCTGCACACACCCCGGTGTATATTGTTCTTATATACTATATTTTTTTGGTGCTCACTGTCTAATATACTCTGTAGTAGTCGGCTCTGTGTCTATCTCTTTCTTCATTTATCCTTCTTCTCTATATCCAATAATTTGTTGCTTTGGCCGTTTATGTACCGTTCTAGTGTTTATGTCGTAGTTTGTCAACTCTCTTAATGTCCTGCTTGGATGATTTACGAGACCATTGAAAATGGTCTTTGCTCTTTCGTCCATTGTCCTTAGGATTCTTTTCTGTCCAGAGTCCCTGAATAAATACCTCAGTGGAACGTATTGAGGTAAGTTCAGTGCTTCTCTGATTATCCAGTTTTGTGTTGTTTGGATTTTCTTCCTATTCGTTTTACATGTGTGTCCCCATGCGGCAGATGCATATTATTGACGAATATTCACTGAAATCTATGTTAATGTTCGAATACATATTATGTCCTTATCTGTAAAAAAGATAATTCTTAAAACAATTGACATTCTAACACAAAGACGATTTTATTTAAAGGTTCTATTTAAAATTTATAATAATATTAAAGTATGATGTTGTTTTAAAAAGACAAGTCTCCCTAGATCGCTCTGTATCTTAGACCAACTTAATTATTAATTACCTCACAGCATTCCTGTAGCACAAGAGGTTAATTATGAGGTTGCTAAGTGATATTGTGCCTATTAATTACCAAATTAAGGCGCTAAGCAGGTATTACGAATTATGACAAATGCAAATATAAAAATAACTATTTTTAACTTACCAGTGTACAAAAATTGGGGCAATCAAATTTCCAATGGTTGTTAAGATGAATGAAACTTTTTAAGTGAATGAATATTTAAGAATGCATGATACGCATTACCCCGCCGATCTTCGGATTTTTTTTCTGCATCTATCGCAAACTCAATTTATATTTTTCCTTTTTATTTCGACTGTGATTTATCTTATTTTAGTAGACGATAAATTTTGCACTACAAGCTCCTCGGTAGAAAATAGAAAATATTCGGTCAAAAATACTGAGAGAAGGAGTTATTAACAAGAAATACTAGATTTTACAAATACTGTTCTTAAAGAAAAAAACAAAAATTTGGAGAATAACTCATTTGTCATTTATATAGGGTCAGTCCGGGAGAGATGGCTCGTCGGGTATGATCATGATATTACAAATGAAGATAGTATCATGGATGTAATGACAGTCAAATATCACAATTTTATCCTATTTGGCGCCAGTTACATTGCCATTGAATTATATAACATATGCCTTTCAAACGAGGTTACACCATCTCAGTAGAATAAAGCTGTTATAGTAGTCATGCACAAAAAGGGAGATATAACAGAGCTAAAGAACTATAGACCTATTAGCTTGTTATCTCACGTTTATAAGTTGTTTATGAAGATAATAACTAATAGGTTGACATCAAAACTAGACTTCTATCAACCTTGCGAGCAAGCAGGATTTAGAGCTGGATACGGAACAAATGATCATTTGCAAACCATTAAGTCGTTGATTGAAAAAACCATTGAATATAATAGACCCCTGATACTTGTCTTTGTCGATTTTGAAAAAGCATTTGATACGGTCAATCAAAGTGAAATGCTCCAAGCTCTAACACAATGTAGAATAGATCACCGATACATATCTCTCATCAGATACATCTATCAACATGCTACAGCCTGTGTAAGACTTAATGATGATACTGGGACTTTTCGTATTGAAAGAGGCGTTCGGCAAGGAGACAACATGTCTCCTAAATTATTTACAACTTTGCTAGAATACGCTTGTAAAACAATAGATTGGAACGAAAAGGGCATCAATGTAGATGGAAAATTTTTAAATAACCTTAAATTTGCAGATGATATCGTTCTTATTGCAGACAGCTTTGATCAGGCACAGATAATGCTCCAAGAACTCCATACTGCCACAAAAAGAGTTGGTCTTAAGATAAATATTTCAAAAACACAATTTAACTATGACAAATTTAGTCCACAACAAAAACATCTCAGTAGAAGACAAAGATATTGAGCCAGTTGACTCCTATAAATACTTAGGCCATGAGATCAGAATAAGTCGAGACAACCAAACAATCGAACTGAAAAGAAGAATAAACCTCGCTTGGGCTGCATTTGGAAGGATGAAGGATATTTTTTAGGTCTAAGATTCCAATGTGTCTGAAAAGAAAAGTGTTTAATCAATGTATTTTGCCAGTGATGACCTACGGCGCAGAAACCCTAACGCTCACAAGAACAACAGTGAGTAAACTACAAGTTGCGGAAAGAGCAATGGAGAGAATTATGTTAGGGATTTCTCTACGTGATAGAATACCCAATGCTAATATACGCAAAAGATCAGGAGTAGCAGACGTTATTGAAAGGATAACGACACTAAAGTGGAACTGGACAGGTCATGTAGCAAGATCAGTTGATGACCGGTGGACAAAAAGAATTTTGGAATGGAGACCCCGAATACAAGCTTACAGAAATAGAGGTCGACCCCCAACGAGATGGACAGATGACATAAAAAGAGTGACTACAAATTGGATTCAGATGGCGCAAAATCGGACTAAGTGGAAAAGCATGCGAGAGGCCTATGTTCAGCAGTGGACGTTAGAGGCTAGTTGATGATGATGATGATGTAATTGCGTTATTTGATACGCGCGTATGGTAATAGTAAGACTCCGATGTTTCCGTCAATTTTCCAATGTTGAAAGATAAGTTGTTTGCGGTTATCGTCAAAATGTCGTTATGTATGCATAGTTGCCGTTTCTTTTAAACGTTCTCACATTTAAACCGATGGCCCACTTAACGGAAATTAAGTGGGCCATCTAACCCTGACAATTCGGGTTAGTTGACTCGCAAATGTTAGGGAGAGATGGCCTATTTTTTTGGTTACCTTTATAAGGATATTTTTAATAGATAAATTCATTTTTAGCCATGCCAACGAAATATAAAAGAAGGGGAAACTGTCAACGTGGTTTACGGACTGAAAATCAACTCAAATCAGCGATATATGCCGTAAGAAATGGAGAAACGGTGGTCAAAGCTATCGCCAGGAATTTTGAAGTACCAGCACCTACATTAAGGAGGAAATGAAAATAAGATAAAGAAATATATCCTAAAGTTGCAGAAAGCTGGTTTTGGAGTAGAGAAATGGCTTACAGATTAGCGGGAGAATTAAATATTAAAACTACTTTCAACAAGAAAAAAAAAACTAGCAGGTTTTGACTTGTTACAAGCATTCTTAAGAAGAAACCCTGACTTGACCCTGACCCTGAGTATATATATAAAAAAAATAATGTAAGCGATTACTTTGACCTGTCAGAGAAATTTATTCTAGAAAATAAGTTGATGGAGAAGCCCTGGAGTTTATTTAACAAGGACGAAACAGTAATCCAACTAAATAATAAACCTGCTCTTTAATAAAGAAGAACAAAAAAAGATGCTAAAAAGAGTAAAGGTTCTCCAGAAAAAAAGTAAAGAACCCCAAGAAGATGTTTTGTAAATCATCTTCTTCAGAAGACTCAGACGATTATATGGAAATTACTAAAGACTCTAGTGATGATCTACAAGATGAAGCAAATTGTGAATGTGCCGGGTGTGGAGAAATTATTGGGGAGAATGATTTATCATTCTCCCTCATGATGCCGACCGTAATGTAGCTTCGCCTATTTTAAAATTTTTAAACTACTTGGTACAATTTTATGTTTATGACATTCTATTATTGTTGGATAGGCCAAAATTGACGAAATACCCCAGAAGATGCTCTAGGAAGCGAAAGTATTTGGGCAAGATTTAATCAGTAAACTGTGCTCGATATCTGCCTTTTATTTGATCAAATTTTATTTTTCTGTTTGTTTATTACCTTTTATTGACAGATCTACTTTATTTTTTACTTTTTATTTAATGTTTGTCTTTTAAACCGGTGGATCGGGAGTAGTGAATCGATGCGAAGACTCGCTATTCAATGACGCTACTCGTGACGACGCCATCTTGTGGTGCTAGTTCCGTGACGCTAGTCTCAGGATTTCACCATAGAGAAAAAAGTAAAATACAACGCTAGTATAGAAGTTAGTAGAAGCTAATATTTGTTGAATATGCCATTATTTGTAAATTTTGCCTCGTCAATCCAAATAATATTACTCAAAAAATCTACATTGCATTCATGTTAAGACATTCATAATATAATAAAGTGGTGTAGGAGTAAGACCTCCAGTTATGTTTTTTCAATGTAATTGTTTGAATGGTTGAAAACAACAATGACAACTGACGTCTTACATCTTAGATATATAAGTTCATTCGGAACTGTAGCAAAAATTTAAAAAATCGTAGAATATCAAAAATAAAATAAAGAAAGAAGACAATAATAAATAGAAGTGAAGAAAAAAAACGACAAATTTACAATTCAAATTACAAGCATTATTGTTCTTCAGAAGATAATTTAGCATGTATTTTTAAGTACATGATAAAAACATTCTAACTGTATGAATGAACTCTTTGTATAAATAAGTCAAATGGCATGCACTAACGACAACGAATTATCTTGAATTAACTTTCTACAAACTGCTCGCGTATGTAGATATTCAAATGGTAGTCGCTGGTTATTTTCCGCATATCCCAAAGGCAACAATATTCAGAGTAAAAATAAACTAAAGGAAGCGGTAAATTATTGTCCGTTTATAATAGCAGCAATTTTAAATTTAACGAGTATGTCCATCTACCTACGAACATCATTTGTCTCTCTATTTCTGATAAGTACGACCACGATGCGACAAGAAATTTTGGAAATAGTTAATGGATGGAAAATATTCATTTTTACACTGTTAGAAAACAAAAATTTCCGTATAGGTTTATAGGTACTAGTAAATTAAAAAAAAAGATAAAAATGCGTATTATAAAAAATTTAAATTAATAAGATACTAGAAAAATTACTTGGAATTGTTAGCCCGTTAGCGTATGAAATTGGTGGATGCGCTTAAAGAAAGAAAAGTACAAATTGCTTACATCCAATAGACCTGTGGCGCACCCAGGGGGGTTTTGGGGGTTAAACCCCCCTCAGTGTATATTAAGTAAAAAATATATAAAGAATAGTAGGAAAATGTAACTTGTGTTTCGTACACAACACAAAAAATCTAAAACGCTAATGGAATAATTAAATTACCACTTTAAATATGTATAACACGATAATTAGGTGTATAAATACACAATAATTAATAATATTTTACATTATATTTAGATATAGATACCTAATATTAGGCATATGTCGGTCAGATAGCTCAGCGGGCTGTGCGGCTGCCTCTCATTCGCTTCACTGTCGAATGGTTCAGTGGATGTGGGATCGAGCCCCAGCTCGGTGTACAGAAAACAAAAAGTCTAACGCAGCAGTTTAAAATTCTAGATGAATCTGCGGCTTAGACTAGAATATGCTGGGATCTGATCGGCCTATGGTGGAGCAGTACGGCAAGAGATAAGGGCTTGCGGCTCGGTGATACTCCTCCATAGATCCGTACCGGACAGGCGTAACGCGTAAAAAACCGGATATATATATATATATATATATATATATATATACATATATATATATATATATATATTTATATATATATATATATATATATATATATATATATATATATATATATATATATATATTAGGCTTATACTTAGACAAAACTAGACAGAACGAGTCTGTTGCCAGTAGCATGCGCCTACAGGACTGTATGCATGTGTAAGCAGTAGAAAAGAGACATCTTTATGAGAAAAGAGAGTATTTGATAACAGGTATAAAAAAAAGAAAGGGAAAGACTAATGGAAAAATGACAAGAAGAGTGGAACAACAAGGAAGATGTTGCCCAGTGGACCAAGATGCTGATCCCGAGCCTAAGGGACTGGGTATATTGTCTGTTTTAGGGCGTATCTTACTGCGAATATTCCGACATTGTTACTCACACAATGCTGGAGTGTAATGTAATCATTCCAAAGAAAGAAGAAGAAGAGAAACACTAACCAGATCAATGACAGAGATAAAATCTAATTACTATTTTAATGAGAATAAGCCGCAATTGAAGGTTAAAATAAGTTTATTAGTGTTTAAATCTTTGATTTTTGATCTTGCACTGATAACTTGTTTATACTCCAAAATAATAGAAAAAAGAATAGAGGTTGTTACCGAAGTACATCTTGCCTTCATCGACCTAGAAAAGGCGTATGATACAGTTTCAAGACTTAAATTGTGGCAAGCTTTACAACTCGACATTAGTCCATACCTTTTAGGAATAATCACAGAAGTATACAGGGATAACACTACTTACCTAAAAATCGGAAATAGATTATCAGAGCCAATAGAAGTAACTAAAGGACTAAAACAAGGATGCAGTATATCACCCTTACTGTTTAATTTATATATTGAGGCAGCCCTCCAAAATTGGAAAAACCGCTGCTAGGGAATGGGAATCCCCATAGGAAATGACATACTGCTCAACATTGCGGATGACCAAATCGTCCTAGCTCAAAATTCTTATGATCTAGAATTTATGATAAAGCATACATATAGGGTATTCCACGAATATACGACTGTTTTGGTTTACTGCGACAACGAATATTTTACTGTGCAAGTAGAAGTATGAACGTAAATTGGTCCAATCATTATTCCAATAAAAAGGGTCTACTAGTATGACATCTTAACTAAAATTATTTCAGTTAAAATCTACAAATAAATACAATGACGTATATGAAGCCAAATTTGTTCATCAGACATTTGGGTAAGCTTTCCGTGAAATGTAAACACCAAAGAGGCGTGCCGGGTTTCTTTGATATTATACTATTTTAATACTGTATTAGGTATTACAACTGTAATAAAAAGGAATATACTATTTTTAATATAAATGAAAAGAAATTGACAGAACGATTGTTCAGAATCCAGAAAAAGGATCTAATATTTCACTTTGTTAGTTTTAAATACTTGTTTGCTTTAAGTTTATGTACTCTTAAAAGTTCCTAAAGTAACGGGTATAACATACCGGCTATTGATAGTTAAAGTACTAAGTCGTTACAGATATTAAAAAGTAACGAAAATTGATATACAGTTTTATTCATCAAATCATCAAATATATTAAATTTATATTTGATCACTTAAGTATTGTTACATTTCGTTTAAATCACGTAATTCAAAAACTAACTTGTTTACAATACTAAACTCCGTGATAGTAATTATATACTTCAAAATCTGAATTACAACTGCTCTATAAACTGTAAACTTTATATCATGATTTCATATTTAAATCTAAGGTTTATATCTGTCGTAACGGTATTTTAAAAATGGAGAGAATTTACTATTGTACAATTAAATTAAAGCGCATTTAAAACAGTCGTATATTCGTGGAATGGAGTATACAGAAAATATGTAAAATAGGGGTTACAAGTCAGCATGAAAAAACAGAATATTTAGTTATCAATTTAGATGCAAGGTTTCAAGTGTTGACAGACGAGGACGTGGAAATCAAACAAGTGGAAAAATTTAAATATTTAGGTGCACTCATTGCTAAGGAAATTAAACACCGAATTAATCAGGGACGTAAAGTTGTAGGATCTCTGAACTCCTTATGGTGGGATCACAACATTTCCAAAAGAAACATAAAATAAATAGAGCAAACCATGGTTGAATCAGTTGTTTTGTTATGGCTCTGAAGTATGGATAATGCAGACCTGAAAAGAAGATTGTTGGCAGTTGAAATGAATTATTTAAGAAGTGCTAGAACATCAAGGCAGAAAAGAAACACCAACGAATCTATAACAAATAACATGAATGCTACAGAAACGGTCATTGAGAGAATAGAAAAAAGAGGTTAAAAATAGTTTGGACACCTATTGAGAATGCCTGACGAACGTTGGCGCCAAAAACTTCACAAATGGAAGCCCTCTGGAAGAAGAAAAAGACGTAGACCTCGACGATCATGAAATGAAGGAATTAGAAGATAGAGCAATGGAATCGAGAAGTTTGAAGGAGGAGCATGTCTTGAACCGGGAGGATTGGCGGAGGAGAACGGGAATACTGCGATAGCCGTCTCCAAAATGTATTGTATTTACAAGTTGGATTAATGTCAAACGTCAATACACTTATTTTAACCTTTAATTGTGGCTTACTCCCATTAAAATAGTAATTACTTTAAAATGCCACAAGAAAATAGCTTCTGAACAATAAATGAGATCTAAATAAGAGAAGTGAAGGGAGTGTTGCGAAAATGTCGTCATCCTTACAGCGGCTACACTGCGCCTAAGTAAGGGGAGGGTGGTTTTAGTTGGTAAGCAGGATAATAGATACCTAAATCTTTGGCAGCTCTATCTTTAGTACTTTAAATTAAACTAAAACCGAAACTTTAGACACTCAAAATGGAGGTAGCATAAAAAAATTTCAAAACTCCCCCCCCCCTCAGACAAATTCTGGGTGCGCCACAGCAATAGACGAAAAGAAAAACGTAGGTGAAGAATATAGAACTGTAGTATTTAGGGAAAAGTAAAATTGTAATTTTTTTTAATATACTAACAAGTTGAAGGTACATTGTACTACAAGCTGATCAAGAAGATCAATAAGCACTTTTTTTCCAACCTAAACTGATACAGTTGTCATTTTAACAACTATAGTTTCATTCAGTAATGTTTCTATAGGCACGAACTTACACTTATCAAGCCTAAGGTTTCCTTAGGCTTGATTCTGAAAAATCCAATCGAATAAACTGTAAGATTCCGCTAGTTGGTAGTTGTTTAGACGACTGAACAAACTTTATTTCTTTGCAGTGCTTTTTCTATTAAATTCGTTATTCTATGTATTTGATCCAAGATCGAATGACTTTCCCTGGAACCAAACTAATGAGGTGGCATGAGGTTCCTTTCGTCTATTATTGGTTTTAATCTTTTCAGCAAAAGTTTGTCAAATAGTTTCGATAATGTAGTCAACATGGATAAAGGTGTGTACGATGAAACTTCATTTTGCGGTTTACCTGACTTTGCTTTTAATATGAGGTCTTTAACTATCCAGTAAATCTTCCTAAATTGTAAATTGAGTTAATTTAGTTGCTAATAATAATAGAGAAACGTTGCTGATAAAAAAACATTGTTTATAGAAAAATAACAGAGAATGGTAGAAAATGTGAATGGGTGATAATGTAAGAATTTATTATATTTCATTATCACTCTTTTTAGAAAGCTAGTAAGAAAAGTGGCAAAATATTTTTCAAATAGACTCTTTTATGATAAAGAAAATAAGATATATGCAAATATAAGGATTGCACCGAAATGGCTAGGGAAAGTGTGAGCGAATAAAATAAGTTGATTGTATTTAACATTGAAGTAGGAAGTAAAGGGAAACCAAGATATCGGAAAGGAAACAAAAATCCAAATAATGGATGTTAAAAGATGAAAAAGAAACTATAAAGGCTTAGAGAACCAAGGCTTCAATAGTTTTCTTTAATTTGTTTCTTTCCTCTTCTAGGTTTTCATTTTTTTCCTCTTTCCTTTTTGTACCTCAATGTTTATAATTTCTTTGGGAATTTAAGCTATGTAATCTAGTCATCCTAATCTTTGAAATGTAGCATGTATCCTTATTTTTCGTTGATCATATATTTCCATTAATTCCTAATTGCTTCTTCTTTGTTAGACATTCTCCACTATTAAATCTTCGTATATTCTTCTAAGAAGTATATTTCGCTTCCATATATTAAAGTTAAGTGCATATTTTTATTAATTTCCCAGGTCTCGTTTGCGTAAAGCACAGGATAATTATTGTATACGTTCGTATTTTTGTGGATCCGTCTTATTTCTTACTTCTGGTAAATCAATTATGTAACTATAGTTAGTGCCTGTTGCATTGTATTTCTGACTATGTATGTCATTAAATTTGCTGTAAGCTGTCACTCTTAACTTATTCGCAAGTTTATCTGTAAGCCCAACCATAACTTTAACTTCTACAAAACTTTATCGGAACTAATTGAAAATATAAATAGCCGCAAAGAAATTGTGCTGTTAGGAGATTTTAACGCTTGGACAGGAACAAAAATAAATGACAAAGTCGTAGGAAAATATGGTGACGCTAAAACAAATGAAAATGGGGAACACTTAATCGAATTCTGTGAACAGCACTCTCTGAAAATCCTAAACGGATTCTACCAACATAAAAACATACATAAGTACACCTGGGTTCAACCAACGAGAAACACAAAGTCAGTTATAGATTATGTCATCACAAAACAAGAAACACACATACAAGTTGAAGACATAAGAGTATTAAGAGGACCGGAGTGCGGAACTGACCACTATATGGTATGATCAAAATGTTACCTACAGTATCGACCTCGGCTACTATATCAAAATGACAACCAACTAGCTCAATCAAAACCCCTGGAATCGAATCTACCTAAATACAATATTGATGCACTGCAAAACGACTCGACAAAAGAACAAAAAGAATACTCCATTGTGGTGGACAAATGACATCGCCAATGCAGTACACAACAAGAAACAAGCATATCAAAAGTGGCTGCAAACAAATGATCCAGATGATAGACGAACATATGCAAGATCAAACAATGAAGTAAAAAACTTAGTAACTAAAGCAAAAAATATTTCCTGGGAAAGTAAATGCGAAGAACTCAACAAATATATAGGGTCAACAAGATCAAGAGAAGCATGGAAAACGGTAAAAAATCTGAGAACAAACAGAAAAGAAACGAGTAAAAAAGGTTTAATAGAAGAAAAATCTTGGATCGAACACTACTCACAACTTTTGACTGAAACAAGACCTCAATTCACGAACATCACTACAACATATGAACTGGAATTCAGTGAAGACGATGAAATAAAAGTGCAGGAAGTCGAGAATGCAATACGAACTCTAAAAAATGGGAAGTCATGCGGACCACAAGGTATACCAAATGATTTATTAAAACATAGCCCACAAGTATTACGGGAATTACTGGCGTATGTCTTCACCTTATTCTATAATGGACACGACTTACCACCGGAGTGGACAAAAGCACATATTAACAATATATACAAAAAAGGAGATAGAAAGAATCGTTCAAACTATAGGGGGCTAAGTGTCATAAATTCACTCTTAAGACTGTATGGAAAAATAATAAAAAATAAAATTGAAAAAGAGATGAAAGATGTAGAAGAACAGAATGGCTTTCGTGCAGGCAGATCCTGCATGGACAGTAGATTCTCTCTAAAGCAAGTTATCGAGAAAAGATTAGCCCACAACCTTTCAACTCATATAGTCTTTATAGATTTGACAAAGGCATACGATAGTGTACCACTTTCAATGCTTTGGGTAGCAATGGAAAAACAAGGAATAAGCAAAAAAAATATACAAGCAGTACAACAGCTCTACAAAAATATAACGGCAAACATTAAAACTGGAAATAGATTAACTAGAGAAATTCCTATTAGTAAGGGCCTAAAGCAAGGCTGCTGCATAGCACCTACACTTTTCAAAATATATCTAAATGAGGCACTCGCACTGTGGAGAAGAAAGTGCTGCAATATGGGCATCCCAATCGGAGATGATAGATTGTACACGATACATTTCGCTGACGACCAAGCCATTCTAGCTGAAGACAAGAGTGATATAAGCTACATGCTTAGAAAACTGGAAGATGAGTACACCAAATGGGGCCTCACAATTAATATACAAAAAACTGAGTACTTAGTTGTAGGAGAAAAACCAGAAAGCCTACAAATCGAAATGGGAACTATAAAACCAACAGACAATTTTAAGTACTTGGGAGTCCAAATAATATCAAAAGCAGGAAGTAGCGAAGAAATACATTCCAGGATTGGCCAAGTAGGCTATGGAGCAAAGCAGTCAAAAGCAGGAAGTAGCGAAGAAATACATTCCAGGATTGGCTAAGTAGGCTATGGATCAGCCACCAGACAGCTACACGGACTATTATGGAATAAAAAAATAACAAAAGAAAATAAAAGAAGAATTTATAAAACAATAATAGAAAGTATTGGAATGTACGGCGCCGAACTCTGGGAAATAAACCAAAGAAACAAATCAAAAATTAAGGCCATGGAAATGAACTACTGGAGACGATGTTGCCAGCTCACTAGACTTGATAGGGTAAGAAACGAAGATATTCGGAGAGAAATGGAAATCGATCTAGACATAATAGACACAATCGAAGCCAAAAGACTTAACTGGTATGGACACCTTCAGAAAATGCCGGAAAATAGATGGCCAAAAAAAAATAGAAGAATGGACCAACTAGAAGAAAACGAGGTAGACCAAGACGATCCTGGAGAGACGATGTCGACGATGCAATGACCGCCAGAGATCTAACAACTGAAGATTGCTTCGACAGAAAACGCTGGAAATTAGGATGCGAGAAGAGGCGCCAGCTGTAGAAGACTCGCTTGTTATATATATATATATATATATATATATATATATATATATATATATATATTATATATATATATATATATCTCAACCATAACCAGATTCCACAAGAGATAAGATAAAACACTCCTGTGTAGACAGCCCCTGGTTTTCTGTACTAATACTGTATCCCCAGTAGCATTAGTATATCACACCTTTCCTCAGCAGGCAGTACTATACATCTGCAGCTTGGTTGCAGCATTAAAATGTAATTCTCATTACAATCAATTGTGGTTTAACCCTCATATAAAACAATATTTAAATATAACCTCATGAATTTTCAGAACGTACTTCACCCTCTATACGAGATGGTGTAGATGATTCCCTTACAGAGTTCTGCTCGTACTCTCTAGTACGAGCAGTTTTTTTTAGAGTTTGTTCTTTTTTAGATAATCTTCCATCTTAAGGTTTTAATTTTGTTTCCTCAGACAGGCCCTGATAATTACTTAATTAGCCTCTTTCTTGGGGATGTGGCTGAGGACTATGAGGTGTTTAGGCATATTATTGGGATCAACTATATTTAAGTCTAAAAAAGAAGTGAATATAACATCGACACACATCATCTCTTCATAGACTTCGAAAGCGCATATGACAATATAAACCGAGAATTCCTAACAAAAGCAATGAAAGAATTTAATATACCAACACAGCTAATAGAATTGATAAAAGAATTACTAAAAGTAGAAAGTAAAATCCGGATACAAAACGAATTAACGGAAACAATAGATGTGAAGAAGGGACTACGCCAGGGAGACGCTCTATCATGCATATTATCCAACATCATACTTGAAAAAATAATAAGAGACACAACAGTTAATACCCGAGGAACAATAATTATTAAAAGCGTGCAAGTACTAGCATTTGCAGATGATGTTGACATAATCGCAAGATCAAGAAGAGAAATGATAGAGGCATTCACTCAAATAGAACGAGCTGCAAAAAATAGTGGTCTTAAAATCAATCAGTCAAAAACAAAATATATGCCTGCAAATAAAAACGCACAAATAAGGCAGCTGCCAAATTTAACAATAGGAGAATACAACATTGAGGCGGTAAAAAACTTTACATACTTAGGATCCCTAGTTACGTCTGATAACAACGTTGCAGAGGAAGTGAAGAGGAGAGTATTTACTGCCAATAAATGTTACCATGGCTTAATTAGGCAACTAAGATCAGATAACGTCTCCAGAAAAACAAAATGCCAAATATACAAAACCTTAATAAGACCGGTACTCACATACGGTTCAGAAACCTGGACACTCTCTAAAAGGGAGGAAACGTTATTAGCCACCTTTGAAAGAAAAATCTTGCGACACATATATAAGGGCCCAAAAGAAAACGGGATTTGGCGGAGAAGGTATAACTTTGAACTATACAACATATACCAGGATCCGGATATCATAACATTCATTAAAATAGGAAGGCTACGTTGGATTGGACATGTGAAAAAAAATGGAAGAAGGCGAAATACCAAACAAAATATTCAAACAAGTGCCAGTAGGAAAAAGAACAAGAGGAAGACCGAAGCTGAGATACGTAGAACAAATAGAAAATGATATAACAACATTAAAAATTAAAAACTGGAAAAAAAAAAGCACGAAACAGGTCAGAATGGAGAAGAATCCTTGAACAGGCCAAGACCCAAAAAGGGTTGTCGAGCCCGTGATGATGATGATGATATTTAAGTCTGCACCCTCCCTAGTCCTCACCAACTCATTAGTCCATTTTGTTTGTATACTAACAGGGTTCCTGCGCTAAAGAATGTTTTATGAAACTGCAGAAGTTGATTATAACTTCAGATAGTACCTTTATATACTACTTGTTTGCCAGAAACTGCCAGAGAGGCGTTTTTGATGACTGGCTTTGAGTCCATTTCTCTCGGAACACTTTCTGGCTCAGTATATCAGGCAGAGACATAATTAGCGACTGGAGTCGCCTCCCTGATCATTTTTTGATCCCTGATCTCGTTTTGTTTATGTTTGTAACAGAGTAAGTCATTTCTGTGCCTTTTTCTGTGCGATCTCCTTTTGTTTTAATCTCGCTGGCTATTTGTTCTCACGAGGTGGGACGAAATGTCAGCAAAGGAAGTGCCTCTTACTGCTCTCATGAGTTAGTTGTTATGTACTTCATTAATCTGAATACTGTCATTCACTAATTATATACTTCAGCAAGGATTCTTTCTTTTTCACCTTTTGGTCTGACTGGTGTGACTTTTTTGGACTTTAGAAGACTCAATGCAGAAATAAAGGACCTAAGAACCATCAACGAATTTATCCATAAATTCATGGTTATCATCGTCATTATCTCATATTAAATCATCAGACTTAGAAGAAATGGCCTATTGGAAGACCGAGAAAGCGATGGGGGATGATGTGGATGAGGACGCCAGAAATATTTTTGGCAGTCGATCGTGGAAGAAAATGGCTACAGATGGTAAAGGATGGAGAGGCTTAATGAGGGAGTTTATTGCTCTAATTAAATTGCAGAGACATAGGATGGATGGATGGAAGAAGAAATGGCTTCTTTTGGTCTCTTTGGATATATATTATATATCTTATTTTTAACAAATTATAGTTCTTGATTTACTTTAAAAGCATGTGCTTTGTGGAATGAAGCCCAGGATAAGTTCACTATTGTGGCAGTTCTATGTTCTAGTGTGGACTATCTGATCAGGAGTAACTCAGCTTGTTTTGTTGTTTATTAACGTTGTACCACCATCAAGATTCCTTAGTAGACTTCCGCGTTTCTTATAGAATGTATCTAAATTTTCGGTTGTATGTATCCATTTTTATTTCATGTTCGCCAAGAAATTCATTTTACGAACTTTTCTAAGCATGTAGTGTACTTATTCCAATTACCTTTATTGAACTCCATCGAGGTTTCGGCACATATATAGTAATTGGTATTTCTAGACATATTTTCAGAAATAAAGGTCAGTATTGTGAGTAAACAAAATTGTTTTGGACTTTTCTTGAGCACGAAAGTGGTCGATTTCGATTATTTCGACACACAAAGCATAAATCGGGAGTTGTATTACTTCCTCAGATATTTTGAATTAAAGACTAGCTAGACTTTGTTGGGTTAAGCTCAGTCATACAGAGAATTCATCGTTTAAACCTCCCTTGTCGATTGCTGGATATAGATCTCCCCCTGATTTTCCATCTGTCTCGATTTTGGGCCTCATCTTTTTGGTTTGATATGAAATCAATCTTATTTTTTGCTCTTTCGTTTAGACATAAAACTTTTATTCTAGTAAAAAAATCCAAATCTAGTACAAATCCAATAACTATATCTGAAATTTTACATCTTCTTGAAGTTTGCATAAACCAGAACTACTTTGAATTTAATGATCAAATATATACAAATAACAGTGCAGGACTTATAATGGGCAATCCTCTAAGCCCATTACTATCAGATATTTTTTTGGACAATTTAGAGACAAAGATTTCAAAATATCCCGTATTCAAACAATTTCTATATTGGTGGAGATACGTAGACGACGTACTGGTATGTTTCACAGGAACTAACAGGCAACTCGACCAATTTTTATCGTATATTAATTCACTTCATAGTCATATTGAATTTACAATAGAAACAGAACAAAATCAATCCATAAATTTTTTAGATATAAAGATTATCAGACTTAAAAACAAACATGACTTCTCCATATTTCATAAACCTACACATACTGACACGACTATACACAATTCATCATCCCATTCAACACAACATAAACTGGCAGCTAATCATACTATGTTACATAGATTAACAGAAATTCCGATATCAAAATACAACTTTGAGACAGAATTAAATATAATTAAGCAAATAGCAGTAAACAACGGATACAACGAACAAACAATTAATAAAATGTTAAATCAAAAACTACACAAGAAAGCCCTGAAATTGGTATTTCCACCACCAGAGAAAAAACCCAGTACCTTCTGCTCGATTACATATACATGCAAAATAACAACAAAAATAGCCAAAAACATAAAAAAGAAAGGAATAACACCAGCTTTCCGAACAAATAACAACCTAGTCAAGTATATTAAAAATAACAAGAGCCAAAATAAAAAACACTTAAATAGTGGTGTGTACAAACTTCAATGTGACGACTGCCCAAAAACTTACATCGGTCAAACTGGTAGAAACTTTAATAAACGAATAGCAGAACATAAAAGGGCTTTCAATAATAGAAAAACAGATTCGACATACGCACTTCACCTTCTAGATCATAATCATTATTTTAATGACAAATTTAAAATTCTTCACATTCAAAATAAAGGCCTTAAGCTATCTTTGTTAGAATCTATGGAAATTAACAAATTAAAAAACACAGATATAATTCTGAATGACCAACTTGAGACAAACAGTTCTCCCCTCCTCAACCTATTTCATTAGAGACTATAAATTGTAAACGCATGCCAAAAATAGATCACTTGAGAAAGGCAATCAGCCGAAACAGCTGTAGTGATAATAGTTAAAATAAATTTTGTGGAAGTTTGAAAACAAAGTTTTCAGTGTTTTATTGTTACATAGTCTTCATTATGTTTTAATCCTAATTTGGTATTGAAATCGTCAAGTGTCATTGTATAATGGCTTTATGAATTTTGGATAGTTGCTCCGATATCTTCATAAAATTAATCAACCTCCTTATCTGAATGAATCGTAGTTGGTGCGTATGCCTATATAATTTTAATTTTGTATATTGAATTAAGTTGAAGATAAATGGCTCTGATATATACACTTTTTCTTAACACTATGTTTGCTATCCATTTTTTTGGGCTAGAAACCCAGCTTCTCCAACAGATGACTCTTCGTTTCCTTTGAAATAAAACATATTTCTATATTTAATTGTTATTTTGGCTTCCCCTCGAACTCTGACTTAACATATATCGACTATATCCCATTTTATCTCTTTCAGTTCTTCCTCCAGTTCTATTATTATTGCTTCCGTTGATAGAGTTTATACGTTGTAAATACATATATGTATTTGTCGCGGTCTGGCCTCTTCCGATAATCATTAGCTCCCAGGAAATTATCTACGTCAAAATTAGCCCTTATCTTCCAAGCTTCATGGTAGCTATTTAAATATGGTGTTTTCCACATAAACAGCAGGTTGACTAGCTATTACAAGTGATCGGGACATGATTTACCATGGGATTTGTGGATATTAAAAATAATTAGACCCTTTCATTGAATTTTGTCAATCTAGTATGGTGGAGAATATTTTATACGCTGCACTTAGAAAGCATAATTCGTCTGTGGTTAGAGCATTCAAAGATATCTTCTTTTTTGTATGGTGTAAAGTATTTCAATACGCCTATCACTGGGGAGTTATTTCTCAGTCCATATTTCTTTTATAAGCTGCTTTAGTGCCGTTATAATACCGTGGTCACCTAGTTCGGCTGGGAGATGATCTCTTCCGGGTGATTTGTTTCTGGCTAGTTTTTGAACTGCGTCTTTAATTTCAAGAATGGTTGGTGGTTTCTCCTCTTTTTCGTCTGTTCCGCTTACCTCATATCTTTCGTTTTCCAGGTTTTCTTCTTCTTAGTCTATATTAAATGCCCTGGTAAATTGTTCCTCCCATCTATTCAATACATATTTCCTTGTTGTTAATAGGTCACCATTTGGACTTCTGTATTGTAAGTGGTTTGGTTTTGTTTCTTTTGTATATCCCCTTTTTTTTTCTTCTCTTTATCTGGTAATTCCCTACAGTTGTAGTTTTAAGTTTCTATTCCTATTTCATCTTGCTGTTGCTTCAAAATCTTCCTTTATTCTGGTCCAGTAGGATGTCTTTTTGACATCCTACGAACGTTTTCCGAGTACCGTTCTGCGATTGTTGAATCTCTCAGCTTTTGCACATTCCATTTATTTCTATCCATTTTATTTTCTTTATTGACTTTTGAAATTCTAGCCCTAAAATTTGAGATCACTAGTCAATGATTTAAGTCTCTGGTTGCGTCTAATTGCGATGTGATCAATGTGACTCGTTGTTCTTCCATCAGGTGAGGTCAGGTTATCTTGTGTATATTATCACGTTCAAAATAGGTCAACTGTCATGTTTAGTGATGCTGCTAAGTTTATAAGTCATAATGTATTATCGCTACTGACGTTGTGTTGGCTATGCCTTCCTATAATGGGGATGAAAACTCGTTATCGTCCTATTCTTACATTAATGTCACCTAACTCAATGTTAGTGTCATTCCTGGGATATATTCTGTAAGCTTGCTCTAGGTCTTCGAAGAATTTTAATTGAAGAATTTCTCTTTTAAGCGCAAATAGCACATTCTTTCACTGTAGGCTTTAAAGTCAATAAAAACCTTTTGTTTTTTAATTTATAATAAATCCCACTTCTTCTATGTGTTGACTTTCCTCTGAAGAGTTCTGCCATGATGTTTTTGTCGTCTTTTGAAGATAAATATTGTTATGCTTGCGTTCCATCTTGCGATATTTTTGCACTTTCTAGAATTTTATTGATTTCCTGGCTTAACTCGGGACTAACATTATTCAGTAATTCATCTGCATTTTATCTATTCTAGGAGCTACTCTACTCTTTAATTTGCTGGTTTTGTTTTTTTTTTAAATGAATGAATTGGAATGAAAAGTACTTTCAAAGTTTGAAAAGCATTTACTTCATAGCTTACAAAGCCATTTTCGGAGCTAAATTATAAAAAGTACTACTAAAAGAAAGGGATTCCATCATTTAAAAAATCTTATCATCCCTCTCTTGTAGTGATATGTTTTAAACTTTGACCACAACTCTGAAGATAGCGTTGTAAACCAAAAGCGCTCAGCTAGCAATTAAATACTTAACACAATTTTAAAGTACTTTTCTTTTCCATTCATGTCAAGTCTTTTCAATTTTAATTTTCAATTCATCTTTTTCAATCTTAATCTTGTTTAGTGTTTCTTTTAAAGGTTTTTGAAATATTATGTCTCCCATGTTTGCAATTGTACGCTATGTAATTAAATATAGATTAACAGTCTTTATTCTTTTCACTGTTTCTTGCTCTGTGCATTTTTTAAGTCCTTCTAGTGTTTCCTGGGTTATGGGGAAAAATAAAGAAAATTCATTTGAGATCTGGCAACATTTTATTGTATTTTATTTAGATGTGATGCTTTATACAGCGTAGTTACACAGTAACAACTGTCAGTTTTTCTACTTAACACTTACAACTAAAAATTCTACAACTAAATCGTCAGTGTGCTTTGTGAAATGATATAATCAATATACAGGTAGTTTTATTCTTATTCCGTCAACTTTTAGAAAAGATCTGGTGCCTAGTGAACATGCAAAATTTTATTAAAAATGTCTCCGTCCTTATTTATCAGTAATAAATATCATTGGCAAGAATTTTTTTGTATTTTGGAATTTTAACATTTTATCGAAGGCCCAAAAGCATCTTACGAAATATTTCTATACGATTTTATGCTTTAACAACACAGAGTTGCCGAAAATATGGCATCGAGGTATTTATTTTGTGACCAATTAGCGTTTTGACAATGTTTCATGTGCAGACGACTTTAGTGTATTCTATACCGGCACAATCTTGAATGATGTATTTTAACAATAAAATTCAAGCAATATATGGCAGCAAAACCCTATTAGTATGGCAATTAGGCCTTATTTACACCTTTACAATAGAAGTTTGGGAAAGGTAAAGAAATAAGATTTTCTGTGACAAAGACCTTGACTATGTTGCTATTTAGCAAAACTCAAGATGGTGACAGTTACTTAAAGTATTATACCTTCTTGCCAAATAGTTTAACAAATCTGTACTGCAATGCTTTTGAGCCTCCAATTATCACCTAAAGTACTCGTTTTTGAGCTAGTACAAATTTTGAGCCTCTGAAGAACCTACAATTACTATATACGAATTAGTCTTATCAAACAAAATGAACAATTACATGAATCTTATTTTTGTGTGTTAATCAATACTGAACGTTAGTGTTGCTTCTTCGAAAGCCTCAAAAATTGGAACCTACACTAGCCAAATGCTTAAAGAGTATTTAAATCAGTCAATTAATTAAAAATCGTAGATGAGGACCGGATATCATTTGGGGGAATGTTTTTAAGAGTGTACTTATTGATCCTTCATTGATATCTATTTTTTTTATAAAAGATAATGTGTTTGGTTAGTAAGACTAAGTAATGTATTTAAAATGTTTTATTGATGAATAATATTGTCAAAAAAAACAGAGTATACCGCGTATTTTAAATAATAGAGGGCTGTGGGTCAATGCTCATCTGGAAAGAATATCCAACAGAATAAAGTTTTTCCTTCGTCGACGGATATGTGGAAAATCATGGGGTATAGAACATAAATAGATATACTGGCTATATATGACTGTAGTCAGGCCTATGATTACGCATCGAGCACTGGTATGGTAGTCTAAAAACTAACAAAACACCACCACAGAGAAGCTGAATATGCTTCAACGACAAACATCCTTATTCATAACAGGAGCAATTTCAACTACCCCAAATGGAGGTCATACTTGGCCTTTCTTTATTACCATATATGAATGAAGAAGTTGACAAAGGTAGGAACGAAGGGAGGTAAGGCAGATGAGACGCCAGGAAGCAGATCGAAAGGATACCAAAACCAAATCTCAAGAGATAATAAAATATCATGTAGAGTTGGAGATGGTACCAGTTGCAATGCAACCTAAATATAATTTTGAAAAGCCGTTCACAAAATAAAATCTGACTTACAGAAAGTGCAGATAGCAGATTTTGTACTGCCCAGGGTTGCATAGGATAAGTCTCAATACATTGATGTATTATAAATCGAGCCTTACGACTACAAGTATCACCAAAGGCCATAGTGTACTTGTTAAAAGGATGAATTGAGAGTACAAGAAAGGACCAGACTAGCCTAGGAATAAGCCACAATAGATCTCTTAGGTCGAGTGGAGGGGTGGTTAAGAGCTCAGTCAGATAAACATAACCTAACTTAACCTAACATCAACCTATATAGAAGATATGCCGAGCGCAGGTTAGTTGCAAAATGGAAAGCCATAATCTTCTTAGCTATGTAAAACACAATCGTAATAAACACGAAATAAATTTGAGAAAATACGGACTGAAACTTTTGTATACTAGCGAAAACCATACAGGTTTTATGAAAGAAGGTTTGGTATTTGTTAGCAATACGACACAAATACTACTACATATAATTAGATTAAAAATAATGGTCTCTATATCAGCTTTTTCAAATATATCATAGTATTTTAAGACATAATTTTTCAAACAAATTGCCTTTCTATGAATCCTTCTCTTTGTTTTTATCTGTTTTGATACTGTGGGATTTTCGGTATATTTTTTTAGATTTTAATACTTTCTTAAGAAAATGCTCCGAACAATATCAGGTCCCCAGAACTATAAAATAAAATATTCAAATTGTACTAACTCAGATATCACTACAACAAGAAATTTGTAAAACATCTCTTAACAAAATAAAACTTTAATAAGTAAAATATATTATTCATTGAATAAATACAGAAGTATTTGATTTAGTCATTAAATCTCGAAACTTATCATAATATTTGGGACAGATCTGCGAAGTAAATATAAAAAAAAAATAAATCTACTATGAGATCTGTACATTTTTGTTTGGCAACCGTATCTGCGTGATTAGTAGAGAGTCTCAAATTGTTTCTATTTCTATTATTTTAGCAGTTTTATATAAACCATTGATGCTGCTATTTATAACCAGACAATTGAGGTAAAATGTTTTAAAATGTTGTTACAAATGTTTATGGATGTAAATAAAGCATCCGTTTCATCAGCATGTATATATAAAAAAGAGAAAAATATTCTCAATTTTCTATATTTTCCATTATTTTCTTTATTCTAATCGGACGTTACCGTACATTGTCATGCTCATAGCAAAATATTTCGTTCTATTATATTCTCATAATTTCTAATCGATAGTTATATTAATTACCTATGGTCTTTATGATTTTTTATGATCACCTATATATGAAAATGCAACTATGATAGTACAACTAGACGAAAATACAAATCCCATCCCCATTAAGAGAGGAGTGAGACAAGGAGACGTAATATCACCAAAGCTTTTCAACCTAGCCCTAGAAGACGTTTTCAAAACTACAAATTGGTCAACCTATGGCATTAACGTTAATGGCAACAAGTTAAACCACCTCAGATTCGCTGACGACATAGTGATTATAGCGAGCAAATTCGAGGAACTGCAAATTATGTTGGGGGAACTAGCAGCCAGCTCCCAATACGGCAGTGATAAACGGCAGTGAGATAGAACAAATCCAGGAATATATCTACCTAGGCCAAATCCTGAGACTTGACAAAGAGAACCAAAGTGCGGAAATTACTAGAAGAGCAAGACTAGCATAGGCAGGATTTAGAAAACTTAGTTGGATACTTAAGAACCGCAAAATACCCCAATACTTCAGGAGCAAAGTGTTCAACCAATGCATCCTTCCTATCACGACGTATGGATGTCAAACCTGGACCCTAACCAAGGCAAACATGAATAAAATAGCCACAACAGAAAGAACAATGGAAAGAGCAATGTTAGGTATAGGACTGTCAGATAAAAAGAGGAACGATTGGGTAAGATCCAAAACAAAAGTCGAGGACATAACAATAAAAATTGCAAAACTTAAATGGAGCTTCGGGCCACACTGCTAGACAGAAAGACCAACGTTGGAATACTGCAATGCAACATTGGAGACCTTACGAAAGTAAACGACCAAGAGGAAGACCACAGATGACATGGGTTGATGACATTAAAAGAATAGCCGGAAAAAATTGGAAATATGTTGCTCAGGATAGAGACCGATGGAAGGAGTTGGGAGAGGCCTATGTCAGGCCAAACATGGATGACAGAAGGCTAAGAAGAAGAAGAAGAAGATGATCACCTCGAAGTTTAACCGATGATAAACCATTCTCTATTTAATGCGTGTTTGATGCATCAGTTTTTTTATATAATTTACTAATAAGTGCGTCATATTTATACACTATTATTTTTATTACATCCAATTCTTTGTCATATAATACTTGCTATGTTTATTAGTAAATACATAGCATTTCTAACACTTGTGCTGAAAAGACATTCTTTAAGCATGAGAGAGCGTCTATATCCATTTATTGTATTCACATGATTTTTGAAAAGTACTTTTGTGAAAGATCTTGAATATTCCAGTACTAAACTTTTGTTCTTGTACTAGTGGCGGCATTTTTCTACTGATTTTTTATTGGTTCGATATTTGCCTTCAATATTAGCTTTACTTTTGTTAATGAAAACAAAATACCTATTGAAGATGGTTTCTAATTACCGAAACGTCGGCAAATCTGACAATTATTTCAGAAATTTCAAAAATAATAACTACAAATGACGGTTAGCCTTCATATAAATTAAAATTATAAAAAATTTTCCACAGATCTGTCCATTAGTACATGTCCCTCAACGAAAACCTAGAGACCGGAGTGTACCAAACAAACTAGGCTGCGGGGAGTATATTATACACCTCAGATATCGAACTTCTTCTTTTTAATAAATATGTGGCATCTACTTCTAGAGTATCACAGTTATATACAAATTAATAGATATCGAGTAGTTTCCCGACGTCCAAAAAATCAAAAATATACCGAATCGTCTAAATCAGGAGAAGATCTTTCACCAACATCTCAATATCTCGAAGCTCAAAAGAGCATAGTAAATATTATTGCACTTAGACCGACCACCTTTTAGTTTGTTTGGTAATAGTTAGTATAATATTAAATTAAAAAGGAAAGTGAGAGTGACAGTGTGGTTGGATGCTGTGACCCAAAAAGGATATTTCCATATTACCGATGTTATTAATATGAGAAAAAATGAGACAGCTTAGAGTCCCATGCACAGTTTCTGTTAAATTCAGATGTATGTATAGAACTATCTCTTCAGGATATAAGTACCACGACTATTATGGGCTCTGGTCATTTGGTTTCATGAAGTAATTTACCTATTTTTTATTTTATTTTTCACTTCAGTATTGGCGTCTTTCTTATCCCACCAATTCTCATTCTTTTCGTTACTCTTACATATGAAAAACAAATCGCGTTGACGCCTTTTAGACCAATAAACGTTTTATTGTTCGCTGACTTGTTCTCTACCATAGTTTCTAGGTTTTTTAAATTAAAAAATTCGAATCTTCTCCGGCTCACAGCATCCAACCATTCCGCATCGGCTCGCCATACCGGAGCCCTAATGCGCCCCTAACAGGCGGATCTATATTATGTGACCCTAAACATCTAATATTACAAAAACGCAACAGCCTCTCTTGTTGAACAGTGGCGTAACCGAAGTAATCTCGAGTAGGGGACAGGGGGGACTAAATAATAAATAATGGCAAGCAAACACAAGAATATAGGCGATTACCCCTTTCGGTTACACCAATGCCGGTGATCACGGTCTGGGAGACCGCGCTAAAGCGTTAGAATTTATTGAAAAAGAGTGGTAAGGGCACATGGAAAGAATAAGCCTGATTTGAAGCTGTTACGTCAGTAGCCGTGTGATAAATTAAATTAAGCAAACGAAGAAGATATATATTTTACAATCTATTTTTCTGCTTCGTTAACTTATATATTACATTAATAAATTGAACAATTCAGGGTGAATTCGACTCAAAAGGAAACTATGTTTTTATTTCTACACTAACGTGTTTACAAAAATATCGTATTTATCACAATATATCGTGATGTATCAACTTCAAGAAAGACCCATTTATTCCCCATGTCACCTACCACTCCTTTGAACACGTCAAAACGTGTACATTGTGAAAATGTGGATTTGTACTGGAAGAAAAAACCCCCGGTGTTGATAAAACACCCTTATATAATTGTTAGTACCAATTGTACGTACTACTACACACATTCATACAAATTTAACTTGTTTTATAATCAAATTCATTCACATGGCATCTCGTACTACATTGTGGAATAGATCGACAGATAAGGCAAAAAACTGGGTGTGTCAAAACTCAATCAGTAAAAACATTAATCTGTTTATTGGATGTAAGCACTTATTCAATCTTACCCTATTTGGAAGAGAAAAAACCATCGAGCAAAAAGACAAAAGCGGGAACCTAATTCATAAAAGTCTTCTTCTTCTTCGTGCGACTAGGATTACTCCTGTTTGTCTGCATCTTATTCAGTTTCAGTCGTTGTTGACTATACATTATCTTTTTACCTTTTGGCGGCCTTCCAATGGGTCTTCTGCTATACGGCTTGTTGTTTTTACAGATGTTCGCTAACCTATCTGGTCCCATCCGGTTTACATGTTTGTTCCAGTTTTTTTTTCTTGTTTTTACTCATCTGTGAATATTTTGAATTTTGCATTGTTCGCGTATACTTCTGTTGGTTTGTCTGTCTCTTAATGATATGCCCGTTATTGGTCTTAATACTTTCATTCCGATATTGTTGATTTGTTGTTTCGTCTTTCTTGTATCGGTTCTTTACTCCGCTGCATATGTTAGGATTGGTCTTACTGTTGTCTTGTATACATTAATTTTGCTTTCCGTGGTCAGATAATTGTTTCTCCATATGGTTTCTCGGAGACAACCACTTACTCTTGCCGCTTCTGATGCTTGCCTTGTGGTCTCTGTTCTTATATCCCTGTCACTAGTGATCTCTACTCCTAAGTAATTGAATTTCATTACTTGTTCTACAATTTTGCCGTCTATTTCTAGTTTACATCTATGCGGCTCTTTACTGATCACTATACATTTAGTTTTTTTCTAATGATATTCTCATATTAAGTTTGTTTTTGGCCTTTGTAGGTCATCTTCGTTATCAGCAATTAGTACTGTATCATCGGAATAGCATAGTAACGTGATTTTATGCGCTGTCATGTGGTACCTGTGTCGTTTTCTTACTTCGTGAATTATTTGATTCATCACCATATTGAATAACAATGGGCTGAGCGAGTCTCCTTGGCGGATTCCTCCTTTTAGTTCTATGCATTCTGTTTCTCCTGTTGGCTTTATAACTCTGGTCTTGTTGTTCTTGTTAATTTCATTAATTGTCCTTATTATCTGATGGTTTATTTGTTCAGCTTGTAATAAATTTAAGATGTCATTTCGCTTCTCCCTGTCAAAAGCACTTTTTAAATCTACAAAGCACATGTATGCTGGTTTTCCATATTCAATAGACTTCTCTATTATTTGTCTGATAATAAAAATTGCGTCTATTTGTGCTGCGGTTTTTCCGGAAGCCTTGTTGTTCATCTGACATGTTCGCTTTTTCCTCGATTTTATCTTTTATGACTGCCTTTAACAATTTTAATGTACTATTCATTAGACTAATGCCTCTATAATTTTCAGGATTTCTCGAGTCTCCCTTTTTAAGTATCTGTAGCATTAAACTTTCCTTCCATTCCGCTGGTACTACTCCCGTATTTACTATCTATCTATACAGCCCTAAACATCCATCCTTGGATATAGGCCTCCTCCTCTTTCTTCCATGCCTCTCTATCTTGGGCAATTTGCATCCATTTTGACCCGGCGTGTTTCTTCAGGTCATCTGACCATCGCATTTGTGGCCTTCCCCTTTTTCGTTTGTGATTCCATGGTCTCCAATGTATAATTGTCTTAGTCCATCTTTCATCTTTCTGCCTTAGGGTGTGTCCGGCGAACGTCCATTTAAGCTTTGCTACTTGGGTTGAGACATCTGTCACATTTGTTTTATTGCAGATCCATTCGTTTCTTTTTCTGTCTGATAGTTTAATGTTCAGCATTTGTCTTTCCATGGATCTTTCTGTCTTTGCTATTTTTTCCATATTTTCCTTTGTAAACGTCCATGTCTGAGAGCCATATGTGAGGACAGGAAGTATACATTGATTGAAGACTCTCGTTTTTAGGTATTGGGGATATTTTAAATTCTTTAGAATATAAGACAGTTTTCCGAATGATGCCCAGGCTAATCTTATTCTTCTCTTTATTTCTTCGGTCTGATTTTCTTTATTGGCCTAGATATATATATATATATAATATATATATATATATATATATATATATATTATATATATATATAACTCTTTTACTTGTTCTATTCTTGTTTGTGCCACTGTAATTATTAGTTCTTCTGGTTGATTAGTCATGGTTTTTGTTTTACTGTAATTCATCTTGAGTCCAATTTTTGTCGATTCTCTATCTAGTTCCTCCATTATTCTTTGTAATTCTTTACTTCTTTCTGTTAATAATACAATATCATCAGCATATCGTAAATGATTCATATTTTGCCCGTTTATGTTAATTCCCAAGCCATCCCAGTGTAGTCGTTTGAAAACATCTTCTAGCGCTTGGTTGAATAGCTTGGGCGAGATGGTACGTCCTTGTCTTACTCCTCGGTTTATTTTAATAGGCTCCGTTTGTTTCATTAGCTTAATCGTTGTTGTTGCCTTGTTGTATATATTTGTAATAAGTCGGTTGTCGGTATATCGGTAGTCTATTCTGCTGTTTTGTAGGGAATTCTGTACTGCCCAGTGTTCCACACTATCAAATGCCTTCTCGAAGTCAATAAATGCCATGTATAGCGGGATATGATATTCGTTTGTTTTTTCGATTAAAATCTTCATCGTTAAAAGTTGATCACTTGTACTGAATCTCTTTCTAAATCCGGCTTGTTCTCTTGCCTGGTATCCATCTAATTTAGTTGTTAATCTATTTCTTAATATTTTGGTTAATAGTTTGTACATCACATTTAGTAAAGTTATGGGTCTGTAATTCTTTAGATCCTTTTTATCTCCTTTCTTAAATAGTAACAGTGTTATTGCTTCGTTCCAACCGTTGGGTATCTGTTTTGTCATTAGTATTTTATTCATAAGTATGTACAAAACTTCTCTAGTTGTTTCCCCACCATGTTTTAGCATTTCTACAGTCACCCCGTCTTTTCCTGGCGATTTATTATTCTTCATCTCTTTGAGTGCTCTTCTTATCTCGTTCTTACTGATTTCTGGTTGTAAGTCCGAATTAACATTTTTAATTTTTATTTGTAGTTGCTTAAGGATTTCTTGGGTTGGTTTCTGTTTTGTATTGTAGAGGCTTTTATAATATTTTTGTGTTATCTGTATGATTTCTTCTATATTATTGGTCTCTGCACCTTCTTTGTTCTTTATACCATTAATTTGTACGGTTCCAAGCTGTGGTTTTAAGCACTTCATGTTTTTATTTTGTTCAATTGCTTTTTCTATTTTTTCTTCCTGTACGCCCCTTTTATATTCCTTGTATATTCCTTGATATTCCTTCTGATAGCTTTGTTTACCTCTTTGTAATCTACTGTGTTTCTCTTATATTGTTCCAGTAATGTTTTTCTTTTACCCATGAGATTTTTTGTTTCCTGGGATACATAGTTTTCCTTTTTTATTCTTGTTTGTGCTACCTCTTTTCCCGCCTTTGCTAATGTATCGGTTAATAGCTGATTTATTTCATCGGTATTTACTATATCGACGAATAATTTTAGGAGCCCTTTGCGTAGTGTTGTTCCTCCATATTTTAGCAGTTCATTGTTTATCTTATCAGGACCAGGTGCTTTCATAAAATTTATAAAAGCGAACATATCCGGAAATGCAAAGGCGCCAAGTTTAAATTTTACAACATTTCATAATAATCATAGAGTGGTGTAGGGGTTCTAATTTATCTAATGGAATTAGTACAAAGTTTGAAAATTTTAATATAATGATTGTTTTGATTAGGAATATATTTTATGTTTCTTTATAAGGAAAACAGTAGCTATAAAATAATTTTCAGAATGTGTCTCAGACGAGAAAGTTTTAATGAAATAATAACGATAATCGTCTAAAATGTGACACAATTGTTAAAAAACTTCAATATAAAAAGCTTTCATGTGACAGTTGGGACAAACAATAACATAACCCAACTAAATTTGATTTCTTAAATAAGGAAAGATTTCCTTGTTTAATGTGGCCTCTCAAAATGGCACTTCCGTCTAACAATGTTTTTGTCCCCACTACATTTACATTCCCTTTTCTGTCTTTTTGCTCGATGGAAAAAACATATTTAGTTGTTTGGTACGTCATTTGATAAAGTTTGAAAGCTGTCAACTTTAAAGACTTGTCAAATAAGTTATAATAAGTATTTATAACAGTAATTCTCAAGATTCGCTTTCTTACTTCAACGAAGCAATCGATGACTCATTATGTGTTAAAATATAATTTAATTGCTAAAAGAAATCTCTTTCCGAAAAAACATCTTTCCGAAAGTTCTATAATATGTGTTTGGTAAGTCACTTGATGACGTTTTACAGATGTCAATTTTAAAATCTGTCAAATATGCTTTATTTAAATTAGTCAATCTCAAGTTTCGTTTTTCAACGCAAGAAAGGTATGCTGCAATAGTTTTAGTTTTTTTGACACCCCAGGTATATAAAATATCGAAATTTAAAAAAATATACTTTAGTGTTGCGATAATTACAAAAAGACCAAAATATGTTAATGTTTTAACAACTGAATAATATTGGTGGTCACATAGCGTCAGTACATTTTTAAAAACTCAATATAACAGGATGGTCCTCGTGATACAACCACAGATATGCCAGACAACAACTGTGTCCAACAGAAAATTAAAACAAAATATATTTGTCAACTGAGAAAATAAATTTAAGTTATATGTCCACCTATAATTACCCAGGAATATTATAATGGGAGCATATGGCAAAATATTTTTTGGCTTTGCCTGAAAGTGAAAGTAACAAATATAAACGTTTGCTTAAAAGAAAATACAAAACATCTATTCTGTTTGTTCATACTCAATTATTTGTCGACTTTTGCAATTAAAAAATCAGTTGGAACATGATACTAGATTACGAAGTATACATAAAATAATATTTGTTTTCAGTACAGCATATAGTAATCAAGACGTAACATAAGCATTAGCACAAAAAAAGTTCTCATACTTTAGAAGATATTAAACCATAATCTGCGAATGTCTTTGACATTCTTCTGACTAATTATTATGAAAATTAACCAGTCAGTACAATATTATATAGGGGAAAGTGGGGGAACCGTGCGCGGTGGGGAACGGTGCGCACCATTAAAATTCAAATTACGCGGCATACTGAGAGTCCCCTCCCGAACAGGCTTAAGCGGGAACATGCACAGAGTCTCTGAAGCCATTAACTGCCACTGCAGTTGAGTTGTGTACTTAGTGAAAGGCGAAAGTGTGCATTTGAGGTTTTTGTTACTATTTTCCACTTGCACAAATTAAGACGGTGAGTCCGTAAATCTTAACTACTTGTTTTGAAATAATTATATTCTTAAAGAATATCATCTGCTGCATATATGCACACCATTTGGTTGCATTTAGATAAGTAATTTTTGTAGGATGATGTAATTACGTTTTTTAAACCATAGTGGGGTAACCGTGCGCGAAAATGCGCACGGTTACCCACTAATCAATTAAATATGAAGCAATATTGTTATCGTTTTTGGGTACTAAAATCCGTCTTTTATTTTCAGATGCCACGAAATTACGTTCGAAAGACTGAAATCCATCAATATAGTGATGAATTGCTGGAGACTGCACTGAATGCAATTAGAAACGATGGGAGGAAAATACGAGAAGTTGGGAGGTCTTTTGGTATTCCTGAATCAACACTCAGAAAAAAGCTTTCTCTAAATCAACTAAAAATCCCCCATCTCGGTAGAAAGGCGATTTTTACAGCAGAAGTGGAAGCTGAATTAACCCACTATATTCTGACACTCGCAAAATTGTTTTACGGCGTAACGCCCCGACAACTGAGGCAGTTAGCGTTTAATTATGCTCAACAGAAAAATATTCCAAATAATTTCAATAAACAAACTCAGTTAGCAGGCAAAGATTGGTTGTATGGGTTTCTCAAGCGAAATCCTGAAATATCATTGAGACAGCCTGAGGGGACTAGTCTTAATCGAATTGCTGCATTTAATGCGGACGAGTTAAAACTTTTTTATTCAAATCTCGAGAAAGTTTTACAAAAATTTAAATTTGAAGCAAACAGGATATATAATATGGACGAGACGGGTGTAACCACTGTACAGAAGAAGTGCCCGAAGGTTTATGGACGTAAGGGTGTAAAAAAAGTAGGAGCTGCTATTTCAGGTGAAAGAGGGAGGACCATTACAGCCGTATTTTGCATGAGTGCCACAGGAAATTATATCGCGCCCATGCTGATATATCCCAGAAAGAGAATGGCTCCTGCGCTGCAGAAAAATGGGCCAACTGGTGCTAACTATAAATGTTCAAAAAATGGATGGATGAATTCTGAACTTTTTCTTGATTGGTTAATGCACTTCGAAAAACAGGCAAATCCCACTTTAAATGACCCGATTCTCCTTATCCTTGACAACCATTCAAGCCATATATCCATAGAGGCATACGATTTCTGTAAGTCAAATCATATTCATATGGTGTCCCTTCCGCCACATACTTCCCATCACCTTCAACCCCTTGACCTATCCTTCTTTGGTCCTTTAAAAAATGCGCTATACAGGGAGTATGATATTTATTTAACTACAACAGGCCATGAAAAGATCACTGAATATGACGTAGCTGAGCTGTTAAATAAAGCGTTCGTAAAAGTCGCATCGATGGAGAAAGCAGTTTCGGGATTTCGTTCTGCTGGAATAAGGCCATTTGACCCTAACAAATTCAACGAAGATGATTTCGCTCCGGCCAACGAAATGAGACAGTTTGTAGTAGAAGGTTCTCCCGAACGTAGCGCTAATTTATTAACACTTGCATCTCAGCCAAATCTACAAAAAATTCCTAATCCGGCAACACCCGAACCTAGTGAAAATTCAGACGGTGAAGATAGACAGACAGCTCATATGCCAAAACAACAGCAGCAGGATCTACCTATTCAAGGTCATCTACCATGTACATCTACCGCTGAACAAGATCATCTACCATCTACATCTAAGTCTGGACACAACCATCTACCATCGACATCTACATTAAATAATTCATTCTTCCAATTTGCACCTATTCCAAGGAGAAAAGAAAAAGGAAGAGTAAAAACAGTGTCTCGTTCGAAACAACACTCTGAAATATTGACTAGCACACCCCTAAAAGAACGATTAGAACAAGCTCAAGCAAAGAAAAGGGAAAAAGACGTGAAAAAAAACATGAAATTAAAAAGTGTCAAAACATTAGGAAAGAACAATATTAAGAAAGATAATAAGAAAATGAAGAGGGCTCCAACACCTGAACTTGATGCACAAGAACGTGACGAGGAAGATGAAATCGAGAATGCTTATTTCTCGATCCCACCTCACTCCTTCTACGGAACCACTACAAGAAAAATAACGGCAAAAGAGAATGTTGCAAAAAAAGTAAAAAAAACGCATATGTCAGTCTCCGGAAATTAAAAGAGGGAGAAATAAGAAACCAGCAACGCCTGAATCATCAGAGGTATCTGACATAGACGATAGTGACATTTGTGACGATGATGAAGTAGACGATATCAACCCCAACTATGTTCCATTTGATGCAGAACCTGACGTGCGGACTGAATTATGTGGCATATGTGGAGAACATGGAAAAAGCGAACTATGGTACCGGTGTGTTGCATGTGGCTTATGGAACCACGCGGCATGTACCGGTAAAGATGCCCCCGAACAATACATTTGCGACTTTTGTCAAGGTTAAACAGATACCTACTTAACATTATAGGTATATAATCACTCGTACAATAAATATTTGTTCTTGCATGTGAATTTGTTTTTATACCACTGTATTATTAGGTACTTGTATATTCCAAACTACTGCGCACTGTTCCCCACCCTGTGCGCACAGTTACCCCATGGGGTGGGGAACGGTGCGCAAATGCAATTTTTTACTTTTTCTAATTATATATGATTATGTTAAGAAATTCAATATCTATTATAGTGCATACTGAAAGTAGAATAATTAGGGTATCAGATAACGTTTTTATTTTATTTTTTATGTTTAAGAGTTGACCACCACAACGATTCTCGCTTAGGTGCGCACCATTCCCCCACCTTCCCCTACACGAAACTGAATTACTGGTTGCCCACATATCAGATAGTTGGTAACAAAGAAGTAAACCCATTAAAGACAGGCATTTACAACAATATTTTCGTTTAAATTTAGTTACTGGCTTGAAAAACCGTTGTAAATTGTAAAATTAAAAGAAGTGCCTTCTTTGAGTGCCTTTCCTGTCGGAGATTGGATATCATTATGGCGATTCTTAAATTTTTCATCCAGAACATTCTTTTACGGCCTGGATTTCTGCAAGGTAGACCTGGCAATTTCAATACGTCTTTTTATCTCGTGATTTTGGTCACCTGTTTCATTAATGAGGGTTCCCAAATATTTGTATTCGCTTATTTTTTCAAGTTGGGTACCGTTTATTGCGATACTAGTGTCATGTATTGGATTCTTACTGAAGGTCATATATTTGGTTTTTTGACGTTCATCCTTATGCCGTAGTTATTACATATCTCATTCATACCTTCAACTAGATGTTGTAGATCTTCCGCTGTTCTTGCCATTATCACAGTATCGTCAGCATATCGAATGTTATTGATAACTTCTCCATTGACTATTATCCCTTCGTTTGCATGTGAGAGGGCTTCTTGGCATATTTGTTCGCTGTAGATATTAAACAAAAGCGGTGACAATATACAGCCCTGTCGTACTCCTCTACGTATTTCTATTTCGTCCGATGTTTGGTCTTCTACCTTTATATTAGCTCGCTGATTCCACTACAGTTACTCAATACTTATCAAATCAATTAATACCAACAAATTAATTTTGTTAAAAAAACTTCATCTTTGATGGGTTAAATATAATATAAAAATTATACCCAGGATCATAATTCCAATTTAAGTGCAACAAATAGCTAAATATAAACAAAGGAAAACATATTCGGGGCATAAATGAAGAGAGAATAATAGCTTCCAGTCACAATCCAAATATTGAGCTTCATACTTAAACCTACTTTAGAAATTACCTATTACAAGTGTTTTCATAATTTAAAAGTACCTTACAATCTTCTTAATAGTTAATTTGATCTTATAACGTCTGATTTGGTTCTTTTTTTTTCAAATTTATTAAAAGATTTAGAACATGCTTCGTTTTGCTTGTAGAGGTTACGATATCACACTCAAATCGACAAAAATAAGTTTTTGAGGAAAAGATCATCAATCCTGTGCGCCATTGGGTAGGTCTAATGATTGTTGTTATAATAATTAACATTTATCAACTGTTATTAAGTACATTAATTAGACAGATTATATATAAAAAAGAGTTTTCAGCATTTTAAATAGTTAAAAAGTGTTAAAAAGCCATTGCAATATTCTTAAAAAAATAACATCCTATTTTGAGTAATTAATAAAGACTGATTCATTGACAACAAAGCATGCACATGGCTTAAATGCGAATTACGTTTTAAATAAAATAGTGACATCTCTTTTTGGAGCTGATGGTTATATTTTTAATTTGGATGTAATCAAACTTAGTTTTTATCAGCTGGAGACTGTACTTTGAAACATGTTTGCACTCAATTTTTAAGTCAAATATTGAAATATAAGCCATAACAGTAATTAATAGATCTGTGAATGGGGCACAGGATAGATAAATGGGAATCGCGCACTCACGAAAATGGATATCAACAGACACTCTCCAACTCCTGGCTGCGTTTCCTGTTGGCTTGCCTCTTTCTGAACTCGTTGAACTCTTCTTTCATGGCTTGAACTCTTGCGTCGATGTTGTCGTACCTGCTTCGGATGATTCCGTAGCTCTTCCGCATGGGTGGTCCTGGCCCGGATGTGTCTAAGTCTATGTCTCTGGAACCTGTCGGCGTGGAAGGAGTGGGAGTCGGTGTGCTGGGGTCAAACTCGTAGTGACCATCGACGCTTCCGACGTCAACGGCTTTGTGGATGTGATCTGAAGCAGATGGGGAAGAACTAGCGATGTCTAACCAGTGGCCTACAAGCGAAGGAGGGGGTGGAGGCAGCATGGATGGCACTGGCGGAGGTGGTCTGTACGGAGGTAGGCCCCAACTCATGAAAGTGCTTCCGCTATGGGAACTCTGATTCTGCTGAGAGGTATTTTTACTACCAAAACCACTCGAACTAGATCTACTTTCCGGCGATCTGTCCAGATGGTCCAGCTCTGGAGCGCTACGGGCTATTCTTGCATGTCTTGGGGGCAGGAACCTGGAACCTCTTATAAGCCGATGTTGTGGTATGGCTCTAGGACTGTCTCTTATGGGATGTACAGGGATAAATCCTTGATGCTCCTCGTGTATAGCTTTTAGAGGAGGCAATTCTTGTGAATAGCGTTCGTGGACTGATTTTAACTGCATGAAACCTGGTGGTGTTGGATAAGATCGCTCTCCGGAACTAGTATACCTAACCGAGCTTAAGTCACTGAAGTACATTGGTGTCCATGGAGATAACAACAGTCCGCTAGACGTAGCTGGGCTGCTTGACATAAACTGGGGCGTTTGCGGACTGTATATAGTTTGAATTGGTTTCAAAGCGGGTTGTTGGTATCTTGTTCCCATAAAGAAGGATGGAAAACCCGACGCCGATTGTCCTGATGCGTCGGATCTTAAGCTGAGTTCACTGGGATAGCCCACAAGTGGCCTACGCCACGAAGCTCGGTTTTTAGCACCTCGTTTTGGTAAAAACCCTCCGTCATCGCTGCTGGAAATGTTAGAAGTGCTTTCTGCGCGTAGACTCAGTACGGAATCAACTAAGACGAACCGGCCGTCTGCAGCCCTGGATATGCGGGCCAGAGATTTGGAGGGGGAACCTGGATGGAGGTAGTCTGGATGCCAGGTGAGGCTCGACAGACTACCGGAACGGCAGCGATCTTTGGGCCATATCCAATTGGCAATGAATGCGAGGACCCTCAAACCTGGTATTCGGCCCTTTCTAAGTCTGCGGAACAAAAACAAGTAAGTATTTGATCCAAAATATTAGTATATCCCGATTTTTTCCATTTAATTTCATAAAAACAAATGTAGTAAAACTTTTTTGGAAATTAAATTTTTTTTTTAATGTTATCCTTATATTGCTACTACATTGATCAATATATTATATTTTATATACTGTAATACTTACGTGAAAAATATATTTATTCAGCAAAACTGTAGATTTGTGTCTCGTAAATAATAACAGTACTCAGTAGACATAAAGTTTAAAGATTTTTTGTGTTGTTAAGATCTAATATTGGTCTACTCAATAGCTTAGTAGGTTAGGACACAGTTCGAAGTGCGTAGACTACTAGCTTGATTGTTTACACGCTAGCTATACAGTTATATCAAACATAGAAATATCCAATCCAACGGGCCTGCATCTTTTAATATTGGAAGTCACGATCCTTACTTGACCCTCATATATTGATCCCCATAGGAAGACATTAAGACAATAGAAAACCGGAATATAATGAAACTAAAAATGAAACTGGAACAAAACCATAAAGTAGAGATATCCAGGAGTGGTTAGTATACCTGTTGAATACAAAGCACGTGGTGTTCGTGTGTATGCTTTTAATAAGCATTTTTTTATACCTTGATACACACGAACACCACGTGCTTTGGAATATAATAAATTCAAATGCCTCCTTAAGGTCCACTTGTCTTATTATAAATATAGCGTTAGTACTTGATTTTCCTGACCTAAACCTTGTTGTTCTTCTGCTAGTGTTATAATTCAGTTTATTTGTTATCATTTGTTATTCATTTTGGTTATTAATTATAGTGTTGTGTTTAATAAATTAATTCCGCTGTAATTTTCCGGGTCCGATTTGTCTTCTTTTTTGAAGAGAGGTATTGAGGATTTATTGGGATGCTTGATCTCTATTCATGAGGAATTCGGGTTTGTTCTATTATTTTCTGGATTATCTTTAGTAGTTGTTTTGTGAGATCTTGTCCTCCGTACTGTAGGAGCTCGTTTGGTATTCTATTCTTTCTTGGTGATTTTCTGTTTTTTTTTTAATTTCTTAATGCTTCCTTTATTTCGTTCTCCTCAATATGTATTTCTTCGATTGCCGCCACCTCTGGTGTGGTTGGTTCATTATCGTCACCTTTAGCAAATAGGGATCGAAAGTGGTCTGCCCATGTTTCCTTCTGAATGTGTTCAATAGAAACATAGGTAATAGAAAACTTGTAGTAAAAATATCCGGAGATGAATTATCTTATGGAAGGTAATTTACGGGAAGACTAATAACAGAACAAGTAATAAGAAGAATTGATTTGATCGATCAAAGACTCCTATTGTCGATAAAATATATGTTGTTTTGCATCTAAACCTATTTCTTCTTTCATTTCCAATTTAATTTTCTTCTTAAGAAGATATCATTTTCATTCATCATATGGCTCTCCAGCCCAATTCGAGACCTGCCCCCTCAGCAAACCTCTACGGTCTATGGCCATTCTCGTTTGGATCTCTTTCCCAACAGTTTTTTTATTAAGATTGTTTTCTTCCATCCTAAATACATAGTTTACCCAGTGAAGAAGGTGTAGGAGGACATACTGTGATAAAGGAGGTTCTTTATATAGGTATATTATATGTTTCATAATTGTATTTGATTCGACACCTGTCATTAATATTGTTAGAAATAATATTTGGGGATTATAAATCTGCATAAACACATTATCCTCATACACAATTAATCAGTTTATAACGTTCTACGACGTCTTCTGATTTTCAATTTCCATTTATCTCGGTCGTTCCAAAGGTTTTCTTCAACTCCCCTCTCTCTTAACTCTTTATCGATTCCTTCTCTCCAACTTAATCTCAGTCTACCTTGCTTTCTTCTTCTATGCGGTGTCCAGTTCAATACTTTCTTTGGTATTCTGTGTTCATCAATTCTTTGGACGTGTTCATACCATCTTAGTTGATTTATTCTTATGCCCTCTGTTATATTGTGCTTAACACCCATAATTGTTTGTTGTTTTTGTTTCTAACTCTGTCTTATCTTAATTTTTCAGCCGCTCTTCTTCAGAAGTTCATTTCTGTTGTTTCTAATGCTTTCAAGTTTTTTCCTTTCAAAGGCTATACCTCATTCCATATCTTAACAACGCTTTTTGTAATGCTGTTATAGATTTTGTGTTTGTTTTCTTTGGAGATTGTTTTGTCCCCCAGTACACTGTTTAATTGCCTAGTGGTTTGTCTTCCCTGGTTATTTTTATATTTAATTTCTTTGTCTAATTTGCCATCGTTGGTTATTTGCTTGCCTAAATATTTGCATTTTTGACAGTGATTTATTTCTCGGTGTATTTCTTCCAAGATTAGATTTTGTTAAATTCTCCCAATACACATGTATTCAGTTTTCTTAATATTTACTTCTAGCCCTCATAGTTCGTATTCTTTGATAAGTTTACGTGTCATATATTCGAGGTCTTCATAGTCTTGGGTCATTTTCGAATATCTGGCCCATCTGGCCACCCTTAAGTGGTTGATGCAGTTTAAGAATCCAGAAGGTCAGATAGCCAGGTGGATCGAACGACTCCAAGAATACGATTTTAAGATTGAGCACCGGGCCGGAGTTAGCCACCGAAACGCTGATTTTCTTTCCAGAAGGCCATACCCAGCAGAGTGTTCCCACTGCAACAAAACGGAATCCAAGGAAGCAGCAGTGCTAAGAACGACGATGGTCAACGATGACTGGACGCCTACCAAGATAAGAGAAGAACAAGAGAGAGATCCAGTTGTACAGAAAATTCTAAAATGGAAAGAGGAAAACCGTCCACCACCTTGGCAAGAAATATCAAACCTAGGCTCAGTAGTTAAGACGTATTGGGCTCAGTGGGACTCATTTATCATCGAAGATGGCTTGCTCAAACGAGTCCTGGAAAATGATGACGGTTCAGAGAAGAGAAGACAGTTGGTGATCCCAAAGAGCAGAATAGCCGAAGTACTTCGTCAGTTACACGACAGTCCATCAGGAGGGCATTTTGGTGTGAAGAAGACCCTTCAGCAAATTCGGGAACGGTTTTATTGGATGAACAGTTCCAACGATGTAAAAGACTGGTGTAAGAAATGTACTATTTGTGCTACGAGTAACGGGCCTTATCGAAAAATGAGAGCTCCTAAGAGACAATATAATGTTGAAAGCCCGTTTGAAAGAATAGCTTTGGACATTGCTGGGCCATTTCCAGAAAGTGATAATGGAGGCAAGTACATGTTGGTACAAATGAATTACTTCACTAAGTGGGTCGAAATTTGCGCACTTCCAGACTAGAAGGCCACCACCGTTGCAGATAAGTTGATCCAAGAATATTACAGCCGATTTGGAGTGCCTTTGGAGATCCATAGTGACCAAGGCAGGAAATTCGAAAGCGATAGACCTGATGGTAGAAATTCCAGGTAAAACCTACCTGACACGAAGGGTCCCCTCCGGTATGAAAGCGGTCAACTAAGAAATCGACCTTTCTGGAAACAGGCCGCTATAAAAAACCAGTTCGAGACTATTTAGGTCAACTTCCGTCTGCTTCAGAGAGATCCTATGAGGACGACATTTAATATAAATACAGGATTTTTATTGTGGGGAATCCAGTTAGTAAGAAGATAAATTCGCGGTCGCTTATTTAAATGTACGTTCGTAATAAATTATTGTAAAATAAATTAGTACAAATAAAGACTTTAATAAATTTGTGAGTGTTATAAGTAAAACCTTTAATAAATTAAATTTATAACTATAAATTAGAATTAATAAAAAATATAACACTACGTATAATTGACAACAATGACAAACATAAGGGGTCCTTGGATATAGAGTCCAATGAAAGGTTTTAAGACAAACCAGATAAAACTCACAAGAGAGGACACTTGTTACTCTATTAATTAAAAAAATCTACGAGCAATTTGGTCAGTTTTGAAATTATCACAATAAAATTCACCTGCTAAAACTAATAAATGTTCCGAAATTAACAGCCCCACGCATTACACAGTATTATAAATAAAAACAATAGCATAAACCAGGAAAATAGAACAGGACGTTGGGTAAAAATAAATGCTACTCTTCACAAATATACAGATAGATTCAACAAGTATTACACTCTAAATAATAATCCAATTATAACTAGTCGAAATGATTTGAATGGCGGAAATGTTTTGATTTTGAATCCGATTATGTTTGTAAATGTTTGCTTAAGGTATGAATACAGTAAATACAAATAATATATGGTTTTGATGTGGTGATTCAATAATTCGACGTTTTTGTTTGGTTTGGAGATCATAGTTTTAAGGGTTTTGGAGGATTATATTTCAGCGAAATTAGTTTATTTAGTATTTATCAAAAATCGAACATTTACAGCTATGAAAAAATATTGTTAGGTATAGGAATGAGACGTCTAGACATAGGCTTATGGTAAGATCGTTTTATACGCCTTTTTTCTGGCGTAGCTGTATTAAATTGTACCATTCTAAAAGCCCCACTACTTAGTGAAAGAAAAATATGATAAATTTAATCATAAAACCCAAATATATAAACAAAACTTTAAAGATAGTTCTAGAATGTTAAAAATAAACTAGAAGATAAAATATTGATACAATACCCACAGCCAATAATAAAAGCTATGAAATTCATAAATTGGCACAGTCATCACTGAACCTCTAAAAATCATACGAACAAAACCCCTTTCGTATGGGATAAAAAGTAAAAAATCGATTTACCAAGAATCTTTACGCCCTAGAAAACATATGAACCGTTCTCTCAGAAACAACGCCTGAAGCGATCGGTGATTTGAATGTCAGTTAAACGCACTTAATCAACGTTCAGGCGATTCAGGTTCAAATTAAAAGGCGAAAGGCAGCATATTTGGGGCACATACTTAGAAATGATAAGTACGAATTGTTGCAGCTGATTGACCTGGACTTAAACACACAGATGCTCTTAAGAAAATCAGAAGATAGAGACGAATTTGCAATAGTTATAGCCAACCTCTATTAGTGAAGACGGCACAAGAAGAAGAAGAAGAAAGAAATTATTATTAGGGTATTCTATGAAGCTAAATAAATAGTTTCCAAAAGCCCAACTTTAGAAGACCAGCTAGAACATTCTACCACTGAATATTCCGAAATTAAAAGAAAAAAGTCTACGATTGCATTTTGCAGAAATCAGAATAAGTAGATGTATGACAAAAAATGAAAAACTAAAAATTAAATTCAGTCCAAATAAATAAGAAACAAAATATGTGTGACTTACTGCGGTTATTTTGGCCTAGGCCTACAAGTAAGAGCAAGAATTATGTCAAGAGCAACAAAGTGAAAACGTTATAAAACAATAATACCAGCGCTCACCTACGGATCGGAAACATGGGCAATGACGAATCGAGATAAAGAGTTACTACGAGTCTTTGAAAAAAAAAAAGTATTAAGGACCATAAATGGCAGAGTTAATGAACAGGATCTGTGAAGAAGGCTATATAACTTAGAACTCTATAAACTTTTTGGTGATGCAGATATCGTGAAAACCATTAAAATAAACTGCCTAAATTGGGTGGGCACGTTATGCGGATGGATAAAAGTGATCCTGCTAAAATAACTATGCTATGTGGATGATCTGCAGGAAGATTTATAGAAGATTAGAGTAAGGGGAATTATTCAAATATTATTCAAATATAAGTGTACATACATTGGTCTACGCAGATGACACAGACATAGTACACGGACAAAAAGAAAACTGATACAGGCTTTTGAAACATTAGAAAAAGCCGCGAAGTCAATGTGACTGCAGGTAAACGTATCAAAAACAAAATACATGAAGGTCACGAACAGCTCACAAATAGCGGCACTGGTGACAAGAGAAGACAAGAGTTAAGCAGTTCTTAACATCACACAAAATTAGCAGAAAAACCAAGATACTAATATATGAAACTCTTATTAAACCTGTCTTGACATACGCGTCAGAGACATGGACTGTGGTAAAAAGCAACGAAGAACTGTTAGGCCGCTTTGAAAGAAGAATACGGTACATATACGGAGGAGTACAAGAAAGCGGGATAAGGCGCAGGTGCTACAATTTTGAGTTGTATCAATGCTATGAAAAATGCAACATCGTCCGGTCTATTAAAATTAATAGACTAAGGTGGCTAGAATGGACACTGGAGACCCATAAAGACAGATATTCTATCAAGAACCAGTAGGAACCAGGAAGAGAGGCAGGCCAAGATCTAAATTTAAAACTCAAGTCGAGATGACTTGAGGAATCGTGGGGTCAGAAATTAGAAAGCCGGGGCGCAAGATAGTGGGGAATTTAGACTAATTCTTGAACAAGCCAAGACCTACCCAGGGTTGTAGAGCCAAAGATGATGATGATGAGTAAGGGGATGGAGAAGACAGGCACTCGACAGGAAAGGCTGGAATAATGTTTTGGAAGACTCAGGAAGGCGCCAACTGATAATGATATGAAGAATTAATTTACCTAGGCTGTCTAGGTGTGGCATCAAGTGATGCTGAAACGGGAGAACATATTATAATGATTAAAGTATTTCAAAGTTAAAATGAGAAACATCCAATAACAAGAACCGCTAGTAGGAGAGGAAGACCAAGCAAATATAACGTGGGAAACAATTAAACAAAAAATGTCTATGAAGATTAATGTTAGCAAGATTTAAAGAAATTAGTAATATCGACACCATTATTTTTATCGATTCTGGTTTTTTATTCTGATTGTATGGATAAATGCAAGCAAAATAAGGAACAATTCTAATACTATATTATTATTATAATAATAATAATGATGAAGATATTTTTGGAGATTGAAATTACGGAATTTTATTATATCCAAAATTAAAAAAATGAACTAAAAAATATTAAGATAAAAATCTCCCAAGTATGACAGTCTTTCTAATATATTAGTAGTTCTTGTTTAACTCTCAGGAACGTCGAATTACGTGTTAAGCAACATGTAAGTCAACATTAGTATCTATAGTAAAATTCATTAAGCGATGCAGGAAGATGTAAACATTAAATCGTGTCCGAACCGGTATGAGCTGCCGACAACGTTGGCAGACGAAATAAAGATGGACATTTCGGTTAGTTTTTAAATATTTTTGAAGAACTGTTACTTGCATTTATAAAATATTCATTAATTTTATAAATCGGATTATTTTTTCACTTACTATGTATTCAGTGATAGCATTAATTTATTTACTATGTAATAAACACGAATATTTGAGAAAAGAAAAAATAATAAAGTGTCATAATTACACTGTTACTTATCGGAACGAGTAGACTCATTTGGAACATCTTTAACAATTATCTGTTAAATTTATCGTTGTTTATATGCCCTGCATCGCTTAATGAAAAAAGGTATAGTAGCTCCCATTAAAGCTCTCAGAAATATATTGCATTTTTGTCAATAATAACCAAAAGCTTAATATGCTGTAAAACAATTGAAAATCATAGTAGTATCAAATATATAGGTAACATTTTTTTCAGATATAATTAATATTTTAAATGGAAAAAATCGAGTCGTTATTAACAAGCAAAAACACATAAAACAAAATAAAACACAAACAATGCCATGCACCGATAACTTAAAATTAAATAAAAATAATATCAAACAATGCTGTTGGTGCTACAAGGTGTGTAGTAATAATTTATTCTTCACATTGCGGTGTCAAATCAGAAAACATGTAGGTATAGTGTATACGTTCCCGATTGAACCAGCAAGTAACAAAAAGTATGCAAACCGTATTATAATGATGTAAGAAATTTACTTTATTTACGGTTATGTAAATATAAAAAATCCAAAGACTTACAATTCGGATATGTTTTTTGATGCAGCGGATACCCTATAATATAATATCAATATATGTGGTAAAAAATATAAACAGAAATAAATAAATAGAATTTCCGGATGCCTGATTAAATATGTAGTTATCGCTAATTTACTTTTGAATACAATTTTAATTTATGATTATCTCTAATAATTCGTTTGCAGTGACTCAATTGCGTGTGGGTTTATTTCAACCTCAGAGTGTCATTTCATTTATCTTTTTTCTTTCCTTCTTCCATTTGTTTTTTTTTATATATTTTAGCTTAAAAGAATACATAATCGTCAAAGATAGTAATTCCTGGAAACAAAAACCTTTGATTGACAGGGAGTTGAAAAGGAATGTGCATAAATAAATTTTAGACAAAGATGAGAATAGACTTTTTCAGTGATAATGAGTAGGACGAATACTCTGATTACACTGGAAAACACATGTTTTGTCTATCCGGTCTATCACGTAAGGTTTTGTTTAAAAATTCTACTTATTTTTGCGTATTTTTTTAAATATCAATATATATTTAACCGGGGATCCAGGGTTAGAAAAACGTAACATTTTATCCTTTTCCGCTATAACTTGATGAAAAATTTGGTACCTCGTACCAAGTACCTCGAGGAAGAATGTAGTGATTCGCATGTTCAAAGGTACCGGACAGGGTAACTAAATATGAATAGAATTGGCGACGATATTGACGATGCTCTTGGTATTGTAGGTGTTGAAGAGGACAATGAGCAGTGTAAATATCTACCGAACCAATATTCAGTTAGAAAAAAGGACTAGAACGGTTCAAACGCAAACTAAATGTTTAATTTAATAATTAAATCATAATTAGAAACAAAACATCACAAGCTAACATAATAGCTTTTTTCTACCTGGGGTTAGATTAGCCGCTACAGGCTAACAATTTTAGATTGTTGGAAATTGGAATACATACATACATACACAGATACATACACAGATTTTGATAAAATAAATGCGTTCATTGGGATTTTATAGATGGTAGGTGTTAAAAAATCATCATCTCAATACGTCTGATTTATGGGCTAATGATGGAGCCGCACCTAAATTATTTGCTGCAATGATGACTGAAAGACAATTCTACACTCTCCTACGTGTCATAAGGTTCGACGATAGCAGTACCAGTGAAGCATGTTCAATCACCCCACAAATTCTTCCAAATATTTGCCCTAACAAATTTCTGTTAGCTACGATTATGGTTAACAAATCCTTAGAACAGATATGTTACGCGTTCTAACTGGCAGATCGACGGCAAGTCATGGTTCTCTTATGATCCTTTTCCTTCTCAGAAACAAGTCAATAGCTTGTGTGTTTTGTCTATACACTAACCCTTCACTTATAAAAACAGGTGTAATTCTCTCACTTATTAAAAAACCTCCAAAAATCAATTTAGTCCCTTTCACCCGAGTCGCTTCTAATTTCTTAAGTATAATTAGGGGCTAATCTCGCATGAGCCATAAAATCCCCTCTTTAGAGAAAATTTAAGCTTTTATACGTATTTCAAAAACTATTACTTTATTTGTGTCCCAGCATTTGAGATAGGCACGTCAACTTGGTGGTAAGTCGTTTATTCAGATTATGTCTTGTAACTATCCAGTTAATTTCGATTTTTTTTATTAATTATAGACTTGATGTCACTTCTGTTTGCCTTCATACATCGTATATCTATACATCATACTTAGTATCTCGTAACTTGCATCTTGGATTTTGCATATGGTATCTTGTCTCCGTCATATTGTAAGTTGCATATTGTCTATTACATCTAACATCATACATCTTACTGCTGCGTATGTCTGGCAGTTGAGTTCGCTAGTGATTAGCGTGCCACTGTATTACCTATGACACTGTGCGTGTTTCTGTGACACAACCGCTGAATGGTTTAGTTTATTGGCGCCAGTCTACAACAACTACTGCATCTTTACTTTTCGGACCCTTCTTCTTCTTCTTCAAGTGCCATCTCCGTGGCAAAGGTCGGCAATCATCATAGCTATTCGGACTTTTGAGACGGCTGCTCTGAAAAGTTCATTTGATGTACATCCATACCACTCTCTCAGGTTTACCACTCTCTCAGGTTTACCACTCTCTCAGGTATACCTCCCTATGCTTCTCTTTCCTTGGATCTCTCCCTGCATAACCTGGAGCAAGGTGTGTTTCTTTCCACGTGTCATATGTCCGAGATATTCCAATTTTCTTGTTTTAATTCTATTTAAAAGTTCTATTTCTTTATTCATCCTCCTCAGAAGCTCTTTGTTTGTGACATGTTCTGTCCACGATATTTTCAGAATTCATCTATACACCCACAGCTTGAATGAGCCAGGTCTCAGACCCGGGCCAATTTAAATCTGTAAGTACATTTTGTTGTTTTCTTTTATTTGGCCCAAAAGCCGAGAGTTTTACAAGCAGAAACACTAAATCCCGTTGTAAGTGATTTATAACAATTTCACACTTAATTTGTCTTTGTGACAAATGACTATTCATATTATAAGTACGGTCAAATTATTGCTGATTAATTTATATGTCTATATTTATCTTTTTAGCTTAGCTGCATTTAAATGCTCATAGCGTTTAGTTTTAAAAAATATAGTGATTACTAAATTTTATTATATGTCCTCAAGGTGCAACAATTTTTAAATTTATTAATTTCATTAACTTAGTAATTCATAGATTTCAAAATAATTTTTAAAGTAGCAATTCACTTAATTAATTTTCAATCTTAAGAGATTTTTAACAGTAAACAAATTGATGGAGCAAAATGAGAAAGGAAGAAGACAATTTCAAGTCAGTAATATTTATAAAAGTTAAAAAACAAGTATACATGAAGTAGAAAAGACGTGAAAAAGGAGGATAATAACCACAAAAAAGAATTCATTAGAAGCATAACCTCTTTTATTTGATTAAGATTTTTAATAAAATTGTTTTTCATAATAAGAATTTATACAAAGAATGAATAGTCATATAACAGCAGCGCAGATGTAACAAAAATTAGAGCTTTGAACTGAATTAACACCGAAGAACTATGGAAAATTAAATATAGAGTATCAATTACTATACAGAGCAGCAGTGTTTTTGAGATATTTAAAATATTTAGCACCTCGTCTTAATTTTAATAATAGATAAAATCGTTTAAAACGAAAGGATTAATCATAATTTAGCTGGTGTTAAAGAGATATGAGACAAATTCAGCACCAAATTGTCGTAAATTTTACACACCACACTCGTATTGCATTATAGATGAGCAGTTAATGAGGTATAGAGGTAGATGTGAGTTTCGCATTTATATAGTGTCTAAACCAGATAAGTGTGACATTAAAATATTAATGATGAATGATACTGAAATATTCGTTGACATTATTGAAGGAAAATTATTACACTCTTTTAATGATTATTCGTAAGTATATTGTATGTTTCTCAACAAACCGATAAGAAGATTATCATTAGGATAACTAATATTTGATAGAATATTTGCAAGTACCTGCTCACTACATCATCATTAGCATTATTTCCTAGACAACTCTTTTTACATCTTGTTCTTTTCAAGAATTTTTCTTCATTCTGATCCACCATCTGAAAATTCAAATTTTTATCATTTACATCACGTTCAAATTTAACCAAACCTGATTTAAGTATTTCCATCAATGGTGAGGATATTTTGAGTTGTAGTGATGTGAAGTTTTTAGGAGTGACTTTTGACTCTCATTTATCTTTTAAGACTCATTGTTGGAATGTATGTAAAAAACTTAATTCTAAATGTTATCAATTGAGAAATTTGGGTAGAATACTTAGTCTGCAACACCTTCGTCTTTTTTATTTTGCTGAGGTACAATCGACAATAAGTTATGGTATAACTGTCTGGGGTGGTTCTTCTAGTGTAAAGGACGTTTTCAAGGCCCAAAAACGTATTGTCAGATGTATAGCAGGTGTTCCGTATGGTTGGTCTTGTAAAAACCTATTTAGAGATTTGAATATATTAACAGTGTATGGAATTTACATTTTGGAATTATTGATACTAATTCATAAAAATAAAAGAACTTTTTTATGTAACAGTGATATTCACTCACACAACACAAGAAATAAGAGACAGTTTGTAGTACCCTATCGACATTTAGAAATAAGTAGGAAGTCATCTACCATCTGTGGTTTACAACTGTATAATCAACTTCCTCAAAATTTTAAAAACATAAATTCAACTACAGCTTTTAAAAACCAAGTCAAAGAGTACCTAGTGACCATGTGTCCTTATACATTAGGTGAATATTACGAGGGTGTATCTGTGAATGCCTAAGCTGCAACATAACCAAATTTATTGATATTTTAATTATATGTCTATATTGTACGTTTTTTAAGTATTTTAATGTCTTAAATATTTTTAATGTATTGTTTTCTTTTTTTGTAATATTTAATATTTATAATTTTAGTTTTGACTTGCTGTAAACCTAGTTGTAACTTACAGTCAAATAAACTATCTATCTATCTATCTACCTTACGCTTTGCTTGTCCAATTTTTTTATAAATTAATATATCGTTTTCTGTGTGCCTTATATCTCAGCTTCGGTGGTCCCCTTGTTATATGTCATACTGACAGTTGTAATTATTGTTATTATTGGTTTTTCCTTTCTCAAGGTAAAGGCAAAAATATCTAGCGTACTCAGTTTGCTTTCTTAAACAGGACTTTTCCCATCTGTAAGCAAGGCTTTTTATCAACACACAAAATTTCGATGATTCTACCGTTTTAAAAATTAGCGTCAGTTAAACCGCTGTAACTTATAAACTAATGGATAGAACTTCAATTTTGGCAAGTGAAGTTTGACAATTGACATTTTTAAATTAAATGGATTCATTATTAGTGGCACCATCTATACGTTAAACCCGAGAGTTATTAAGTCTGCGATATATTTTTAGAATACAACCCTGGCTAGCGGTTCTTATAACGAAACTTTTGCTTTGATATAACCAAATAAACAGACACCTAGGAAGTACTAGCAACAAATAACATAGGAAACAATTTTGTAAACAATGACACGAAATAGAGATCTTAATTATTTGCTGGTTCAATTAGCAGTAATTAGACTATACATTGTTTTGTGCCATTAAGTTTCAAAAATAACTATTTGTTGTTGGACGCACCTTGCAGATTCTTCATTTCATGCATTACTAATTTGTAAATAATCGTTCCTGTAAGAAAAATAGTTAAAAAGTCCAAATATGCTTAAAATCAATCTACTATTTACCACAGTACACATGCTAATGGATGCCAATGATCAAAATGTATCGAGAAATTAGCTACATCGAAATTATTTTTGGCCAGTGGCGGCGTAAAGTTGTTTACATAAGGGATGTGGAATGATTGATAATTGTTACATTTTTATGCACGTTATTACTGCACGATTTTTTACAGTATTTGATCTAATCGAATAAATAGTGGTGCATACTAATACGTTCAGTGGACTTGTCAAGCCAATACTATGAACTGTAATGTGTTTAGTTTGTAGTAACAAATACTGTGTAAGTTGTGCAGTATATTGTCATATAAATAAGACATTCTAGATTCATTGTGTTCAGTTTACACCATATTGGTAAATTTGGGTTCATTGTTTAAAGCAAGTGTGTATCTACCTCTACTCTGTTTTCACTATATCTCAGCTCTCTTACATCTACTCTTTTTATCTTGTGTTTCACATAAATATTATGTAAATTTTTGGAATATTTTATCGAGTTTTGGATTTCTAATATTCAAATACAAAAACGCGTGTATATTTAATATCTTTTGATTTCAATATTACACTGTTCAAAAAATATACTTTTTTTTGTAGTAAAAACGATCTACTCCATCCGTCAGAGGCGAAAATGCCACAGAGCATCTAAAACTCATACAAACAAGCTGAATTTTATCGAGAATATCAATTTTGGGACCCCAAAAAAGACACTCCTAAAAATCCTAGTAGGAGGGGGAACGCAAAACATCGACTTACAAAACATCGGATCTGTAAGCCGTAGAAAAATTTTGTCAAACAGGAAATGTAACTCAGACAATTTTGAATAAAAATGTTAATTACCATTTTCCAGTAGAATAAACCGTTCTCTCAGAAATAATGCTTGAAGCAACCGGCGATTTTAAATGAATTACGTGTGCGAAATCAATTTTTTAAATAAAATTTGTATCAACTCGACCCTACTGAAGAAAAGAAATATGAGAATGATGTCGAATCATTTATAGCCAATTAAAACAGACACTTAAAAATCTAAAAAGTAACGAAGTCACATATATTATTGGAGATTTTAACGCAGAAATTGGCCAAGGCCGAAGATTTGACCTGGTAGGTGAATATGGACTAGGGGAGAGCAATGAAAGGCGCGATAGATTATACCAGTTCTGTCAAGAACATGACATGATAATTGCAAATACATGGTTCAAATTACACAAAAGAAGGTTATACACATGGAGGGGACCAGGAGATAATTCACTACATATGATTAGAAATCAGATAGACTATATTCTGGTAAACAAGAAATTTAAGAATGGCGTCACCAGAGTAACGACATATCCTGGTGCAGATATCGGTTCAGACCATAACCCTGTAATAACTTACATCAAAGTAAAGCTCAAAAAAGTCCAAGAAAGCCCCAAAACACCAAAATTAAATATCTCAATATCCAACAAAACGTTAATAGAAAATGACTTAAACAATGAGCTAAAGAAATCAATAAATGAAAACAACACAGAATTAGGGATCACATTTAAAGATGTTACCTTGAAAGTAATAGAAAAATATTCAACAACGTTACACAGGTACAAAAAACAACAATTGATAACTGATGAAATCCTGGAATTAATGGAGCAGAGAAGGAAACTGAAAAGTAACAAGACAGAATATAAGGAAAAACAGAAACTAATTAAACAAAAAATAAAGGTGGCTAAAGAAACATGGATGGAGGATAAATGCAAGGAATTAGAAAAGTTGAATGAAAAACATGATACGTTTAATATGTTTAAAAAAGTTAGAGAAGTAGCTGGTCTTTATCATAAGGAAACTCCACATACTATAACCGATTCGTCGAAAAAAATGATAATAGACGAACATGAAATTCGAACAACCTGGTGTAATTATATAAGTGAACTATATAATGAAGATAGACCCGAAGAACTGGAGACTTTAGTTGAAGGTGAAGGACCAGAAATACTAAAATCAGAAATACTGCATGCTATAAAGTTAGCAAAGAACAAGAAGCTGTTGAAGAACAGAGATGTTAAAGCTTATAAATGAGGAGAACATTGGAATACTGGTCAAACTTTTCAATGATGTTTATTCGACTGGTGATATACCTGAAGATTGGTTAAAGTCCGAATTCATAACACTACCAAAAAAAAACAACGTCCAAAAACTGTAGCGATTATAGAATGATAAGCCTTATGAGGCACACTTTGGAAATATTTCTACGCATCATCCACAGTAGAATCAGAGATAAATGTGAAGAAGATCGGGATGAAACACAATTTGGCTTCAGAAATGGACTGGGAACTCGGGACGCCCTCTTTGCACTAAATGTATTACTGCAGAAATGTCGAGATCAAAGGAAAGACGTCTTTGCTGTATTTATTGACTATGAAAAGGCCTTTGATCGAGTACAGCATCACAAAGTAATTACAATATTAAAAGATAAAGGAGTTGATAGTCAAGACATACGATTCATAGAAAAGTTATACTGGCGTCAAACAGCGACAGCTTGCATAAACGGAAAATCAACAGAAATATGTAAAATACAAAGAGGTGTTAGACAGGGTTGTATACTATCCCCACTGTTATTTAATTTATATTCAGATAGAATATTTAAAGAAGCGCTGCATAATTTGGAATGGGGCGTGAAAGTTAATGGAATTCTGATCAATACAATCAGATATGCAGACGATACAGTTATTTTAAGTGATGACATAAATGGACTACAATGCCTTTAAATGCCATTGATACAGTGGGAAGAGAGTTTGGCCTAAACATAAACTGTTCAAAAACAAAACACATGGTGTTTAGCCGTTTAGCACATCAAGATGCACGATTATATGTTGATGGTCATATAATTCTAAGAGTGTCCAGTTTTAAATATCTTGGTTGCCATATTACTGAACAACTAGATCCAGATCAAGAGATAAAATGTAGAATCGAGATAGCCCGCACGACATTTTTAAAAATGAGGTCATTCTTCTGTAATGATAACTTGCAACTTCAACTTCGAAAGCGCATTGTTAAATGCTACATTTGGTCAGTCCTCTTATACGGTGTCGAAGTATGGACATTAAAAATATCCACCATTAATCGTCTGGAGGCCTTTGAAATGTGGCTGCACAGACGTATACTAAAAATTCCATGGACGGCTATGTTGACAAATGTGGCAGTCCTTGAGAGAGCAAATGCTGCTCGCGAGCTGCTTGATAACATCAAATGTAGAAAGATGGCCTATTTTGGGCACATAGTAAAGGGAGACCGATATAATATTCTTTAACTTATTATGATGGGTAAAATCGAAGGACGCAGAGGAATTGGTGGAAAGCAGGCCTCTTGGTTGAAGAATATCAGAGAGTGGACAGGAATAAAGAAAGCTGAGCAACTCTTTAGAATAGCTCGAGACAGAGACAGTTTCGGCATGTTAATCGCCAACGTCAAGGGGACTTGATAGGAGACGTTAAGAAGAAGATCAACTCGATGGTAAAAATTCGATATCTTTTGATCAGAGTATCGTATTGACAAAATTCAACATGTGTTTTAAAGGTGAAGGTACAGCTTTCGTACTAAATTTCTGCATTTTGACGCAAATAAAGTCAGTTTCTTTAAAGCCATTAAATAAATTTTACGTGAAAGTTTAAATTCAGCGATTTTTAGACATAAAAGATATCAAGTGCCTTATACACTCATATGCAAGAAAAACAACGCAGAAAATTTTGGTCAAATTCAATGTATTTTTTCATTCAAAACAATTAATTGTTTTTTATATTTAGCCCTATATCACCCTTTGATGATTTTTTTTAGCACACTGTGTAAAAATTTTGTATTTGACTTATTATACGGGGTAAATCGAAAGGTGGTTTTTATCCTAACTTTGAAATATCCTGTGGAATAATTCCGTTAGCGGATTTCCGTAAAATGTTTCCTTGTTTTTCGGTTGCAGCCCTGTCTTCTTAGTATTATGTTTTTTTGCTTTATATGAAAATATGGCTTGGTTTATTTTTAGGAGCGAAATGACTTTACCACCCACAATTTACGAGTTTTCCTATGATTACCACTATCTTTTGTATTAATTTGTAATACGACGATGAGGGCTTTCAGTCCAGGCTGTGAGGCCGCTCCCGTTGGGAAAATGTTTCTGATTCGGTTTCTTCACGGATTCCGGTTCAAAAATGTCCCCTTTAAACAAATCTGAAGGGTGCCGGACGAAATTTTTGGGCAGAAATTGTTTAAACAATTTTTTTAAACAAAGTCCAAAAATAATTTTTTTTTAATCTGGAAAATGTTTTTTAGAATTTTTTGGGCTATTTTAAATAAAAAAAGTCTCTTGTCATTTTTCTCTAAAGTTGATAGTTTTCGAGTTATAAGCGATTTAAAGTCTGAAAAACGCGAAAATACGCATTTGTGAGGCTTGAAAACACATATGTAAATTATTATTTTTGAGGTTACCAAGTGTGTAAATTAAAGTTTAAACATTCAACTTCAAGATTGTGAAGAGTAATCGGGGCTTATTTTAATTTAGACCGTTGTTTTTTAATTGTTAAGTATGCGCGTACACTCGATTTTTCAGCCGCCGCGCCGCCGCGCGCTACCGTGCGCCTCTATCGTACTTATGCATAGTTTACATATACTTACAAATAATTATTATTTATTGAGTATATATTTATTTATATCAATTGAGTTATAATATAAATTTCGTCTAAAGTCTAATAATAGTTACATAAAATAATTGTACAAAAGATTGTTAAATAACACACTAATATTACTCAGTAAAAGTATCTTTGTTTTCACAAAAATCTAAATCACATCCACATAATGGTACACAGTTGACATGATTTTTCTTGCAGTTGCAAGCATTAGTTTTGCAAGTCTTTTTGCATTTGCACGGTTTCCCAACCCACCACTATCAGACATATAATATCCATATTGTGTAAAATCGAGAGTTTGATAGCGGGAATATATGGCATTTCGCCAAATATATGTTTTAGCGAAAGCTCTTAACAAGTGTTGGTAAAGTGCGTCAGAGGTACAAGGTATATTGGCTAGATTAAATTAAATTTTTCAGTCACACTGTCTTTTCGTCGAAGAGCAGCATTTTGTATTGTTATATAAAAATCTACTTTAGGGTTTTGCACTAACTTAATATTGTTGATGTTATTACAAAAAATACAAACTAAATTTTCTTCGGTAAGTTTTCATTTAAGAAGAGGTACGGAAAAAGACATTTTAAATCCATTCACAATTTTTTTAATAACACATTAATAATATAATATTTCGGCACCCTTCAGATTTGTTTAAACGGGACATTTTTGAACCGGAATCCGCGAAGAAACCGAATCAGAAACATTTTCCCAACGGGAGCGGCCTCACAGCCTGGACTATTTGGTGACTGATATGGAAAGAATATATCGACATCCCAGAAGCACGGTATTTAAATAATGATTAAAAGTAACGACATGATTTTCATTTTAATGAACAATGATAATAATAAAAAAAATTAAAAAATCAACTTAAATGTAACTTAACCTAGTACGCAAATAACGAAGAAAAACTACTAAAAAATAACTTAATACTTTGTATTGCCTCCCCTAGCCTCTATAACTGCCAGTACACGTCGCCTCATGCTGTCTATGAGGTTGCGAATATCATCTTGCTCGATGTTTAGCCATTCCTCTTATAGAGCCAAGCGAAGTTCGTTAATTGAGGCTGGTGCGACTTCGTGACCTCTAATATTTCTACCAAGCATCTCCCAAATGTGCTCTATTGAGTTGAGATCTGGCGAACACGTGGGCCAGTTCATTTTATTATTACCAACTTCCTCTAAATATTGTGTGACACACATCGCAAAGTGGGGTCGCGCATTATCTTGCATTAATAGAAAATCATCGCCGATATATTGAGAAAAGGATACTACGTGATTCGCTAAACTTTCTTAATATACTGGTGTAAAGTCAACAAACGATCAATAAATACCAATTCAGGTATATTCCTCTCAAGATATTCCTGCCCATACCATCACCGAACCTCCTCCATGGCTAACGCAGGGACTGCAAGCGCACTCTACAAATCTCTCTACAGTTCGACGCCATACTCATTCTCTCCCATCTGATGAGTGAAATGTTCCTTGGAAAATTGTAGTCTAGCCACTCTGTGCCGTGGAAGGAATACGGGCTCAGTTGCTGGTCTGCAACTTTGCAAACCAAATTCATGTAATCTTCGACGAACTGTAAATACACTTACATTATTGCCTTGAACCTTTTGAAGCTGATCATCTAAAGCGGTAGTTTTGCGCTTCGCGCCACTTCCGCTTTACACTTGTTTGTTCCAGTTCGTATAAAAGGTTCCACTACCCTTTGTATGGTAGAGCGATGAGTGTGTAGTACTCTAATAGTCACATATTCATAATTTCGCACATTTTCAATCAGAGCAACGGCTTTCGCCCAATCTTCGACACAAAGAACCATGATCATTCATAGGTAAACAAAATGTAAGTGTCAATATGACATAATGATAACAGTCACCAAAGCCACCTCGTAGTATTACAAAATAACTCCAAAATAATCATAATTAAAAAAGTCCTAAATTGTGGGTGGAAAATTTATTTGGCTCTAAAAATTGAACCAAGGCATATTTTGACATGAAACATAAAACAAAATGATTAGGAGACATGGTTGCAACTGAAAAATTAAGTTTAGCGAAAATTCGCAAACGGAATTATTCCACAGGATGTTTCAAAGTTAGGATAATTAAACCACGTTTTAATAACTCCGTACAATAATTCATTAACCCTGTACAATAAGTCAAATATAAAATTTTATCAAAAAACTGACTATACCAAATTAAAATTTATAAACAAAAATAAGACTTGCGAAACAAACAGCTTGATGAATGCATCGGCAAGGGAGTCTAAAAATTGCACTCCAAATGCCGTTCATCATGGCCTATATTCGTAGTGAATTCGATTTCTGGTACTCCAAATGAAGTAAATAAACAAAACAAATGACGGTATTAAATTTTGATTTTATGCAGAGCAGCAACAAGCCGCATATACGTATTTCCATACGTACTCCATGGAGTAGTAACTATACCGTACTGAGGAGATCTAAAGAGATCGAAATACGTATATGCGGCTTGTTGCTGCTCTGCATAAAATCAAAATATAATACCGTCATTTGTTTTAAAATTTATAAATTTAAACAAAGTGTGCTTCACACTTCACACAAAAAAATCATCAAAAATAAAAAAAAAATGAAATACTCTGAATTTGACCAAAAGCGTTTTTTTTCCATCTGAGTGTATTTATTGCCAAAACTCAAAATCAAAATTGTGTTAATAGTTTTGGAGATTAGGCTCTATCAATGGACATTTCACAGAGCAAGATAAATGTAAGTGATGGATTTTATTGATCTCATGAGAATCATAAAAAATAGCAGAAATCGCGCAACGTTTATTTATTTACCTGCTTTAAAAAAACGGACTCTATTATCATCAAAATGCAAAAATAGCATACGAAAGCTGCGATCTTCACCTTTAAATCCCACCTTAAGTTTTCTCGATAGGGCACTCTGATCAAAAGATGTCGAATTTTTACCGCCAAAATGATACAAATTTTATTTAAAAATTGATTTTCGCGCGCGTAACTGTCCTTCGAAATTGCCGGTCGCTTCAAGCGTTGTTTCTGAGAGGATGTATCATTCTACAGAAAAAAAGGCTAATTAATATATTTGTTCAAAATTAAGTCAGCTACTGTTGTTTTGTTTTTGTCCCCTCCTACGAGGGTAAGCCCGCGGTTAGGACTTGGGACGAACAAACTTTTTTGCATATTTTTTGGGGTCTCAAGATTGATATTATCGGCAAACTTCAGCTTGTTCGTATGATTTTTAGAGATTAAGTTTTTTTTTCGTCACTAACTGAGACTTTTGTGATGTAATATCTTTTCAAATTTTCACTCTGAGGGAGACAAGAATATTAAATTTAAATGCAGGCAATTTTGTCTTCAGAATAAGTATTTTACACGAATCCTTTGTGTCTCATGGTCACGCGCATCTAGCTAAAATTTGACCCGCACAAATAATGGCCGACCCGTACTGGTTTCTTGTTAGTTTATTTAGATTAATTTATAATACGCCCATTTTGTAAGATGCTTTGTTTTTGATACAGGCCTAACAATTTAGATGGACCCATCAACATTGGACGCTTTAATAAACAGGTTATCATTGACTGGTTAATATTTTATAATCCATAGTATTTAATAAAGTTGTACCCAACTAATCGCATAAATGCTTTATATGATATTAAATCAACTATTCACACACAACTCCCCGGAGTTATTACGGCTATTAGCCGACCGGATGTAGATGAATAAACAACTTTCAACAGAGAATTATTAATTTCGATGTAACTATATTCCAAGCTGTATGATTGATTAGTTAGTTTCCTAAACAAGTCCAAAAGTTCGGGGAAGGAAATTAGACCAGTCGTCAAAAGGCAAACACGCGTAATATTGTCTCTTTTTCCGCTATGCAATTGTACATGGAGCGCTGGAAGAATAACTAGTTGGAATATATAAAATATAAAAGAGTAAAAAGAAAAATTACGTTACTACATAACCTGTTTTATATGTGAACATATGTTTTATATAGAAATGCTCTTATTGTGTTTGCGCAAATGTCGGAAAAGTATATTAGTGTCAAGTTATAAATTATCCAAAGACAATGACTAATTGTAGGAACTATTTTTTATAGAGGCTCCATATAAAATGAGTTAAAAGTCAACCAAAACATTTTTAGATACTTACAAAAAAATGTCAGTGCGTTTACTTCACATAAGAAGTGGACTCGAATTGAATAAAAATTAAAGCTCTTACGCTCCCGATAGAGTACCTTTGCAAATTAAAAAAATGCCCAAATTATAGTTATGCTTAAGACTTAAGGTATTAATAAAATATCTTACTCTATCAGTTCAGTATTAATAGAGAGGCGAGAAGTGGTCATTTCGATCTAAATATATTTTTACGAAAGTTTTTCATAAAATTTACTTATACGCTGAAACTTTGTCTACCCAGTCTACCTACACAAATGTCGCTTTATAATTGGTATTACTTTTTGATAGGAGAATAGTTTATGCCATAGAAACAGAAACTTTCATGCATAAAATTGAGATAGTAAATAGGAAAAGCAAGTTAAAGTATAATAAAGATCGCATCTACATAAATAATGATCTAACAGCAAAAGACAAATACACAGAGAAATAGTTAAGATAGTAAAGGAAGAAAAAAATAAAGGAAATCAGACAAAAATAGGCTATACGAAGTTGTTCGTGAATGGGAAAGAATGGATATGAGATGAAGAAAAACAACAACTAAAAGAAAATACCAAAGAAAAATTGTCAAAAAACTAGTAGAAGAAAAACAACCATGGAGATATGATACCGAAACGGCAAGGCAATAAAATACGACCATATAAAACGAAAAAAAAACACAAAAGAAAGGCAACAATCCAAGGATATAATAAAAATTTGGACTTAGAATGTGAAAGGTACTTATGAACAGGGAGCTTTAAGAAACTTAAGAGACCAAATTATGAAAAAATATAAATTTGGTCAAAAGATATCCTTGCCCTACAAGAAACGAAACAACTGGGAAATGAAATAATAAAAATACGAAAGAGCACACTGTTGAATAGTGGGAATGAACCAAGAGATATTTTTGGAAATTTAATTAAAAATCCTTTGTAATAGGTATATTTTTGGCCCAAACGGGCTAAGTTAAACTCCACGTTGAAGTTGCTAGTCCTGAGACGGTATGTCTTCGAGGACTGTATGAGTGCAACATATGTCGCCATGTTACCTAATCCATCGGTAACTCTATAATCCTAAATCATTATAACATTATTTTAAAACTAAATGTAATTAAACATCTGTTATCGGGTTTTTACCCACATATTTAATCTTGGTGGCTACATTCATGTACTCCTAGACACTGATAATGGAACATGGTTTCCGAAAACGTTTTGTCTTTTTAACTTAGCCCGTTTGAGCCAAAAATATACCTATTACAAAGGATTTTTAATTAAATTTTTAATACATGGTATACAGCCAACTACAGGAACGTAGATTCCTTGTGGATATTTTTGGAATTCATGGTGGGATTCATGGTGTCGGAGAAAGTAAACATATGAGTAAATTTTCAACCAATATCAGACAGAATCTGTTACTTGAGAGTGAGAGGAAAGTAGAGTTAAACGAAACGTGAGTTACAGAGGGGCAGATACCAACAGTGACCATACACTAATAATGGCAAAACTAAAACAAAAACTACCAATAATACAAAAACCTGTTAGAGATCGATTAAACTACCAATTAGAGCGCCTTCAAGAGAAGCAGGTTAAAAACAGACTAGAGGAAAAAATAAATAAAGAACTAGCGAATCCAGTAAAACGGGATATAGATAAAGAATGGCAGACCATATAGACAGCTATGTTTGAAGCATGGGAAAAGTTTATAGGAAGAGAACATATAAAAAGACGGAAAGACTGGTTCGATGAAGAATGTAGGAATGTTTTGGCAAGAAGAAATAGGGAAACACTACAAAGAGACACTACAAAGAAAATACCCAACATGAAACCCAAAGCTATGTGGCAAGCTATATGGAAATGAAAAGAATTTGCAGACAAAAGAAAAGAGAACAGCTAGAAAAGCAATTGACAAACATAGAAGCCTACATAAACAAAGAGGTAAAGAATTTATACCAAGAAGTTAAGAAATCCAGAGAAACTATATTGAAAACAACAGAAAAATTAAACAGATGGGCGGAATATTTCAAAGATCTATTAAATATAGACCAACAAGAGGAGCTTGAGGGAAATGAGTATTGGCAAGAATATGAAGAAGAGACGTGCGTAGAACCAACTCCGAATGAAGTCAAAGAAATAATAAAAGAGAAAAGTGCAGGAGAAAGTGAGATCTCAGCTGAGTTTTTAAGGAAGGTGGCTAAAGATTGAAGAAAAGGATATTTCACTTAATACTCATAATTTGGCAAAAGGAAGAAATGTAAAAACAATAGAATAGTAATTTTATTTGTCCTATCTATAAAAAAAGAGACAAAACGGAGTGCGAAAACTATAGAGGTATAGCACTATTAGAAGTAGTCTACAAAATACTTGCAAAAATGATTATGAAAAGATTAATAAAATGTGACAACAAAGTGATTGGAGAATACCAGGAAGGCTTTAGACCAGGAAGAACAACTACAGATTAAATAAGTAATACTACTCTACTTTGTTTATCTTTATTAGACAACACCCTAATATGGGTTTATTATTATTTCAGCATTTATTTAACTTAGTATCGAGACCTGAAGATGCTTTGTATATTGTAGAAAGCGAAATCGGTCGTCTGGATAGTTAAATTAAATTGATTGTGAGTAAGTCTTATTTATTATTTCTTTACCTATTTTTCATGATTCAGTTACCTTTAATTCTCAAGATATTTCTAATTGTCCGTTTATCTGCAGCACCCCGTAGATATAATAAAATCCTGTACTGAATGAAGTGCGGTGATAATTACAAAGTAAAGACTGGAAGATTAATCTAGTAGTAGTAATCTAGTACTCTATAAGCATTATTTTTCTTGTTTGACATATTCACTAACTGGTCTAAAAGGATTTAGGGAATTGCATTTTAGAATTCTGACAACAGCACATGATACAGATCAAAACTTTAGTTATTACCCAAGCGGCTTGTTAGTTACGGTATACATTTATGATTGATATTAGCCCAAAGTTGCGTTTTAATAGTTTTTCGTGGAAATTGCATGCATTTTAAACAGCGGAGGCACGCGGAAATAGACGGAATAAAGGTCTGGATGTCATCTTTAATATAAATAGTTGCTATAAGTGCAAGTATAAGATAAATATTTCGTTTTTACAAGACAGTTCATTTCGGATGTAGAAATGACAGTTAATTTCCTTTTAGTGTATATCAAGTTTCGTGATGCAACTTCAATGGGAATTTCGTCGAGTAGCAACGATACTGGAGGTATTTATTAAGAAATCGAACATAAATATATAAAATGGGTGAAATATATTGTTCTATAAAATACTATAAATATATACTATAATTTATAGTACTACATAAACGTTGTCTAAAAAATGTAACAATAAAACACTGAAAACGTTGTTTTTAAACTTCCACAAAATTTATTTTAACCTCTTATCACTACAGCTGTTTCGGCTGATTGCCTTTCTCAAGTGATCTATTTTTGGCATGCGTTTACACTTTATAGTCTCTAATAAAATAGGTTGAGGAGGGGAGAACTGTTTGTCTCAAGTTGGTCATTCAGAATTATATCTGTGTTTTTCAATTTGTTGATTTCCATAGATTGTAATAAGAATAGCTTAAGGCCTTTATTTTGAATGTGAAGAATTTTAAATTCGTCAATAAAAGAATGATTGTGATCTAGAAGGTCAAGTGCGTATGTATAATCTGGTTTCTATTATTGAAAGCCCTTTTATGTTCTGATATTCGTTTATTAAAGTTTCTACCAGTTTGACCGATGTAAGTTTTTGGGCAGTCACCACATTTTAGTTTGTACATACCACTGTGTAAGTGTTTTTTATTTTGGCTCATGTTGTTTTTAATATATTTGCATAGGTTGTTATTTTTTCGGAAAGCTGGTGTTATTCCTTTCTTTTTTATGTGTTTGGCTATTTTTGTTGATATTTTGCCTGTATATGCAATCAAGCAGAAGGTACTGGGTTTTTTCTCTGGTGGTGGAAATAGTAATTTCAGGGCTTTCTTGTGTAGTTTTTTATTTAACATTTTATTAATTGTTTGTTCGTTGTATTCGTTGTTTATTGCTATTTGCTTAATGATATTTAATTCTGTGTCAAAGTTGTATTTTGACATCGGAATTTCTGTTAATGTTATTTATGTTATGTAGCATACTATGATAGGCTGCCAGGCTAGGGCAAGCAGAAAAAAACAGAAATCACAATTAATAAAAAAAAATAAATAGATAAATAAATAAAAAACTCTTTTAAATAGTTTTTATATATTTATGTCTTAAAAAGTCTTTATTTAACCGTTTATTTTAAGATCTGTAAACAGTGCTGTATCAAACGAAATCTTTTAGAATATGTCTCTGGAAAAAACAGATCAAATATTTTGACAGTTTTCAAAATGGCCGCTAATACATACGTCATGAAAAAATATACTGATTTTCTTATGTATTCTTTTTCTTCTCTATTTTCGAAATAAAAATAATTAATACTCTTAAAATTGTCGCCAATATGTTATACATTTATTTCTCAAAATTAACTTGATTAGCAGTCAAGAGTTGAATTTTTGCTTTCTATCTATTGGTAATACAGGGTGTTTTAAAAAGGTATGTCATAAATTAAAACACGCATTTCGGGGACAAAAATAAATTGATTGAATCCATCTTCCCTTAGTACAAAAGTGTACACAAAAAAAGTTACAGCCCTTTGAAGTTACAAAATAAAAATTGGTTTTTTGTATTATCTCATAAACTACTTGAAATTATGTAATAAAAATCGACACGTTACTTTCTTGTTCTGAAAGAATTTTTCATAGAAAAGAAACAACAAAATCTAAGCGCGCAGAAAAACTTTAAGGAAGGCGTGCAGCCCTAAATCCCCCAAACTTTTGAGTACGTTCGAATCGTATGAATTTTGTGACATCATTAGTTTAACTGCCAGACCACCACTTTCCATTCTCCTTCAACAGAGACACACCACACTAGTTTTGAGTCTGAACCTGACATACTTTTTTCCGAGGTGGAATTCGCTTTAAAAAGACTAAAGTTAAACAAAGCAGCAGGATATGATCTCATTACTGCAGACGTCTTGAAGCATCTTCCGGAATGTGGAGTGAAAATATTACATCGATTGTGCAATGAAATATGGCACTGGTTAACTAGTTAACAACACAGTCAGTTGTGAATCCGAAATTAGAAGACGCATTCAACTAGCAAGAGCAGCAATGAGTGAACTAAACGGGGTCTGGCGTGATCGTCACATTACTATGACAAACAAAAAGAGACTCGTTTCAACTCTGATCTTTTCCATATTTTACTATGCATGCGAGACATGGACAGTCAAAGAATCAGATCGACGACGTATAGACGCCTTTGAAATGTGGACATGGAGACGCCTGCTTCGAATTCCATGGACGGCTCGCCGTACAAATATCTCGGTTCTGGATGAAATTAAACCGGATCAGCGTCTCTCCAGTACCGTTTACTCTAGAATTTTAAAGTTCTTTGGCCATATCCATCGAAGTGATCACAAAATGGAGCGGTTGGTGGTCCAAGGAAGGCCTCAGACTCAACGCCAACGCGGAAGATCTCCACAGCGAGGGGCGGACATTACTAAAAAGCTTCTCAATAAACAGTATACTGAGGCAATACATATAACTGATGACCGCGACCAGTGGAGAAATATTATCAATCAATCTGTCCGAGCTGCTGAAACCCAATTATGAACCACAACACATCTACTAAGATGTTAATGACTGTGATGATGATGATGATGACACATTTCAGGAAATGGCAAATATACATTTAACTTTCGGTAAGTTGGATCAGATTAAATTATGATTTCAATAAACTATCGGCAATATCGTAGGCGATTGTCAAGGAAATAGTGCAGCAGCCGCAAGGCTTTATGCAGTAAACCCCAATCGAAATACACCCGATAGACGAATATTTCTAAAAATTGATCGTCGTTTACGGAAAACGGGTACACTACAACCGCAAGTTGGCAATAAAGGTCGTACAATAATGGATGCAACTGATGAAGACATTTTAAAAGTCATTGAAGAAGTCCCTGGAATAAGTACAAGGGTAATAGCTGCTCAATTAAAGGTTCCTCACGTAAGAGTTTGAAGGCGTTTGAAGGATCAGCTGCTTAAACCCTATCCACTTAACAACGGTTCAAGAGTTATTGGTTAAAGATTATCATAAAAAGATTGGATTTTGATTGGGTTGTTAATAGAAAACACTCGAAATGTTAATTTTATTAGAAATATTTTGTTTACCGACGAGGCTTCAGTAGAAATGGAATAACAACCAACATAACGAACACATTTGGGTCGACGAAAATCCTCATGCCAATAAAACGACTCATCAGCAAAGGATGTTCAAAGTTAATGTTTGGGCAGGAATTGTGGATAACAATCTAATAGTCCCAGTATTCTTGTATTGTCTTCCCAACAATTTAAATGGTAATAATTATTTGCAGTTCTTGGCAAACGATTTACAAGAGTATTTGGAAGAAGTAAATATTGCAATAAGGCAAAATATGTGGTTCCTACAAGATGGTGCTCCACCGCATTAAGTAATAAAGTCCGGAAATACCTCTGCAGGCAGTACCCTGGTCGGTGGATTAGAAGGGGTCGTGACCCACTTATTTCTTGACCACCCAGAAGTCCAGGTCTTAACCGCATGGACTTTTGCTTTTGGGGGTTTATGAAAGAGAAAGTGTATTCTATAACAATAGAGGACGAACAACAATTAGGGGTTAGTATAATTGAAGGTGCAAATCAATTTCTTCAGAAAAATATGATTTTTCAGCGCATTCGGTTTTCCCATGGACGTATAAACTTAGATGGACACAGTAATAAGATACCTTTAACACACAATGTTTTAAAGCTTCGATAGAATGTGATGCTTCCGCAATGAGCATAAGCGTGCTTGAATTTTTATTCGCGGGTAATTATTCAGATTTTAAAAATTGGAAGTAGTAATAATGTATAAAAACACGTTCAAAGAATTAAAAAAAAAAACGTTAACAAATCACGTCTTTATAGAAAAACTAAAATACAATTTTTTTTGCTTTAAAATTAATACAATTAAATATAGTTGAATTCAAGTTAATTTTTTAATAGGTATCAAAATAATGCTACAATAAAAAATAAATGTTTTCTCCTAAATTTGCTACCCAAATAGTTCGATCAGCAATATTATTTGGAAACCTACATAGAATAATAAATGAGTTTTATTCATTTCACTAATTTATTTGTATCCATGAGAAATATTAAATTAAAAAGGTACTAAACAGATCTTTTTTAATCAGATGATGTCTACTTACAATTTAAAAATGTCTACTAATTTCATGAATTCATATCTTATTTAATACATTAATGAACATGAATAAACCCAATGGTACGCCTATTAAAATGTAAACAAACACTCTTCCTCATTTCCTCATCTTAAATAATGTAAATTGTATATACTTACAAATGAAATGAGAGGTCTGGATGTAAGTATTTCACTTTTCACAAATATCACTCAAAATACAGCCAAAATATCGAAAAACAACTTTTCCTCAATTACTGTAAAAAGTAAACAAACATGGAACAGCATTTGAAGTTTGACGTAGATCCATAAGACAGAGAAATGTAAACAACCATTGCCATTTATAAATAGTTTTCAGTGCTTCCACATATAAAATAATTGATTGATATCTATTATACGCTATTATTAAATGATAATGCACACTATGTGCACACTTTATATTTTGATTACAATTAAATATATTAATCTAACCAATAAATTATTATTTTGGTTTGATAGCACCTGTAGAGTATAAAATACGGAGTAATATTTTCAGCGACTCGCGAATAAGAAATTTTAAAACAAAACGTGACAACAGTTGAAGGTACTGAGAATGTGACCTATTCAAATAATTTTGACTACACAATTTTATGTAAATAACTGAGTCCATCTGTGTTTATACGTCTATGTGTTTTCTATATTAAAACGATACCGAATGTGTATTGAAGAAAATTGGGGTCATTTTGAACATTTGTTGTAATATCATATTTATAGAGGTTATAGACATTTTTTGTACTTGTTAATTCGTTGCACGTAATTTTTTAAAGATTAATAAAAAGGGCCGTAACTCAATAAAAACTGCTCTTGGAAAAAAGTGATAAGAGGCAAAAAAATTTAAAAAAATGTGTTAAAACTACTGATGCCCCAAATTCATTTGATTTGAACGTACTCAAAAGTTTGGGGAGATTTAGGGCTGCACACCCCCCTTAAAATTTTTCTGTGCGTTTAGATATTTTTGTTTCTTTTTTATGAAAAATGCTTTCAGAACAAGAAAGTAACTTGTCCATTTTTATTAAAAAATATCAAGTAGTTTAGGAGAAATACAAAAAAAAAACAATTTTTATTTTGTAACTTCAAAGGGCTGTAACTATTTAGTGTACACCTTTATACTAAGGTAGGTTGGATTCAATCAATTTACTTTTGTCCCCGAAATGCGTGATTTAATTTATGACCTTAATATCTTTTTGAAACACCCTGTATAAAATAATAGATTTTAACATTTCGTTATGACAGGTCTTGTGATTTAATTTACAAACAAAACAAATTTAAAAAACGGGAAATTTTCACATTTTTCCTTCTTCAGAGTGATCCTTCTTCAAAATAACTGTAAAAATTATACTGTTTTTGCTTATTTCTCTGGTCTGATAAAATTGTGGAGCCTATATTCAAAATGGTGTCTCATGCGTACACTCAAGGCTAGAAGTTTAAGATCTTTTTATTGGCAATCTCTTTCATTTTCAAAACATAGATAGATACTGACAATAATGTTAAAAAAATATATGCTGCCAATTGCTCACCCTAGTGGTGGGAACTTTTTTTTTTTTAATCTGTTATTGATATTTTAAATGTTTTCTTTCAGAGACATATCAAGCAAATGCTGGAAGGTGCTGGCACGTAAAAAGAAAAAACAAATACGTGTGAAAGTGCGAACAGTCGAGTGGGCAGTTCAACATCCGCGCAATTCTTCACCTTTTTTCCTCCTGCGCAGGTCCAGGGGAGCGTTAACAACACATTTTTATAATAAAGTGTTAATATCTGTTGCAAGACGCGCCCTCAACCAGTTAGGTCCACTAAAGATTCCTCAAGATCGCGGCTGGGACGTTTTCTGCGCGATCGTGCCTTTAAGAAGACCTAGTTGGTTAAGATGTGTCTTGGAATAGATTGTATGTGTAATGCAAGAGGTGCAGGATTAAAGTTTCGTCCAAAGTGTCTTTCGGTTTGATATCTAAACGTCTTTTGGTCATAATACAATTCTGCTTTTTATACATTTAAGATTGTATGCACATAATCATACTTTTAGATGTTTTAATGTAATAGACCAGGGATTTTCCTAGTAACGATTTTCTCATGATACTGTTTAATCTGCTTTTATTTAATAAATTTGGTGACAAAAATATACAGTAAACACAATATGCCAAATATTTCGCCAAAAGTCAATTTTTAGTTAAAAAAAATATTATATAAACAAGTGATGGATTACTTGATGGAAATTAATTTTATATAACAATAGAACACTGAAAACGTTTGACTTAAAAACTTCCTCATTTTGATGATTTTTGGTATGTGTTTACACTTTATATTCTTTATCTGAATAGGTTGAGGAGAAGAGACCTGTGTCTTAAGTTGCTCATTCAAAATTATGTCTGTATTTTTTAATTTTCTAATTTCCATAGATTCTAATAAAGATAGCTAAATACTTCTATTTTGGATGCAAAGAATTAGAAATTCGGCATTAAAAGAATGATTATGGTCTATAAGGTAAAGTAGGTGCGTATGATCTAATTTTCTATTATTGAAAGTCCTTATGTGTTTGGCTATACGTTTGTTAAAGTTCTACCAGTTTGACCGATGTAAGTTTTTGGGCATTCGCCACATTCAAGTTTATATACACCACTGTGTAAGTGCTTTTTCTTTTGGCTCTTGTTGTTTTTAATATATTTACCTAAGTTGTTGTTTGTTCTAAGAGCTGGTGTTATTCCTTTCTTTTTTATGGGTTTGTCTATTTTTCTTGATATCTTGCCTGTATATGTAATTGAGCAGAAGGCACTGGATGTGTTCTATAGTGATGGTAAGACTAATTTGAGGCGTTTCTTATGCAGTTTTGGGTTTAAACCTTATTTATTGTTTGTTAATTGTATCCATTGTATACTGCTATTTGCTATAGATATTTTATTCTGTAGTTACAATAATTATCTTCTTTTTCTTATGCCGTCCCCATTAACGGAGGTTGGCGACCACATTTCTAAAAGTTTCTCTGTCTTTTGCAACGTGAAATAATTCATCTACAGTCATGTTTATCCAGTTTCGAATATTTCTCAGTCATGACTTCCTCTTTGGTGACCCTGGCGGTACATGGTATTCTCAACATTCTCCAGTATATCTAAAGTTCAAACGCTTCAAGCTTCTGAACTATTTGCGTTTTTAACGTCCATGTTTCTAGAACTTACACAGTGGTGTATACAAACTTAAATGTGACGACCGTATAAAAACTTACATCGGTCAAACTGGTCGAACTTTTAACGAACGTATAGCAGAACATAAAAGAGCTCTCAATATTATAAAAACAGATTCTACGCACCCACTTCACTTTCTGTACCATAATCATTCATTTAATGACGAATTTCAAATTCTTCATATCCGAAATAAAGGCCTTAAGCTATCTTTAAGATATAATAAATTTTGTATTAGTTTTAGAAACAAAACATTTTTAGTGTTTTATTCTTATATAATATATAAACAATTTCAGATCGCTACTACCGCTAGAAAATCGGTATTTTTACACGAATTTTAAAAAATAACAGAATGTCTTACGACATTTAGAACCAGCGTCAGCTCTTTTTTTCAAAAGTTTATCGGGTCTTTGTTTATAAATACTAGGAAATTTAAAAATCACCATTTATAGTATATTTTTATGTATGAGAGAGTAATAAAACAATAAATTATGTATGCAAATCCCTAAACTGTTGATACGGGTGACTCAATGAAAAACAGATATTTGTCAACAAGTTTACAGAAGTATATAGGAAAATAATTTTAAATTGAGTATGACCACCAGGTATAAAGGTTGGAGCAGAATAGAATACAATCGTTGTGAGGGTTACTAATCCCTAAATAAGGTTGCCAGTGTCGGAGTGATGGAGGTTAACAGGTACTAATGAATTTGCAAGAAATGTAAGATGTTTATTTTATTGGTTATATATAACCAATAAAAGTTTAATAAGTACCTACCTATTTGCAAAATAAAGTTTAATTCTTTAGATAAAATAAAACGTTTTATGTTATCTGAAATGAGTGCATTCCACGAAGTAAGGGTTTCAACAATCAAACATTTAATTATTTAATTCCAGGAATCTACGACAGTAATTGACTAGATAATTACCTTCTAAACTTATTCCACTGAAAATGTGACAGTGGGTTTTTCCATTTTGTAGGAAGGTCCAAGTGGCGTATTCAAAATTCTTAACAGTTCACTAAAAGTAGGTACTTCAGTTGCAAGGTGCAGTTTATTGTGTATACTAGTGTTATGGAAAATTTGGAAGTGCCGTGTAAACGCCGAAAAATTGGTCCTTTAACACGTAATGAAAAAACAATAATATTTAATTGTTTTAAATCATTTACAGACAAACGTTTATGTGAAAGTGTTGATGAGACCGTTGAGTTAGTTAGTAGTACACTTGGTGTTGGGAAATCTACGATTTACAGAGTTATTAAAGAAGAGAAATGTGGTAGTTTTCAAATGCCACGTAATGCACCAGGGAAACCAAAATTTCAAATAGAATATCATTTTAAAGAAGGACTTCGACGGAAAGTGCATGAATTCTTCTTTAGACAAGAATTTCCAACATTGGATAAAGTTCTTGTCTCAGTTCGAGATGATAATAATTACCCAGAAATGAGTCGAAGTACGTTATGGAAACTTTTAAAAGAAATAGGCTTCCGCTGGAAAAAGAATCCCAGAAAGTCTATTTTATTAGAAAGAAGCGATATTGTCGTATGAAGAAGACATTTTCTAAGAACCATAAAGGAAATGAGAAACCAAAAAAGAAAAATATTTTATCTTGATGAAACATAGATCAACGAGGGTCATACACCAAATAAATTTTGGCAGGATGAAACTGTTACAAGTCAAAGCACGCTTTTGTAAAGGAAACAGCCTGCGTCCCTTTCCTGCGTCCCAGGAAAGGGACGCAGGCTGATAATAGTACACATTGGCAGTTCAGACGGTTTTGTTGAAGGTGGTTTATTAACTTTTGAATCAACTCGTACCGGTGACTACCATGAAGACATGAACGCTGATGTCTTTCAAGAATGGTTCGAACAAATGATAGATCTTCTTCCTAAGAACTGTGTAATAGTAATGGATAATGCAAGTTGTCACTCCAGACTTATAGAAGGACTGCCCACAACCAAGTGGTTAAAAAAAGACTTGCAGAATTGGCTGAGTTCAAAAAATATTACGTACCATCCCGGATCTATAACAAAGGAACTTTATTCGTTGTGTGCCCTTCATAAAGAAAAATTTAAAAAATACGAAATTGATAAAATTGCCAAAAATCGTGGAATGACAGTACTTAGCTCCCCACCATATCATTGTGAATTAAACCCGATTGAACTGGTATGGGCACAGATAAAGAGTGAAGTTTCAAGAAAAAATACCACTTTTAAAATTCATGATGTTAAACAGTTGTTTTTGGAGGCCGTAAATAATGTAAAACCTGAAAACTGGGAAAAGGCAGTAAATCACACTATTAAAGAAGAGGAAAAAATGTGGAAGCTGGACAATATTACTGATAAAATGATCGAGCCAGTTATTATAAATCTTGGTTCTGAAAGTTCATCTTCTGAATCCGATTTGGATTTGTAACAAGTAGCTGTAAGTTTTATATTAATATTTTTATTCATCTATTTAACATACCTTAGACGGTTTTAAAAACTCTTTTTCTCTTTTGTAATTTTTAAAAATTAAAAAAATGTGAATTTTTTAAAACCCTTTTTAATGTAGGCCAGTCAGTTCTAATATAGTGTGTGATAAAAGAGGTCACTTTTGTTTACATACACATAACACTTTATAACACTGAAATAATTCATTTATTTTTTACAATTATTCAAAGTAATTTTTCAATTAATCTTGAGCACGCCCATGGAGTGGTCGAAGGTACCAGTTAAAATTATGCTAATTACTCTCTCGTTCATAAAAATAAACTATAAAAGATTAAAAGTTCAAATTCTGAAATTTTTATAGCTGAATACATGTGATATTGTTCCTATTATCACGCAAAATTAAAGTTTTCTGTGCACTTTTATAAAAGTTAATAAAACTTTTCAAGAAATCGTCTTTTGTAGCTATTTTTGTAGTAATTAAGCAACAAATTAACAAAAATAACTTTCATTTTGAAGGATTTTCTATGCCTTTTCAGTAAAATTGTGTAACTTTTCCATATAATTTACCATTAGTATTTAAAATCAATAATACCGATCTTAAGTTGTTTATATATTGGGTAAAAAGAAATAAATAAGACTTACTCACAATCAGTTTAATTTAACTACCAAGACGCCGGTTTCGCTTTATACAATTTGCAAAGCATCTTCAGGTCAGTCGGTACAAAGTACTATAAATAATTAAATGCGGAAGATGCTTCGCAAATTGTAGAAAGCGAAACCGGTCATCTTGGTAGTTAAATTAAATTGATTGTGAGTAAGTCTTATTTATTTCTTTTTACCTATTTGAAATGCACTCACAAAGGCTACACATTCATGTATATATATTTTTTTATGTACAAAATGACAATTTTGTATTGTATAAACACCAAATTTATCAAAAGCAGTTGTTAGATACCTGTATCAAAGAGGGTTACGAAAAATACTGTTTATTTACTAATTTTTCTGGTCTATAAGGATTATGATGAACTATAAATAATTCTTCATTAAAAAATCTTTGTCAACTAGTGAAAGCTTCTCTAATAAAAACGTAGAATGTTTTTTTTTCTTGTTAGAGCATATAACGGGCCAAATTACTATGAGAGAACTTTATTGTCTTAGGTCCCACCCTCA